>MU968551.1:4610977-4793286 GCA_034641835.2 Pinus albicaulis | reverse complement strand
CCACATTAAACAGCAATACATAGCACTCTTCAAAGAGTTTATAGATGTTTTTGCATGGGAATATAAAGATTTGAAAGCATATGACACCAGCGTCATTCAACACAAGATTCCTCTTAAGAAAAATCAGAAACCTTTCAGACAAAAATTAAGGAGGATAAACCCTGTTTTATTGCCTGCAGTAGAAAAAGAAACTAGGAAGATGTATGATGGAGGGATCATTGTTCCTCTTAGATACTTAGACTAGGTTTCCAATCTAGTGTTTGTCAGGAAAAAGAGAGGGGAGATTAGGCTCTGTATTGACTTCAGGAACCTAAATAGAGCCTGTCTAATAGATAAATACCCCTTGCCAAAAATGGACCACATTCTTCAAAGGGTATTTGGGTCAAAAAGAATATCATTGTTGGATGGGTTCTCAGGTTATAATTAGGTTCTGGTTCTCCCAAGTTATCAACATAAAACTGCTTTTACTACACCTTGGGGAACATTCATGTATGTCAAGATGCCATTTGGTTTGATGAATGCAGGGGCCACCTTCCAGAGGGCCATGGACATAGCCTTCTCAAAATACATAGGCTATTTTATAATCATTTACCTTGATGACATTACCATTTTCTCCAAAACTAATGAAGAATGTTTGGGACATTTAAACATATAGAAGATTTGGCTTGTCTTTAAACCCCAAAAAGACACTCTTTGGTCTCTAGGAAGGAAATATTCTTGGTCACATAATCTCTGAAGAAGGGATCAAAATAGATCCTAAACGAATTGATGGCATACTGAATATCAGCCACCCTAGGAACCTCAAATAATTACAGTCTTTCATTGGGAAGATTAATTTTTTGAGGAGGTTCATCCCCAACCTTGTTGAGCTGTTAAGGAACATCACTAACATGCTTAGGAAAGAAGTAGGTGTCAAATGGACAATGCAAGCTAAAAAATCATTTGAATTGGTAAAGTAAGCACTCACTCAAGCACCAGTCCTTACCAGTCCTAATTTCACCAAAGATTTCTATATTTTTTTCCTTTGTAGCTGAGCATACAATAGCTGCAATATTGTTGCAAAAGAATAACTTTGGGTAAGAACAACCAGTATCCTTCTTCAGAAAAGCCTTAAGAGATGCCCCACTCAAATACAATATCATGGAGAAGCAAGCCTTAACACTGGTAAAATCATTAAAAGACTTTAGGGTGTACATTTTACATTCACATATCATTGCATTTGTGCCACACACCGTATTCAAAGATATTCTAAGTCAGGACCCCGATGGTAAAAGGGGAAAATGGATTGAAAATATTCTAGAATATGACTTAGAAATCAGGCCTACTAAACTCATCAAGGGACAAGGATTAGAAAAAGTCATGGCTGAGTCTAATTTCAAAGCTCTAGATATGAATATGGTTGATGCCTTGGAAGAGATAGAAGAATTCCCAACACCATTTACTGAAGAAACATTCATGAATTCTCCATGGTATGCTGACATCATTTATGTGTTACTTTATTTAAATGCTCCTCCTTCTTTGTCAAAAACAAAAGCCAGATTTGTAAAACAGAAGGCTTTAAATTATTGTATGATAGATGGAGTTTTATATTGGAAAAATGTTGTTGGGATACTAATAAAATGTTTACTTGAGGTTGATGCAGGAAAAATCATGCATGAAATGCATGAAGGAGAATGTGGAGGGCACTTAAATTGGAATACCACTGCAAAAAATATCCTTAGATCGGGTTACTATTGGCCCACCCTTTTTCTAGACACCCACAAACTAGTAATGTCTTGGCACAAGTGCCAAATTTTTTATGGTAGGAGAAAGCTCTTGCCCTTACCCTTGCAACCTATTAGTGTTGAAGCACCTTTTCAGTAGTGGGGTTTGGACTTCATAGGGTAACTCCATCCATCCTCCTCAACCCAGCACAAATGGATCCTCACAGCCACTGATTATTTTACCAAATGGATAGAGGCCATACCCACTAGGAATGCTACTAACTTTTTCATAATTAAATTCCTTGAGATAAACATATTGTCCAGATTTGACTATCCTAGGAAAATAATCACAGAAAATGCTGCTGCCTTTAAATCCAAGAGGATGGTTGATTTCTGCCATAAATATCAGATCACCTTGGGCCACTCCACAGCCTATTACCCCCAAGGAAATGGACTTGCCAAATCCTCCAACAAGAGCCTGATCAACATCATCAAAACATTGTTGGATCAGAATCAGAAAGCATGGCATAATAATCTTGTGCATGCCTTGTGGGCTAACAGATTAACACCAAAAAGTCAATCAACATGTCCCATTATCAGCTGTTCTATGGCATGGATGTTGTTTTCCCAACATCCTTAGGAGTTCCAGTCATGAAACTCCTTCAGGAAGTCCAAGTTGAAGAAAATGATATGCAGAGAAGGATAGATCAGACCATCCATTTGCAGCAAACCAGAGAACTCAAAAAGTCCAAGAAAACATCAAAAAGTTATTCGACAAAAAGACTAAAGATAATGACTTCCAAGTGGGAAATGTGGTTCTAAAATGGGATTCAAGAATGGAAGAGAAAGGAAAAATTTGTGGAAAGGGCCCTACATTATTCATTCCATAAGAGGGCATAATGCATTTTTCCTGTAGTAACTGAATGGTGAAGAAACATTAGGAGGTCCTGTCAATGGCAGGATTCTTAAACACTATTTTTGTCAAGAATCTTAGTTTCAAAGTTTTTATCCATTGTACATACTATTTGCATAAATAAAAGAGAAATAAAAATACAAAAACAATAGAAAAACAAAAAGAGGGTAGAAATAAAACAAGAAAGGTATAGCTCCATAACAAAAAGAAAGGAAAATATGAAAGTGTGCAAGCTCGAATGCCACTACTTTAAGGAGCACTACTGTCCAATCATACAGTCTAATCATGATTGGGCAGATTTCAATTTACTGTTGATAGGATAGTGAATAAATTATGCCAAACTGTTTAGTCTTGGCTGATCAGTAGAACAAATTAGGATAGAAGAAAGAAAGGTTCAAACATGCTGAAAATCTGAACCCGGAATCACAAGAAAATATAGCTCTAATTCTCTCAAAACTTGAGCCAAAAGAAGAAGAAGCAGAACTGGTTCTAACATGCTCAAAACTTGAACCAGCAAACAAAAATTATACAGCTCTAACAAGATCAAAACCAGAGCTGAAATGAAGAAAAAGATGACTCTAAAAAGCTCAAAATTTGAGTCACAACAAGAAGGAAGAATTTTTTTTAAATTCAGATCTTTAGTCTTCAAAATTTTGGTTTTTGAAACTCTGCAAGTTTCAGTTCATGTGCATCTTGTCTTTATGCCATAGACCCATAGAAAATCAGACAGTCTAATCCTGGTTTGGCTGTGTTTTCAATTTCTTTTTTAGAATATAGAGAAAGGAAATCTGCCAGACTGTTTAATCCTGACAGATATTAGATTAGGTAGTGAATTTATGAGTTCAACTGCTTAATCTGGACTCATGAAGAAATAAGGGTAGCATTAGATAGGTTTATTTTTCTGTTTGCAAAATAATATGTGAAAGAGATGCCTATCCAAGTGCACTCAAAGGAAGAAAATGTTAGGACAAGTAGCTTGGGGTAGGTAGAGATGTTTGCTTCAAAGAAGTTTCATGTTGCAGGTCACTAAAGGAACTGCCAAATTGCAAAAAGTACCAGCAAGAAACCAAAGAAAAATTTCCCAATGGATGAGGCACTGGTCTACTTAATCCAGAGATTTTTGAGGTTCTAGACACCTAAAGGGCAAGCTATCCTCCCCAAGTGGAGCCACTGTTAGCCACCTATAAATTCTGATATACCTAGTGGTGGCTAAGTTTGTTTTCAAGCCTTCAAGAGATATAATTCCTTTGAAAATTCATCATCTTTGAAGTATTATGATGATTCTATGTCCTTTGAATTAATCTTCACTGCTGTTTCACTATAAGCCCTCAAGAACCTACTCATTACCAAACAAAACTGCTTAAAAACTCCATTTTCCCACCATTTCAATTCTCCATTTTCACCCTTTTTCCCTTTAACAAATCCCTCTGTAAACCTTCATTTAACCTTCAAAATCACTCTAACCCTCTTTCTAGCCTATTATCTCCCTCTGATTTGGCTTTAAAATCCTCTTTTTAGCCTATCGGAACTTTGTTTTGGCCTTAAAAATCACTATTTTTGGGCCTAAATCAGTTTATTTGCATTATAAGGTACTTAAGCCTCTGAGGACTTATTTCCTTTAGTCCCTTCCTCCATGCATCCTAAAGCCCCGCAATCGAATGCTTAAAAACATAAATCCCCTTCAAAAACCTTTCCTTCTGTCTATTTTCACCATTTCCTGACGTTATGATTTAGATAAATGTAGACCATTGATCTTCACAGATCAACGGTCCTCGTGCACTCATCCTTCCTCCCTTTCATCTGTTTTCTCTTCCGCACTCTCAAACTTTTCGCTTCATCTTTTAAATCTCAACCATTCATTTATGTAGATCCAACAGTTCACACTAAACCCGCCATTCACCCTGCGATAAAGAAGATCATGTCTCCTCCTGGGCCCACAGCCCATTCCGCCCACACACATTGCCGCCTATCGCGTGCAACCCACACCATCCGATCTGACACCTCAAATCTAACGGCCAGTGTACGATATTGCGTAATTTTGAACCCAAGAGTTAACGTTTCAAAATTATGCGATATGGGCAGTTTTAGAAATACACACGTCACTCACTGAGTGGAATCGTGTTCCAAAAGGCAATACCGCCTCCCCCCCATTTCGCCGTGTGAAAAATATTCCCGGTTTTCTGCCATACCACTGCCCTCCGCAACTTTCACTTTAATCACAGCCATCGATCTATGAGATCGAATGGTCCACATTACATCGTGCTTTCATTCATCTACCATTCATCTGATCTCCCAAACGACTTCATCAACAAATATCCACCGTTGATTGTCCTAATCCAATAGTCCACGTTATTCCTCGCACCCAGACCCTCACTGAACTTGGTTAGCTGCTCTGCCATGGTTTTCTTCACATTTTCCACTGCAATCACGTTCTGCCTCACTGCTCCTTCACCATCGCAAGCCTCCGCTGTAGTCATACCCCCTTGCAGTATTTATATAACATGGTTAAATTATCTGTTTGCAGGTTCCACAATGGTGTTTCTCAGGTTTTCTTACAGTCACAGAGGTGACACAAATGATAAAGCACGATGATCATACAGCAGGAATAAAAGCACATAGGGAAGTGTCTGGGTTTAAAATCTTGTTTTATCAAAGATCGGGGTTATTGACCCTAACATAAAACCCTCCAGTACCCCCTATAACCTGTATATTCATAAACACAGGTTTGCAGACGTTTAAAGTGTATCAGAGCAGAAGTAAAGGATTAAATCATGAGATTGAAGATTAATAGTTTAATCCACTGTTTATAAGGATAAACACAGCCAAAGATCTGAGGACCATGAAGGAAACTTAATAAATCTTAGATCATAAATATAAACAAGCCATACCAACAATTCAAAGCATCAGTGATCTGATATTAGCGGACCATTATTTTCCCTAAGAAGGACCAATTCACACGGCCTACTCCATTCCTCATAAAGCTCCAGAACAGTTATTACTCTGACAGAAGTCCCTAAAACTGTCAGTGCATTAGTTATAAAGTGTGGAAGACCTAAAAGAAAAATATCCACCTTACTTATCTTAGAAGACAGAACAGAGTACCAACAGCCAGAGAGTACTTCAAAGAAACATACCTGAAGTTAATTGTCAATCTAACAAAAACTCCTAATTCATCTAAAAGGTACACACAATTAATTTAAACCATTAAGTAGAGTGGGCATTCAGATACTTCATCCCCTCTGTCTTAATGAATCATTTAAGCTCATATCTACTACTCCACCTCCTCATTCACCTATAAATACTCTTCGAAGTCTCATTGTAAAAGGTTGGCATTTGGTGATTTCTAAAGTAATACATATGGTTGCTTTGAAGAAGCATTGGTTTTCTGAAGGAGTGTGGAAGTCTTTGTTTTCTCTATTGAATGAAGGAGGTTGGACCATTGGATCCCTGAGCTTGTTTTTGGTGAAGTAATCTCTAATTGTTAATGTTATTTCATGTTTATCACTTTGTTCCATCATGGTTTGACTTACATTAGGATAAAAGGTTTAGGCAGAGAAATGTATCTTAGAAGCACCTTTGACCTCTTTATCCTTCACTGTTTATATGTTTTCCACTACTAAACATGACAGGGTAGCCTAATAGCTCTCCTGAATATTCAGTTTGTTTTATTTCAGAAATGGCTAATTCAGTTGTGTTAAAGACTGTTTAACCGTTCCCTCTTTCTTTGCCACTGAATATTGTATCTGAAATCTCCCTTTGATTATTAATGCTTTCATTTTAACAGAGAGGTTTGTTTAAATCATACCCTCTGTTCATTATTGTAATTATTGTGTTAAAGGTCCCCATAATTGCAGTCCTAGATGTCTAAGGCATTCCCTCTTCTTTGAATGCAATTGTATGCTTTTTTGATTAAGCTATCAACAATGAACTTATAGGAGGAAATAGGGTGTTCCCCGAATCCTATAATTCATTTAGATGGTTTTAGTCTACATTTCTCCTTTTCTTTGAGTGTTTATGTTAATTAAGTCCAAAATAGTGAGCTTAGTGGAGGAAATAGGGCGTTCCCCGAATCCTTTAAGTCATTGTGAAAGGGTTTAGTTTTCTTGTTCACTCTTAGTCCTTAATGTCCATCCCATTTCACCTATATTATTCAATAGATCCTTGACCAAGTTAGATTTTCCCTTTGGTTGCCCTTCCTTCTCAATCAGAACTATTTGGACTTTCCCATGAATCCATTGCCCAATGGCTTATATATTCCCATGCTCTATATATACTACATGAAACATATTTTTTCAACCAAACAAAACAAACAACCCTTCACTTCATAACTAGCCTAAAACCAACTAATTAAAGAAATTCCCAATCCATACTGGGCAGTCCATTAGGGGCCTTCCTCTGACTGCATGCACCACCTGTTCAATTCAGATAATTATACAATTGATAGTGTGCTTCCCTTGAACTCCAATCTCAATTGATATTTCTCAGAATTTACATGCATGAGTTATTTATGAGTGAATTATTCATTAACTAGTTGAACGCATGAAGTGACACCTCACTCTCAAACCTACTACTAGCTCCTCCATCAGTTAGAACTAGTTTAACTAAATTTAACTCCGATAATTTGAGTTAATTAATTACACTAAAAAAAACTCAAACAATGCTCCTATAATGTAGGAGACACTCTACATGCCTCTATTTTGACCCTAAACTATAATTAAATAAACCAAATAAGTCATACTAACTTATTTATCTCATACAAGTTGTCATGTGATGTGGAATTGCAATTTTATTCTAATTTGATTCAAGGGAAAATTAAATTAAAATCCTTTATTGTTTCCATTTTCAATAGATGCATATGACTTGCAAAAGGTTAGAGACCTAAGGTCATAGATAGTTGTGGAATGGAAGGAAAAGGATTTGCAAGAAATCCATAGGTGACAGAGAGAACTACACCAAGTAGGAGTGGTGTTGAGCAGTCTGGAAGCATGAGAAGGAGGGTCAAGCTGACTCAAGTTGTGACATGAGGAGGACAGGGATAGGATGAGTCCTTGCCTAATAGGAGTGGTCAATCCCATTGCTACGAGATGGATAGGTAGAAGTAGCGAGGACATCGACCCACTAGGAGAGATGGATATGCCATATGGATCAAGGCCTACATACCATTGGATATGCATAGATGAAGACATGCATTTCGTAATGAGGGAATTTTTTTTCTGAAGATGATGCATCCCCTGAGAGTTAAAACTCATTACCCAATAGTTCAAGTAGCACTTCCCCTGACCCCCCCTAGTAATTTATCAAAACCTTATTTAATTTCTTTCAAAGTTAGTTAAATACATAAAGGTTTGGAAATTATATAGTACCTATAAGGGTTTAATTTTCAGTGATAGTGGTAGCAGTTGTTAGTCAGGATATTTGTAACCCAGTTCTTAGGGGTTCATACTTTCCTCGCCTGTGCAACTTCAGATGGCTAGAAATATGGCAGGTTCTTTCACACGGTATCATGAATTCCCTAGATGATAGAATGAGGATTTAGAGCAACATTGGTACTTGTGTGAGGCTATCTGGAGAGCTTTTCATATTCTACATGTCACCAATCTCATTGAATTTCAGAGCACTCTATGGGAGAGAGCCCTTAGGTGGTTCATCAACTGGTCCGCTTTGTAGCAAAATCCCACAATAGATGAAGCTCGGCGGGAGTTATTTCAAGAACTCAAACTTCCACAAAATAATTAGAAAGGGTTATCTGATTCGTAGGATATTAATAAGTAGGAAGGGGAAACCGTGTGGAAGATGATGAAATGGTTTAAAGACACCATTGGAAATTTGATTTACCCCATCGATCCCAATCACCAGCAAGACTGGTTCATCAAAACATTGTTACCGCTCACTTGGATGTCGTTGAATTAGCAGAATATTGACACTCTATAGGATGTGTTTGAACAGGAAACCACGATTGATGCTATGGAATGATATCCTCAAAAACACCGAGGAGGATATATCTCCAACTATGAATCTCTTATTGGGTTGCAACACCAAATAAATAGCCTACTTGAGAAGCTGAAAGAAATGCACCCAACGCGACCTCAAATGTGGTATACCAATTTCCATGTTGAAGGGAATCATGCCACAGAGTGCCCTATATTGATGGGGACAAGAATTCCCTCCATTTTTCCATGTCCCTCTACATCCATACCCACTATCTGAGTTGCATAAAATGGTATATATGGCTTATATCTAGGTTTCACACAGTTTCACACTTTTCCCAACTAGCTGGATGCATCTTTGAATGAATACCGTGAAATATTACAAACATATGGGCATCTTCCCTGCCTCTGCTTGATCTTAAAGAAATATTTAAATGCCATGAATAATGTCTTATGTGAATTTTTTGGCTCACCAACACATCACATTGATCAATGTAGAGCCATAGATGCTCTAGTGGATTGGATGAATTGTTCTTCCTTTAGAATCAATGAAGCTCCTCGATGGGGAGAAAGTGGAGGAACAAAGGGGGGAAGAATTAGGGGAAGAGGTCAAATATGCTACTATAATTTTGGCCATGAGGGTCATGCTACATGAGACCTCTCGCTACCAAAAATACCTTGGTGTTCCTAGTGTCAAGTCAACATGCACGCAATGGAGGATTTCCCTGAATTAATCATTAGGTGGGAGGATCACAACCGACAGAGGGGAGAAGGTTTAATTAATGCTGAACTGTGGGAACATGAACCAACTCTGATGTAAAATATTAACATAGTTACCTGAGGAGGAAATAATACTAGACCTGAATTTGGGGCCATCAAGAAACCAATGGAAATTAAGCCTACATCATCAAAGCACTCTTATGACTCTAACTAGTAAAATAAGTATTAAAAATATGTTACAAAGTTCTTCAAAAAGTTGATAATTACCGGTAGCCAATAAGGAGAGAAACCAAAACTATTGAAGCATGGAAGTCAAAGGCTCCCATAGAACAGTTCCCAACATATGGTCGAATGGTTCAAACTATTCTTGCTAATCATGAATTATGAGCATACGTTGAGGTAGTTGTGGAAGAGGATTAGGGATGATGTTAAATATGAGGATCTATTGGAAGGGATCATCTCCACAAATATTCCTAAGAGGCATTCTAGACGATTCCGGTGGAACAAGAAAAGAATGGGGAAGGAATTTTATGTCAATGTTGAGATTGCAGGGTTCTAGATCAAGGATACTATGTTATATTTGGGCTTGGATGTAAAAATTCTACCAAGGAAGACCTGGGAAGCCTTCAAAAGACCCAAACTAGCATTCTCTCCAATTCAGTTGGGTATGGTTAATCAGTACTTCATACTCCCAATTGGACGCCTAGGGGATATCGAAGTGGATATAGTGGGAGTGAAGACATATCCATACTTTGAATTCATAGACATCATGGGAGAAAAATACCCCTATCTTTCATTGTTGGGGATATTTTGTTCTTTTGAAAATTATATAGTGATTTCTCTAAAAAGAGAAACAATGAATTTCGAGGTGGACGGAGTTAGGGTGATTCAGCCCTTATATCCTTACCAAGGTCCCAGATTTAATGAGCTAGTGGACAAGAGAGAAGAGACTAACTTATTGTACAAATTACATTAGCTCATAGTAGAGAAGTGAGAGTACTATATCAATCATACATCGGATGGGTTGATTAGCTGGAGGAGTGTTTAGAGTTCATAATTTATTTAAGAGTTTGTGTGGGATCATTGGCAGAAAGGAGGCCACCAGATACACTCCAGATGATGGAAAAATATCTTCCATGTCCATTGGGTCGATACAGAGGTACGTGACTTCCCTAATTTTAATGATATGGGATTTGTCATTTATTTTTTTGATGAATTTGATTTTAATATTGCAAAGGCACAAAAAATACCCTTACTGGATGTCGCCCTTCAAGTGATGCCGACAAGGTGGTGGGGAGCTCATCACGACCATCTTCGAGGATGGGAGATAGTAAATTTTGTGTTTATATGAAGATTCAGGTACTCAGAGGATTTTGAAGCATATTTAACTAAATATGAAGCATACACAGACCATCACCAACATATTTAGAATTGCAAGGATAGGTGGAGCAGATAATCTATGGGTGCATCAGTTTGTCCACATTGTGGGAACATTACCCCAGGCTTGGTATCTTAAGGAAGAGATAAAAAGGAAAAAATAATTGGTGGGACCACATGAAATACCAATTTTTTCATGATTACTCCTTTTTATATGAAGATGATAGTATGGAAATTTCCTTGAAAGTAGTCAAGAGGGTCCTATTCCCATGGGAGAGCTTATTGAGGACTATCATGACCAACATGTCTTCAACCAAATTTATGACTCAGGATTCCATGAAGTTGTGTCTTGAAAGAAGGTAAATATCAAACCCAACGACGATGAATTGGAAGGATTGAGGTGCTTAAATTCCAAGGAATCTGAAGGGCAACGAGACATAGAGGATGGTCATGTCATAACTGGTTTGCATGAAACCTTTGAAACTATGGAAGCAAAATATAGGGACTGAAGAGAAACTTGTGATGGATTCTATCGATGACTATTGGGACAAGTAGACCACTAAGGAGATATTCCACCTTTTGAAGGAATATGACGATCTCTTCCCAACATCCATTGCATAGCTCAAAGGAATTAAAGGAGATTTGGGACAAATAAAGATTATGCTAAATTTAGACGTAATACTAGTAAAAAATTGACTATATCAATTAAACCCAAGAGTCAAATAGAAGGTAAAGAGGAAAATCGAAAAGATGTTGACGGTTGGCCTCATATTCCCAGTTGATGAATTTGAGTGGGTTAGTCCAATCATCATACAATATAAGAAGGATTCTGAAGAAATCTGGGTCTGTGTAGACTGCAAGAGCTTGACAAATTCCTGCATCCACGACCCATTTCGTACTCCTTTCAATTATTAGGTGTTAGAGAACATCGTAGATAATGAGGAATATTCCTTCAGTAACAGTTTTTATATTTATCACCAAGTTCGCATTGCAGAAGAAAATAAGACAAAAACTACATTCACAACTAAATGGGGCTCTTGTTCTTATAATGTCATGTTGTTTGGGTTGAAGATTTCATCTGCAATGTTCTCTAGGATTGTAATTGTTGCATTATGTGATTATATTCATAATTTTCTTGAGGTATACATGGATTATTGAACATTATGTAGCTTATTGAAGAGGCACTCCATCTTACTCAGGGTAATGTTTTATCACTGCAGGCAATTACAACTTTCTTTGAACTTAAAGAAATGTATTTTCGCTATCCCATTTGGAACATATATAGGGAATATAGTTTGTGAGGGCGTATGTGTCAACCTTTCCAAGAATATAGTTTGTGAGGGCGTATGTGTCAACCTTTCCAAAGTTGTGGTAATTTTGAATATGCCTCCACCAACAAGTGTCAAAAAATTAATATTGAATCTTGGGCTAATAGGATACTATCGCAGGTTCTTTCGTAATTATGCCCTGATCACTGCACCACTTGAATTTTTTTTGAAGAAATATTAGTCTTTTTCTTGGACAGATGACTATAATGTTACCTTTGATACACTAAAGTAGAAGCTTGCAAGTGATCCAATATTTCGTTAACTGGATTGGAATAAATAATTTCATGTCCATATTGAAGCGTCAAGGATCACTTTCGGAGCTATTTTGGCCCAACCTAGAGATGGTAATTTGGATCACACAATTTTTTTTTCCAGTATAAATTTTCTAAGGCGAAGAAGAAAAACAGAAGCTCTTGCTATGGTGTAATTTTTTTAGAAATTTAGGCACTATATTTTAGATGGTCCCTTCGAGTTCTTTATTTACCACTTTGCACTCAAGTGTATAGTAAATAAGTTTTTCCTAGAAGCGAGGATTTGCATATGGATATTGCTATTTCAGGAGTTTACATTTGAGGTCATCATGAAGCCATGATGGAAAAATGTGGGACCAGATCATCTCTCCAGGCTAGAGTCGAGTGAGGCAGGAGGTTAAGTGGATGACCAACTACTGGACGTTGATTTGTTTTGAGTTGAAGTTGTCCCTGATTACTTGGAATAATATGTGTTGTTCACAGCTACTAGAAAATTCCCGGATGAGTACACCCAAACCAAGAGGAGGCACATGGTGGTTTTAGTCACAAACTACTAGTTTATCCCAGGCCAATTGTATAATATTGGGCTTAATCAGATACTACGAAGATATGTTCTCAACCATGAAAAGGAGGATTTTCTATGGGAATTCCACTCTGAAGTTGTGGGAGGACATGTAGGGGGGAAATCCACCACAAGGAAATTATTGCAGGTAGGGATATGGTGGCCCACATTCTTCATAGATGCGAAGGATTATTTCAATAAATGTGATGTTTTTCAAAGAGTCGGTGGGCCATCGCATAGGGATGAGATTCCCCTGCATCCTGTATGTATGCAATAAGATTTCAAGAAATGGATTTTTGACTTTGTGGGGACTATTAATCCTTCAACATGCAACCCTAATGCTTGATACATTATTACTACTACATATTATTTCACTCATTGGGTCGAGGGCGCACTATTTAAAGAGTGTAGTGCTCATACCAATGTGTGGTTCATTTTTTAAATATCATCACTCTATTTGTGTGTCCTCGGAGCCTCACCAGTGACCAAGGGACTCACTTATTAATGATACGAACACAGTATTGTTGTGGAACTTGATGATCCAACATCATAAAAGAAACCCTTATCATTCGAGGGCCAATAGTATTTTCGAAGCTCTCAACACGAACCTGGAGAAGGGCCTCACCAAGATTTGTTCTACCAACATAGATGACTAGGGAAAGAGGGTACCAAATAACTTATTGGATTATTGTACCACCATCAAATGATTCCATATATATACTCCATTCTAGTTCATTTATGGCCAATAAGTTGTGGTACCTGCTGAATTTATTATTCCCAATCTCTTCATTGCGCAATTTACATAGATGATAGAGTATGAGTTCTTGCTAAGTGATTGAACAAACTATGGGAGTTAGATGAGGTCAGGTTTCTAGATTATTTTCACCAAACTATTGAGAAGTAATGGAAAAAATCATGGCATGACAGACACAACAAGAGAAAATCCTTCACAGTTGGGGATCAGGTTCTAATCTATGACAACAAGTTTTTGAAGCATCCCGAGAAGCTCCAAATGCATTGGTTGGGCCTATTCCTTTTTGCAGAAGTATGAGACTCTAGAGCTATTAATCTTGCACAAAAGGATGAGATTATATTGCTAGTATTGGTGAACAGCACATGCTTGAATCCCTTCCATAGCCCACAAACTTTTTTTATCTTTGAAAAGGGATCATAGTTAGGTTTAGGATCGAGTTAATTAGGTAGGTTTAAGAACGAGTCAGTTATGTCAGTTGCAAATAAATGTACTTGCATTAGGTTTTTTAGTCTAGTTAAGCGCTCCCCTCCACAATTATTTGTGATCGGGGGAACGCACATAGCATTCATCTTGTCCATCATAATCAATAATAATTTCTAATGTATTTTCAAATTTGATTTAAGTATTTTTCATAATATCCCTGACACATTCTTTTATCCACTTTTTAGTTTTGTCGTAATTTCGTAATAATTGGTCATAATGATCACCTGCCTTTTTAGTTTTTGTGTCATCCACCTCAGGTCTAGTTCAAATTCGTTGTTAATACCATGATTCAAATCGATTATAGAAATTTGTTTTATTTATTATTTAAATGGTCTAATCACATATGATGTGTAAAGTCTCTTTATATAGTTTGCATGGAAATATTGAAATCTCCATTGTAAAACATTAGGTGGTCGAGCTACTCACTCTCGCTCCGGTGTCAAATTCCCCTAGTTCTCAGTTCAAATATCTTCCTCATGTGTCTATTATGTATAGACGATGAGTCACATCCATGACTTCAGTGTCCAAATTAGTTGCCCCTGTAAGTCCTTCATACCCCTGAATTACCAAAATTGAAAATCTCCTTCACACATATGAGAAGGCTTTGCTGGTAGACAATGATTTATATGATTCCTTCCATTTCCCTACACTCAAGCATGAATTATTCATAGATTACGTGACCCAGAAATATGGCATTCATTATTCTAGGATGGAGGACTTTTGAGGATTACAGAAGTCCATGTTGATGAATTTAAGGATTTTTCTTATCTTCTGCACCTCATGCACGACTATGCAATGAAAAAATTTTCTTATCAACCAGATGCATGGGGGATCCTTATGGCTTGAAAAAGAGTACCCAATACGTGGCAGTGATATATAGATGTTGAAGAGGTTATCTGCTAGGGGTTTCATTGTTTTATTTGTATTTCAAACCAACTTCAATCGCGGTAATAAGACCAGAGACAATAATTTTTATACCAAATATGCTACTTAGCATGAAGGCAAAGGAGCCATTATTGATTTGATTAATATGCCTTCAATAAATTTTTATTATCATATGATAGTGGGGAAGATTATGCACCGCTAAACCAAGGGAGAATGCACTTTATATACTATCTTAGTGGCTGAAGCATGTGATAAAGCAGAGCAGTTGAATTGGTGCAACTACCTGTTGAATGAACTATTCAAAGCTTGCAAAGACATTTATAAGTGGGTTACTTACTTAATCTATAAATATCTAGTCGTGTATCTTGATATGATGAATTTTTTCCCTCCTCAAGGGAGGAACTAGCCCCAGTCTCTGATGATCAGCCCTTGGCACTCACATACACCCCATCATAGGCATCAGGGGACCCAAGCAAAAAATAAATCAACAAATCATCCTTCGTTGGTTGGTATGCCAAAATGGCCAGTGTTATGGTGATTATTCCCTGAATTCAAAAGCAAATCCTTGATTAATATTCACATTTCATATTCTTTGGTGTTCTTCATGGCACCTTCTAGATTTGGCCCAAAGTTTTCAACCCAGAGACATTCCAAATGTGGCCACTACCTTTCAATCTCTTAGAGTAGGTGTTCCATATTGAAGTTCTATCCTATCCAAGTATTATTTGTGAGGTCAAGGAAAAAAAACATGTATACTCATTTAAAGTAATTTTTTCATGTCTACTTCCTCGTGAGAGCCCCTCCACCTCCCGAAAGAGGTCCACAGAGGAAACACTCACCCTCATTTTGAAGAGGCTTGAAACAATTGTGCTCTCAGTTCGTAGCACTTTGGCAGCGTTTGGGTCTTCTGTAAGTATCTGCCTCTCCTTTATGAGTTTCCTAGTACTAGTTCACTTAGCGCCTCCTTGATAATATCATTAGACATCTTCCTTCCCTTGGCAGGCCCTAATTTTGTTACTAATCCCACAGTGTAAGAAACCCTTCAATTTTCTAGCCTATTTTCCTGAATTTTCTAGCATCCCACCCTTGTTACTTCTCCCCAAATTGTTGACCTCATGGATGAAGAGCCTCACTCCATCACTGGTACCAAAATAATCAAATAACTTCCACATTCCACCTCAACTTATTCTTTGATATCCCGCAACCCCTCACCCCACATGACCTCCCCCTCTATAACCATTTATGGCCCTCCTCAGATTGATAATCCCTTTACTGCCAAAACTGAAATGGAAGTAGACTTCATTATTCGTACAATCACTGAGACCACCCATGGTGCCATGGTAGTGAGTACTAACCTTATAGATACAATTTAAATGCCTCTCCTATTCTTTATTCTAGCATCAGGCCCTGAATCAACAAATTCCAAACCCATCCATCCTTGTATGAAACCCGATAAATGACAGAAAGTTATAAGAATCCTAACTTAGACCTATAACCTTATCTTCCCCTTACCATCACCAAAATTTCTAGAATTCCACATCGACCTCCAAACTGAAGAGGAGCTATAGTGGGAACCTTCACCACAGGGATAATCTGAAATGTCAGTCACTAGTTGATAGCCAAAGCAAGCCCAGTTTCCTCTCCCTGGTGGCATGTCATTTGATGATCTCCAAAATTGGTCATCACTTCAATTGTTTACCTTAATCCAATTGGATCCTAAAAAAGTTGAATCACTGCACAATACCTTGGTCATTGATCATGAGTAGCAACACCATCAAATTCTTTCGTTAATGATCGAGTGGGATCAACTCTTGCACGAAAAATAAGTGTTCCAACAACAAGACGATGATATTAGTGCCAAATTTTAGTCACTTTGGCCTAATATCATTGAGGTGGTACCAATACCATAATATTTCAAAGCTTGCACCCTTTCTGATTGCTATGACCACATTGGGACTGCATGCACCAAACTTGTTTCTATAAACCGGGAGATTAAGCACAGTATTGCAGCCACCCAAAAAGAACTCCCTAACCTAGCAAATAATTATGCAACATAAATCAAGTAGAAAATTATCAATGGTGCTTCCCTTAAGGCGTCCCTCCACCATGTTACTAGAGAAGCATAAGAAATTAAAGTAGGTTCATGTTGATAGTTGGAAAAGGTATGAATTCACTATGTGTTTTCCCATTCTTTTACTTTAAACATAATTCCTTTTAATTTAGAAAGGTGACTTATTACAAGAATTTTGGTAAAATTGTAAGACTTATGTTTATTGTAAAATGTAACTAAAAACTACCTTTTATTGCTAAAAATGGGAATCAGGCGAGGTGAACAGCTATACTAGAGGCGAGGCTAAGGTAAGAGCAACTGTTGTTCCTCTAGCGTTAGACCAAATCTTTCCAAAGAGAAGGAAATCTGAACGCATTGCTAAGAGAAGGCAGGGGACAGCTCGGCTTCAGTCAAAGGAAATCAAGTGATAGCTAAAGAAAGAAGGGAAGTGAATCCCTCAGGATTCTTCGATCCTGAGGAATCGTTGTTCAAACCTTATCTCGTTCCTTGTCTTCTCCGTCGAGTTTGTTATATAAGGAAATGCCTTTAGAGATTGCACGGAGTCAAATCATTTGATTAAAAATGTTCCTTTTGTAATTCTGCGTTTTATTGACTCTCGTGATCAGAGAGAATTCACTGTAAATACTTTTATGCTCAATTAATACAAAGACGCATTTTGTTTCATCTCTCAAGCTCTGAAGTAACCCAGCAGTGTTTCACTGGTGCTAAGGGCTTGGCTCTGGTGGAATCGTTCTGCTGTTTTTATTTCTATCCTCTAATTACTATTGTGTGATAATTATGTTTGGTTTCATTACAATTGCAGAGTTACTTAATTACTGTTGAATTGATTATTGGATTACTGTGTGCGATAATGGATTGCATTGCTGTTCCATTTCGACAAGGATCATTATTACTGTATTATTCCTCTTGTTATCACTTATAAAGCTTTGTTGTTCCATACTTAACTCTGTTTGTTGTTCCATTGGATTATTGTTCATTTCGATTGATTAATTAATAATGTTTGATGTCGACAGGGTTGGATTTTAATAGGATTTGTTATCTGATTTCATTAAGTTCGTGTCTACTGTAGTTATTGTTGTTCAATTCTTGTTTTCTATTCATTTCTAATTCGTTATGTTGCAGATTGCAGAAATATTGTTTTGCCGTGTATGCACATAGATTACGAATTATTGTTCCTTTCCAATTCTTGCTTTTAAAAGGAGTTCTTCTTAGTTTATTTTCAACAGCAAGTAGTTCAATTTTGATTTCACTTTGATTGCTTAAAGAGTAGGACTGTCAACTGTAGAGAATATTGGTTATCGCTTCCAAGTTCCCAGATTGATTGCCTTGTTCAGTGTGATTTCAGTTGCATCAATTTATAAATGAATGAGTTATTTTTACTGTATCCTTGATTGATGTTTTTCAGAGTGAGTATTTAAGATTTCAGAGTATTTGCATTCATGTTATTGTAATTAGATTTATTTTCAAGCATTCGTTTACTCTTGTATCTAGAATACTATACTACATCTCTCACAGCATTACTCTTAGCTCAATTTCAGTCTCAAACAGAGTACACTCTTGAAACAAAAATTCATTCTCGGATTGATAATTAATGTAGGATAAATAGGTGTTAAAAATATACCTTTTATACCTCAACATTTTGGCACCGTTTCCGGGGAGAGTGTATGCTATTTAGAAGGAGTGATGTACATTTGATTTATTTTTTCTTGGGAAGAATTGGGTAATAAAGAAAAAAGGTAAGAACCTATGCACTGGGCAAGGAACATACTTGCTCACGGCCCGCTTCATAGCAGAATTAGGTAAAATTATTTTCTTAGGTAGGAATGAAGGCTTGTTTTCTTGAATGAATAAACCAGCTAAACAAAACAAAGTTCCTCCTAAACCTGAAAAACCTAAGGGACTGTTGACCCTTGGGCGAACAACTTTCATTGATGAAATCCTTAAGAAGACTGAATCTCAGCTATCCGTAAGACCTAGGAAAGTTATCTCTAGATAGCCTACTAGTTCCCTTCAGGCCATAGAGTCACCATCTGTAGCCTTTGCTGAGATACATAGTCAAATAGTGGGAATTGAGAAATAGTCCCAAGAAATTGAGAATCCCTGCCTAATTTATCCACAAGAATGGAACTCTAGCAATCTCCGCAAAGGAGAAGGGGAAACAGGAGAAATAGAAGAACCAAAATCTCCTCTTAAAATAGTCTAGACAGTGTGCAGTCCAGATAAGGGTAGTGTTGTCAAACTCATTCAAAACAAAGGACCTGAATCTCCTCAAACAGTAGGCCAGCAAGGAATACTTATTGTTCCAGATCAAGGGAGTGTTGTCAAGGCCATTCCTACTCCTTCCAGTCAACCTAGGAATTCCCTTGATATCCCAAAAGGATATTGGCACATATTTGATAAAATGGCCCAGAACTAGAACCAGCAAACTTCCACACTGCAATATCCTATAGTGGATACTGTAGTTAATGCACCTATGAAAGCCATTCCTCTTCAACATATTCCTACATTTCATGGCTTGAAATCTGAAGATCCAGATGCATTTCGATTTGAATTTTATGTGTTATGCAGGGGGTATGACTATACCATTGATCCCCAAAAATTAAAATTATTTCCTTCCACATTAAAAGGAGCAACCTTACGATGGTTTATGGGGCTAGGTGGGGGTGTTATAACTAATTGGGATCAGATGAAAGTTGTGTTTCTAAAGAAATATCAGGATTATTTCAGGTCTCGGGAACTAAAAGACAAAATATTTGAAATGACAGGAAAACCCAATGAAACTCTGGAAGAACATGTGGAATGGTTTCAATACAATCTCCATAGATCTCCTTATGCATCTCTACCCTTACCTGATAATGTGTTGAAGATTACATTAATTAGGGAGATGAAGGATCAATGGGTTGAAACATTGAATATTATGGGAAAAGGTGATATATATCAGGAAATCTATGCTGACATTATTGATTTGTGTATCAAGAGTTCGAGGGGCAATACAAGGCTAAAATCAGCAGAACGTGACATGATCACAAGGGATAATAAGACCTCCAGTGAAGGTGTAACTCGTGCAGAGATTGGAAATCTACTGGAAGATTTTAAAATAGATATTCTAGGGACTCTAACAACACAGTTCAACATTATGCAAGCCAAACAAAAGCAAGCAGAAGCAGAACAAAATTTGGCAATATTCTGTCCCAAATGCAGGAAGAAACATAGCCACAAAGAGTGCCTACTGGATATAATCAAAGTTTGTGCCATTTGCATGAAAGACCACCCCACAGAAGGATGTCCCTCACTTCCTAGGTTAAAAGTAGTCTATAAAGAGGCAGAAGAAGAATCAGAAGTGGTATGCTTACTTAATCAGCGCCGACAATGGTAGCCACGACAATCAGGTATGCCAACTGATCCATTTTCTTCTTTTCAGCCTCCTCAAAATAATGCTCAAAAATATAATGGAATGTGGAAAAATCAACCACCCTTCCCCAATTGGTCACAACAGCGATTTCCTACATCATCGTGGACAAATAAAACAAACCAAACTAATTGGCCAAATTTTCCTTTCTGCCCACCGTTTTTGCAAAACAATGCTTATCCAACACAATGGTCCCCCTCTACTTCGCAGAGTCAAGCCTGGCAGTCAAACTGGCAAAGACCCACAAATAAACCAGCTGGGACAATTCCCCTCTCTCAACCTACACTTCCAACTCCCTATACATTACCACAAAACTCCCAGACCAATTTAAGACCACAACTCCCAGCCCAGCCCAACCCAAACCCAAAAAATAGGCCAATTCAGTCTGTCCAAATAATGGAACTACCAGAATTAGAAACCAAACTAAGGGAGTGCAATGACCTTCAATTGAGGTCTGGGTGTATAGTAGAAACAAAGAGAGACAAAAATGTTCACACTAAAGATTCGTTACCTGTAGAACAAAAATTGCAAAAAGAGAAGGTGGTTCAACAACAAAATCAACATCAAACTCCACAACAAGAAACCACCTCTTCTCCACCATTCCCAGAACGATTAATCATACCTCGCCCATTAGAATATCCAGATTTTGATCTTCTGGGAGAATTAAAAAATTTATGTATAAAAATCCCTCTCCTCCAAGCTATCCAGGACATCCCTATTTATGAAAAAACCATTAAGGAAATGTGTATAAAGAAGCCAAAGAGGAGAACAACCACCAACCCAACTGTCCAAATAGTCGGTACTCTATCTAACTTATTATCAGGAATGGAAACACCTATAAAATATGAAGACCCAGGAAATCCTATAGTGACGGTGCAAATCAATGGGAAATTGTTCCCAAATGCCTTAGTTGATTTGGGAGCTGCAATCAATATCTTAACAACCACCACCTGTAAAAAAATTGGCATTACATCATTAGAACCAACAACAACCTTATTAGAATTGGCTGACTGATCGGTAGTCAAACCAGATTTACACTACAAGATGTAATGGTATCCGTAGATTCTTGGGAATACCCTGCTGACTTCCTGGTTATCAACCAAAAGAACCAGCTAGATGGACACCCGTTAATTCTAGGTAGACCTTGGTTGGCAACTGCCAATGCTTATATTGGCTGTCGACAAGGAAACATGAAAATAACAAGGGGAAACTATGTCAAGAATTTAGCTTTATATGCCCCAGCCCAACCAAGCCTGTCAATAATCAAAACAAGAAAGAAACCTGTATCATATCTTATGGAAAATATGAGATCACCTCTAACTATAGAAGATGCCCTCGATTTTAAAGATCAAACAGAGGATGATATCATTAATAGTTTTATTAACAAACCACAAATCAGATCCCATCTACAATATCACATGATCAATGCAGCATTTGATAATAAAGAAGAAGAAGATCCTCTGAAAGACATCCTTGATCAAGTAATACCCACTAATTCTATGTACAATAGTAAGATTGTAGAAATTGAGCTGGGAAAAACTCTAAACATTAACAAAAATCTGACTGTTGAACAAGAAAAGAAGACAGTCCATACTACAAAAATATAAAGCAGCCTTTGCATGGGATTATCCAAACATGAAGGGAATTGACCCTAGTTATGTACACACCACATTTATACTGAAAAGGATGCGAGACCCATTCGCCAACCCCAACGAAGATTAAACCCTCACCTTAAAGATATTGTGAAAGCTGAATTACAAAAACTGTTGGATGTTAATTTCATTTACCCAATATTTTATAGCAAGTGGGTCTCTCCATTAGTATTGGTACCAAAGAAGAATGAGAAGTGGAGAATATGTGTATATTACCGAGAACTCAACAAGGCAACCTAGAAATACCACTTTCCCCTTCCTTTCATTGACCAGGTATTAGACACATTGGCAGGAAAGAAATTCTTTTCTTTCCTCGATGGCTTCAGTGAGTACAATCAAATCCAGATTACCCTTGAGGACCAAGACAAAACTACTTTTACCTGTCCTTGGGGGAAATTTTCCTACCGAGTCTTACCCTTTGGCCTATGCAATGCCCCTACTACATTTCAAAGGGCCATTCTCAGCATCTTTTCAAATTAAATAAATGAAGGGCTCGAAGTATATATGGATGACTTCACACCTTACGGAGATGATTTTGAGCCAACATTAGAAAATTTAGAAAAGGTGTTGCAAAGATGTATTGACACTAGGATTTGTTTGAGCCATGAAAAGTGTCATATGATGATGATTGAAGGACTTATCTTAGGACATTATATTTCAACAGTTGGAATTCAAGTGGATCCAGCCAAAATTCAGATAATTTTGTTAATACCTACACCCACCACACAAACAGAGGTACGTAGATTTCTTGGATTTTCCGGTTATTATAGGAGATTTATAGAACATTATTCTTGAATAGCTGCACCTTTATATGCAGTAACAGGAAATGTTGATTTTATTTGGACAGATAAATGTGGCAATGCTTTCAATGATCTGAAAAAGCTTGTATCAACAGCCCCAGTGCTGAGGGGCCCAAATTGGAATTTTCCATTCCAAATTTCATCTAATGCCTTAGACATAGCGATTGGAGCAATTCTTGGGTAGGAAGAAGATAAAAAACCATATGCAATCTATTATATCAGCAAAAATCTATCTCCTTCTGAACTAAACTATACTATGACTGAGAAGGAATTTTTAGCTATAGTACATGCTGTAAATAAGTTTAGACATTATATAACTGGGTATCCTGCAATTTTATATACTGATCACTCTGCCATTAAATTTTTAGCAAATAAACCTATTACAAATGGAAGGGTGACAATATGGTTGATTTTATTGTAGGAATTTGAAATTACAATCAAAGAGCGACCTGGAAAAGAGAACCCTATAGCTGATTTCCTGTCATGAATGCCAAAGCCAACAGATGCAACAACAGTCGAAGACCACTTCCCAGATGAACATTTGTTTATTGTTACTGCTAGAACCCCATGGTATTCTGATATAGCAAATTATTTGGCAATAGGTAAATTACCTAGACATCTAACCCTTAATGAATGAAATCAGATAATACAGTGTAGTACCCGATTCTCTTGGATTGGGGGCTACCTGTTTCATACAGGGTCAGATATGCAAATTAGGAGATGCGTCCGGGAGGACGAAGTATTTGATATCCTGAAAGCATGCCATGATAGGCCGTGTGGCGGACATTCTTCAGATCGTAGAACCACCCATAAGGTTTTACAGACAGGCTATTATTGGCCTACCATTTTCAAATATGCTAAAAAATTTGTGCAGGCCTGTGATAGCTTCCAAAGAGCGGGTCGCCCTGGACATTCTGATGAAATGCATTTTAACCCACAACTAGTAATTGAACCATTTGAACGTTGGGCGCTCGATTTTGTTGGCCCCATTAACCCCTCATCAAACAAAAAAACATACATCCTAGTTGCAACCGAGTATGTCACTGAATAGGTTGAAGCAGAGGCACTTTCGAAAGCTATAGAGGACTCTATAATACAATTCCTTTTCCAAATCTGTGTGTGATATGGCCTCCCTATGGACATAATCACAGATGGAGGACCGCAATTTCTAGGTAATAAACTCGCTGAAACATTACAGAATTACCACATTCAGCACAATATTACAACCCCATACCACCCACAGGCAAACAACCAGGTAGAGAGCACGAATAAAGTGATCGAGTCTATATTGAAAAATAGTTGCCTCACACAGACGTGACTGGGCCTACAGATTGCCAGAAGCCTTGTGGGCATACCTAAAAACATGGAGAGCTACTACGGGATATTCACCATATCAATTGGTATTTGGAAAAGAGCCCATATTTCCAATAGAGTTTGAAATTCAGACATTAAGAACATCCCAGAAGGTGGGCCTAGATTTAAATGAAGCCCAGGCCAAAATATTGCAGCAAATCAATGAGTTAGATGAAATTAGGCTCTCTGCTCTTTAGCACACTGTGTTAATTCAAAAATAGAGAGAAAAATGGCACGACGCCCTCATCAAAGAAAAAAATCCTCGAAGAAGGAGATTGGGCACTCCTATATGACTCCAAGTTCCAGGATTTTCCAGGGAAACTCTAGACACGATGGCTTGGACCTTACAAGATACAAAAATTGCATGATAATGGCACCATTACATTAAGCACCATTAAAGGATCTGGACATTCCTTCAAAGTAAACGGTCATCAAGTACGACTTTACCATAAACCGCTTACTCAAGAATCCTTCTACCAGCAATTTCAAGAAGATTCTACCATGCAAATTCTTGATGAAGGGGATAACCCCTCCTTGACACCCATTCATTAAATCATTTATTTCCTTTTAAATTTGTACATAAAGTTTGATCATTTACTTTGCTTTTTTTATGGAATTTTGTTTCTTCAAACTCTTTTTATTTCACCTATTGTGAGTTTTTGTTGTTCCTTTGCAAAGGAACAACATTTTTTCTATTCCTTTCGAAAGGAACAACATCTTTTCTGAGAGTGTTTTTGATGTTCCTTTTGAAAGGAGCAGCAGTTGTGCTGTTTATTTTTGTTGTTCCGTAGATTGTTTTTATGTTCCTTTCGAAAGGAACAGTAGTTTTTCAGAGTCTTTTTGTTGTTCCTTTCAAAAGGAACAACACTTTTTGCAGATTGTTTTTTCTGTTCCTTTCCAAAGGAACATCATTTCCGTAGATTGTTTTTGTTGTTCCTTTCCAAAGGAACAACACTTTTTGAGTGTATTATTTAACTTGTTTTAGAACAACATTTTGAGAATTTCTAATGACTCTTCTAAAGGAAAACATACTATTTATACAAGATCATACAAATTAAAGCTTACTGAAATCAGAAAATTAAAATAAATTGTCATTTTTTTAAGAAATTATTTTGTAATGATAAGAAAAAGGAAAAAAGGACATAACCAATTATATTACTTTGTTGTCTTACTATCACTAAAATTACTATGATCGATTATCTTTATCATGTTGGTTCTTCCCCAAATATTTATAACTTTCTTTGATTTTTTACTTATTGAATAGGACTAAGAGCATATTCTTTTCTATTGAGATGTTTAGACTTCTTCCACCATCCCTACTCTTAAGGAGTGATGAGCCATCCTTTATATATAGGTAGGGAAGTGCTATATGAAAAAGAATAAAAAATATTTATATATATCACTAACAATTTTATGATATGGTAGATGGAGGATAGGGGGTCTCATCAAGTGTTGATATTGCAACAAGATGATGAGCTTAGTGAAAAGAGTCGCCTTCACTAAGTTGGGCCGCAGGCTATTTTTGGCGCAAGTCTATTTTTATGTTCATTTTCTGGAGGAGTTGCAGGATGCTATTTGTGGATGGTTGGTAAAGTTGGAAAAATAGATGGACTTCTATTTTTAGACATATTGGGTGGAATCTATTTTTAGATTGCTAGTCTAAAAATAGATATGTCGAATATTATTAGCTCTTAATAATATTTTGACTATAAACATTATCTTATTCTCTTGGAGCACTTTAGTTAAGTGCACAGATGTGGCATAGGAGCTGACAGAAGGAATTACACTATTCCTGAGGGTTAAGTGGAGCTATTGCATGGATACTTCAGTTAGAACTCATGTGACAGAGTTTGGTGGAGTTATTGAGGTAGTTGGTGGAGTTGTGTTCAGTTTAACTGAGTTAAACATAGCTGAGCTAGTTGTATCTAGTCTAATTGATTGATACACTAGTGAGAGTGGTGTGAATTAATTATTAATTAATTCACTAATTATTAACTCATTAATCAACTAAAGAATACATCAGTTAAATATAGTGCATGGACAGTTTCAGTGGAGACCAGTGAAGAGGTAGGTGAAAGAGTAGTGTGACTATCAGTTCTAACTATAGTGTTGCATGATTTGCAACACACAGTGGTTGGAGATGAAAATGAGGATTGTGTGAGAAAGGCTAGACTAATTTGATTTCATTTAGAGCCATTCTTTAGTATTGATTGCGCAGTAGAGGCAGGCTAGCAGGTGGCAGAGATTGGAGCATGAGATTTGCTAGATCGGACCTAATTAGTGTGTAGCAATTGGAGATTGTACTGAGAGATTGTGAGGAGTTTTGTATGATGATTGTTACATGATCTATATGACATATAATATACAGATAGTTGGGGGTTTTTAGCTTTAATATTTCCCATAAAATACTGTGTTCATATGTGTGAATGTTTGTGGTTTTAATGTGTGCATGCAATTGATTTTATTTTCACAATTAATGATCAATGGTAGAAGAGATTTTGTATTGCGCATGAAGTCAAATAGTGTGTGATCAAGAGAATCTAAGATGTATAAAATATCAGTTATATAATTTCTACATGGTATCGGAGCAATATTGATCATTGGAGCAATTGCAAAACATTGAAGCGGTTGAGTTTTGTGCTGGTGGAATTCGAATTTGCAGCAGTGTTTTCTTGGTGTCGAAGTTGAGATGTCTTTCAACGGATTGCATTTAGAGTATGCCCTTGAGGGAAGCTCGAATTATATTGCATGGAAGGACAGGATGGAGGCAGTGCTGGATGAAAATGGGTTGAAGGAGTTCATAGATGCAGAAATTCCAAAACCTGCTTCTAGCGATGTTGCCGCACTTGACGCATGGCAAAAGAAGACAGCAAAGTGTCGAAGGATTCTGTTGGAAGGTATGAAGGATCACATAGTGTCCAGCCTTTATGGTAAAGCTTCTCCATTCTTGATGTGGAAAGCTTTGATAGAATTTTTCCAAAGCAAGAGCGACCAGAGGAATTTGGCGCTCAAGGATAAACTTGGGAACATAAAAATGGAGAAAGGCGACAGTATACCCAAGTACCTCACAAAGTTTTTCTAGTGCAGGGATGAGCTAGGAAGTGTGGGGGTTACTGTAGATGACAAGGACTTGGTGAGCTTGGCTCTCCTTGGGCTTCCAAAGAGTTGGCATTCCTATCAGGACTCTGTCAATGGTCAAGAGAAATTTCCAGGATGGGAGCAACTTTGGTCAGATCTTGTGCAAGAGGAGATAAGGCGGAGTACCGGGGACGGATCTTCATCCAAGAGTGCAAATGAAGAAAATTGCGCTTTGGCTGCCAAATAAAGGAAGGGGAAGAGAAAGAAGAATGCTTCTCAATCTGGTGCGAAAGGCAAGATGCAGGACATGTCCAAGGTGAAGTGCTTTCACTGTCACCAACACAGAAATTATGCCACTAATTGTCCACAGAAGAAGAAAAATAAGCAGGCTGCTGGATCTGCAGCTGGAGAGGCCTTAGACTCACATTTTTGGTTGGATTTTTCACTGATCGCATGCTTGGTCTCAAGTGTGATGGGTTTAGTGTGGTTTCTTGACAGTGGTGCATCTTTTCACATGACCGGAAACAAAGATTTGGTTACTGATCTGGATGAGAAAGATCTTGGAGTGCACATCGAGATGGGCGATGATGGTAGATACAATGCGACCAGTATCGGTACCATTTCCTTTGAGAGGGAGTCTAGTAAACCCTTCATATTGAAGGAAGTGATGCATGTTCCAGGATTGAAGAAGAATCTTATCTCTTTGGCCATGTTAGAAGAAAAGGGATATGATGTTGTCTTTAGCGAGGGAAAGGCTTTCCTGCGCAGTAAGGCAACTAGTGAAACCCGGAGCATAGGGGTTCGAGTTAAGAACCTTTATCAATTACAGGTAGATGGCTACGCAAAAATGGCAGGAAAGGCAAAAGGAGTGGTGAGTTGGGATGAGGGCAAGCTATGGCATAGGAGATTGGGCCATTTTCACCATGGTGATTTGAAAATTTTGCAGCAGATTTCTACCGGGCTTCCCAAAGGTACACCTGCGCAGTCAGATCAGTGCAAGGGATGTACTTTGGGAAAATTTATGAAAGCCACCTTTCACAAGAAGGATATTCGTGCCATGACGATCCTTGAGAGAATTCACACAGAAGTGTGTGGACCTTTCTCAGTAGCTTCGACAGCAAAGCACAGGTACTATGTGATATTTCTTGATGATTTTTCTTGGAAGTGCTGGATCTTCTTCATGTAGAAGAAGAGTGAGACATACTCAAAGTTATATGAGTTTAAGGCACTGGTTGAGAAAGAATCGGGGAAGCAGGTGAAGGATCGTAGGAGCGACAATGGTGGTGAGTTCATCTATGGCGAATTCAAGGACTTTTGCAGCGCAGAAGGAATTCGAAGAGAGCTCATAGCGCCTCATAACCCACAACAGAATGGGGTTGCTGAGCAGAAGAACAGAACGATCGTGCGTGCTACACGGGTGATGTTGCATGATCAGGGCCTTCCCATACACATGTGGGTTGAGGCATGCAATACTGTGGTTTATGTGCAAAACCATTGTCCTCATAGGATACTTGGCATGATTACACCCGAGGAGGTGTTTTCTAGTAAGAAGCCTGATATTTTTCATTTGAGGATTTTTGGTTCACTTGTTTACATTCATGTGACGAAGGATTCCAGGAAGAATTTGGAGCTGACCACAGAGGTTGGGATATTTTTGGGGTACACTGATACACCCCAAAACTATCGGGTGTATTTTCCAAACAGTCGCAAGACTGTTGTGCGACGGGATATCAAATTTCATGAGGAGAAAGCCATGAAGTGTTCGCTTACGAGGGAGCCACACTTGCATGCAGATGAAGAGCTATTAGTTCCTAAGGATGAGCCTCAGGATGTGGATCAGCCACAAGAGGAGGTTCATGGAGTGGAAGAGACCACTCATGCAGCGCCAACCATCAAAGGGAGGAAGCGCACTACAGAAGCTGAGCGACTGATTCAGGATGCACAGAAGATTGTAGGAGAACCTACATCACAACACAGATAGAGACAGTCACCTGACCAGTATACTGGATACATGGCTTTTATGAGCAAGTGTATCGTGACAGATCCATCCTCTTTTGAGGAATCTGTGGAGGACCCCGCATGGGTAGATGCCATGGTGGAAGAGTATGATTTGATTGTTAGAAATAGTGCATGGGAGATTTTCCCAAGGCCGGAAGGGAAATTAGTGGTAGGTTTGAGATGGATCTACAAATTGAAGCAAGAAATTGATGAGAGTGTGGAGAAGTACAAGGAAATATTTGTTTCCCGGGGCTTCTCACATATTGAGGGGATCGATTATGAGGAAACCTTTGCACCTGTCGCAAGGTATTCTTCCATACAGACAATTCTTGCTCTCTCAGTGCAGATGGGACAACACATTCATCAGATGGATGTGAAGACTGCGTTCCTCAACGAAGTTATTGAGTAGGAGGTGTATATAGAGCAGCCCGAAGGTTTTGAGATCTTCAGCAGTGAGTCGCATGTGTGCAGGCTCAAAAGAGCGTTGTATGGGTTGAAACAAGCACATCTTGCTTGGTACACACGGATAGACAGTTATTTCACCAGACTTGGATTCTCCAAGAGTGAGGCAGATCCGAACCTATACCAAATTGTGGTGGAGGGTAAGTTGTTGATCATTGTACTTTATGTAGATTATTTGATTTTTACACGTGATGAACTGTTGATACACTCATGCAAGGCTGATCTTCCAAAGGAGTTTGAGATGAAGGACTTGGGCCTCCTTCATTATTTCCTGGGATTGGAAATTTGGCAGTGGAGTGATGGATTGTTTGTGTCTCGAGCAAGCCTATCGACACTCCTCTTCCTAGTGGATGGAGGAAAGAGGATTCCGCGTCGGCAGAGGTAGTGGATTCCACTATTTACTGAAAGTTGGTGGGGTCGTTTATGTATCTATTCAATACACGACCTGACATATGCTACGCTGTTAACTATCTTTCACAAGCTATGGTTAAGCTACCAAGATCTTTTGGAAGGTAGGAAAGCATGTATTGAGATATCTTAGAGGCACATCGGGATATGGATTATGGTACAGATAGTCGGATGAGGTGAAGCTGTGTGGCTTCACAGATGCAGATTGGGTAGGGAGCCCAACGGATAGAAAGAGCACATCTGGAGGGATTTTCAGTATCAGGTCGACATCAGTTTCTTCGTACAGCAGGAAGCAGAGATCTGTGGCACTCAGTTCAATAGAGGTCAAGTATATGGCAGTGAGTTTGGCTGCATGCGAGGCTATATGGATGAGGAAGATCCCGGTCGGGTTGTTCGGTTCACACTTAGATCCTACTGTGATATATTGTGATAATCAGAGTTGCTTCAAACTCTCGGTTAATCCAATATTTCATGATAGATCTAAACACATTGACATCTGGTATCATCATATCAGAGATTGTGTGCAGCGGAATATCATGTTACTTTCATACATTCCCACGGAGGATCAGGATGCTGATATCTTGACGAAGGCGCTCACCAGGAGAAAATTCGAATACCACAGGGGCAGGATCGAGGTGGTAGATAATCCCTATCTTGTTGAGAGGGAGTGTTGATATTGCAACAAGATGATGAGCTTAGTGAAAAGATTCACCTTCACTAAGTGGGCCTGCAGGCTATTTTTGGCGCAAGTCTATTTTTAGACTATGTCTATTTTTAGACATGCCAATCATATTCTATGAGTTGCAGGATGCTATTTGTGGATGGTTGGTCAAGTTGGAAAAATATATGGACTTCTATTTTTAGACATATTGGGCAGAATCTATTTTTAGATTTCCAGTCTACAAATAGATATGTCGAATATTATTAGCTCTTAATAATATTTGGACTATAAACATTATCTTATTCTCTTGGAGCATTTCAGTTAAGTGCACAGATGTGGCACAGGAGCTGAAAGAAGGAATTATGCTATTCCTGAGGGTTAAGTGGAGCTATTGCATGGAGACTTCAGTTAGAACTCATGTGACAGAGTTTGGTGGAGTTATTGAAGTAGTTGGTGGAGTTGTGTTCAATTTAACTGAGTTAAACATAGTTGAGCTAGTTGTATCTAGTCTAACTGATTGATACACTAGTGAGAGTGGTGTGAATTAATTATTAATTCACTCACTAATTATTAACTCATTAATCAACTAAAGAATGCATCAGTTAACTACAGTGCATGGACAGTTTCAGTGGAGACCAGTGAAGAGGTAGGTGAAAGAGCAGTGTGACTATCAGTTGTGACTATAGTGTTGCATTATTTGCAACACACAGTGGTTGGAGATGCTAATGAGGATTGCGTGAGAAAGGCTGGACTAATTCAAGTTCATTCAGAGCCATTCTTCAGCAATGATTGCGCAGTAGAGGCAGGCTTGCAGGTGTCAGAGATTGGAGTATGAGGATTTGCTAGATCGGACCTGATTAGTGTGTAGCAATTGGAGATTGTACTGAGAGCTTGTGAGGAGCTTTGTATGATGATTGTTACATGATCTCTATGACATATAATATACAGATATTCAGGGGTTTTTAGCTTTAAGCTTTCCCATAAAATACTGTGTTCATATGTGTGAATGTTTATGGTTTTAATGTGTGCATGCAATTGATTTTATTTCCGCAATTAATGATCAATGGTAGAAGAGATTATGTATTGTGCATGAAGTCAAATAGTGTGTGATCAGGAGAATCTCAGATGTATAACATATCAGTTATATAATTTCTACATCAAGAGCCAGCCTACCATGATCATAAGGAAGCAAGTGAAGTGGCATTCCCATCATGGCCACCACACCAGGGATATGGTCCAATGGACAATTGAAAAAAAAAAAACTAAAAAGTCCTTGGAGCAGGAGGTCTCATCATGAGCTGGCCTGCCCACTTTTCACTTCTTCTCGGTGAATGGCATTGTGATGCATCTGGTTCCCAAGCTAGCACAATGGCCTCCGTTATGACATTAAACAGCACTTCCCTAGGCATAAATAAAGGGCAATGGTTCCAAGGGTGAGAAAGCAACTTTGTCAAGGTTATGGACACCTATGGGCAACAGAGCTCTGCTGATGGTATTGGAGTCACATTTTTACAAATCAATATTAATATTAAACCCTTTTCCTATATCTCTATCTAAATATCAAATGAAAGTATGATTACTAAACCCTTTATTTCGAACCTATTATACATGAAATTCATCATAAATATATCACATTAGTTTGAGTGGGTAATAAGCGCATTATTACTTGTGTTCACATCAGCTATCCCTTTTCCTTATCTTTAAATCATTACAAACGTTTCTATATCTATTTACGATTTAATCACACGCATCGATTTCAGTAAATGCAATAATTTGATTGATTGTATCATAAGTATGCATTCTTTTTCCTGCTATACAACTGTTGTGCAATAATTTCCTCTCTTATTTGATGGCCGAGGACAACCTATCATCCTCTAGGGGGGGCGTAGTTGACTCTTAATCACTACATGCAGATCAAATCCCTATATTTTTTTACCTGCATGCGAATCAAATCCCTATATTCTAGGGAATAACAAAAACTTAACGATATTATTCCAATTTACCGTGTTGTGTTGTTCCATTACACTACTGTGTGTTTGTAAAAAAGTAACAGTGTGCAGAAAAGATGGGAGGTTGACCAATTCATAGCAAGCCATAAGTGCTAGTTGTTTCTGATGCTGCACGAGAAATTCTGGAAAAATTGGGATGGATTACATACTTCACAAGGCTACAACAACCCCATGAAATAGTAGCCACTGATTTTTTACAGAATTTGCAAGAAGGATACTCCATGGTTAGAGGAAGATAGATAGCAGTAACAGATGAAATAATTGTAGAGGTGTCTGGTCTACCAGTGCAAGGAACTGTATGGACTCATAAGAAGGTCAGGCTTCAAGAAGCCATGAACATTTTCCAGGAAGAAGGACAGACATTGGTCGTCAAAGGCAAAGGAGTTCAATCGACATCGTTGGGAGAACCATGGACGGAATTGGAAATGGTAGTGCAGGCCTATATAACATGCGATGGAAGGAAAGACATGGTAAGACCTCGCCACCTTAAGTTATTGGCAGTATTAAAGCAAAAATGCACTGTAAATTTGCCTGCATTTTTAAATTCCTTACTGCATGATGTTTCCCATAGTATAAGAAAATCTCGGCACAAAGACATGGTGGTAAGCCACCATTGCCTAATCAGATTAATAGTAAGTCATAGTCTTGCCCAAAAACAGACCAATTGGGAAGAATTGATATTTTTGATTGATGGAGGATTAGCCTTACCTACCCCAAAATGAAAGAGAATGGCTAGCTCGGTAGTTGAGCCATCAAAACGTAGACAATCCTCCCGTTCAAAAAGAAGTAGGGGAATGATAGAAGGCCTTCCAAGTAGCAGTAGCCAGCCCTTGGAATCACCCAGCTTGGAGGATGAACAGCCCCCACAATTGGAAGGAGGGAGTCCCCGCACTGATGAGGATGAAGAAGAAATGAGCCACTACACCAGTGGTGAGAAAAAAAGTAGCACAGAAGAAGGAAATAATGAAGAAGAGGAAATTGAGGAAGAAGAAGGAAATAATGAAGAAGAGGAAATTGAGAAAGAAGAAGGAAGCCCTCATACTAGTGTAGAGGGAGAAATTCGTTACTCTGATGAGGAAGAAAGTAGTTACCATACCTGTGAAGAGGATGAAGATAATCACAGCAGTGAAAGAGAAGGAACAGAGCCTCCTGAAAACACTACTGTAAGTTCACCACAAATCCCTTTGCAAGAAGACCAATTGGCTCAAATTTTGGCCAATATGAGTGAATATGTGCAGCCTCACAGCCCACTAGACCTTAATGTTGATATCAACCAATTGTAGGAGAAATCTGTTGTCAATAAAGAAATGGCTGAGGGAATTTTAGATGAAAAAAAAGGATAAAACCCTAACGAAATGGTAGAATCAGTTGGGGTTGCTTCCCCTGAGAAGTATGGACAGGAAAAGGAGAACACTGAAGAAGTGTTCCAAACTAAAAATTCTCAGGGAATTGCAGAGTCAATTGAGGGTATTACCCCTGTAGAATTTAGTTGGGGGCATGTGAACACTGAAGAAGTGCCCCAAGAATAAAATATAGAAGCAAGCCCAACTGAAGGCACTGCTGATGAGGAGCAAACCCCCGCTAAGAAATTGGGTCCAGAAAAAGGAACAACTGTTCCATCAAGGAAAAGGATGAAAGTAACTGAGTTTGAAAAAATTCGGAGGGAATGAATGAAGCTTTAGAGATTAGTGGAACAACTTAGGCAGACCATTAAGGTTCTTAAAATAAAACAAATGCCCAAACGAACCCCAAAGAAAAGAAGCATAGTCACAAAACGAGCCCTGAAAAAGAGGAAAGTGGCCACTAAAATAAAGCCCCAAGTTGCAGAGACTATGGTTGAGCCTAATCATGAAGATATGGAATAGCAGGCAGTTGTTCCAGATGGAGCAACCTCAAGTGAAAAGGCACAAGCCTGTAGTCAAAACACTTTTAGTGATCCTAAATTAGCCAGACTCCAAGAGGAGTTGGCACAGGCTCGACAGGAAAGGGAAAAACTTGAAGAAGACATTGTTCCTAGAAGAAAATACCAAGAGTTGCAGTAGCAAATGAAGATCATCCATGTAGTAGAGGCTGAAGCCTATGAGAAGTGTCGAAGGGCAGAGGAGAAGGCTGAAAAGGTAATGAATAAATTAAAAATAACCCATAATCGAATGAATACTCTCTGCTCATTAGACACAGATGTTTTAGCTTGTAGATGTCGTGCCAAGAATTATGCTTTATTTTTATTAGAGAGATATTTACAGTTGGAAATTAAAGCAGTTAGGGTAGGAAAATCTATAGAGTTAAACACTATAGATGATTTTGTAACCTACTGCAAACTCTATGGGGTAAAGGTACAACGTCTCCTGTGTGAGTTCTATTTGCATAATCTCATATTGGAAAATGATGTTGAGACAAATCCCAGCCCTTTTGTGGGTGACATCTAATACCAAGCATTTATTTCATTTGTTGGTAATCAGTTAAAATGGCTCAAAGCCTATAATTTTTTTCAAAGGCAGGAAAATGAGTTAGACTTGTGGGTTAGGAGTGAACCTAAACACCCGTTACAATTATGGGCTAGGCAGAAGAATTTGATGACAAGAGAAGGTGTTATCCAAGCATTGGGGCCTGTCCATAAAGCAATTCTCTTGAATGGGATATAATATTTTATATCTATTAGAAACTAGGCCTACATAGAAGCTAAGTTCCGATGGGGAATTTCCAATCGGAATGTTCAAAATAGAGAGCCATTTAACTATAAAATTTTTGGATTAGCTGCAGACCACTTGGTTCTCTATAGCAACCTCATTTTGAGGGAAGGCCCATTTTGGCTAGGGTGTAGGTTTCGAAGCCCCATTGCATGGTATCCTACTACAGATTATAAATCCATTTATGAAATACCTGAAGGACGGACATGGCATGTCTTTGAAGCATTAGCTGCAATGCATGGTTTTAGGCCTTTTGATGAAAAAACTTCTCCAGCTTATTCTTTAACTGCTTTACATGTAAACTATGGTTTTCACGAGGACATGAAAAAGGGTAAGTAGGGGGGTATGTTGAGCATTGGAAAAGGTATTAATTCACTATGTTTTTTCCCGTTATTTTACTTTAAACATAATTCTTTTTACTTTAGAAAGGTGAATTATTACAAGAATTGTGTTAAAATTGTAAAGACTTATGTTTATTGTAAAATGTAACTAAAAACTGCCTTTTATTGCTAAAAACAGGAATCAGGCGAGGTGAACAACTATACTAGAGGCGAGGCTAAAGTAAGAGCAACTAATGTTCCTCCAGCATTAGACCAAATCCTTCCAAAGAGAAGGAAATCCGAATGCATTGCTAAGAGAAGGCAGGGGACAACTCAGCTTCAGTCAAAGGAAATCAAGTGACAGCTAAAGAAAGAAGGGAAGTGAATCCCTTAGGATCCTTTGATCTTGAGGGATCGTTGTTCAAACCTTATCTCGTTCCTTGTCTTGTCCATCGAGTTTTTTATATAAGGCAACGCCTTTAGAGATTGTAGGGAGTTGAATCATTTGATTAAAAACATTCCTTTTGTAATTTTGCATTTTATTGACTCTCGTGATCAGAGAGCAGTCACTGTAAATACTTTTATGCTCAATTAATACAAAGACACATTTTATTTCATCGCTCAAGCTCTGAAGTAACCCAGCAGTGTTTCACTGGTGCTAAGGGCCCGGCCCTGGTGGAATCATTCTGCTGTTTGTATTTCTATCCTCTAATTACTGTTGCATGATAATTATGTTGGGTTTCATTACGATTGCAGAGTTACTTAATTACTGTTGAATTGATTATTGGATTGTTGTGTGTGCTAATGGATTACATTGTTGTTCCATTCCAACAAGGATCGTGATTACTGTATTATTCCTCTTGTTATCACTTATAAAGCTTGGTTGTTCCATACTTAACTCTATTTGTTGTTCCATTGGATAATTGTTCATTTTGATTGATTACTTAATAGCGTTTTCTTTCGACGGGGTTGGAGTTTAATAGGATTTGTTATTTGGTTTCATTAAGTTCATGTCTGCTGTAGTTATTACTGTTCAATTCCTGTTTGTTGTTCATTTCTAATTCGTTAAGTTTCATATTGCAAAAAGATTGTTTTTCTCTGTATGCACATAGATTACGAATTGTTGTTCCTTTCCAATTCTTGCTTTTAAAAGAAGTTCTTCTTAGTTTATTTTCAACATCAAGTAGTTCAATTTCGATTTTACTTTGATTGCATAAACATCAAGAATGTCAACTATAGATAATATTGGTTATCGCTTTCAAGTTCCCAGATTGATTGCCTTGTTCAGTGTGATTTTAGTTGCATCAATTTCTAAAGGAATGAGTTATTGCTATTATATCCTTGATTGATGTTTTTTAGAGTGAGTAGTTAATATTTCAGAGTATTTGCATTCATGTTATTGTAATTAGATTTCTTTTCAAGCATCCGTTTACTCTTGTATCTAGAAAATTATACTACATCTCTCACATCATTACTTTTAGCTCAATTGCAATCTCAAACAAAGCACACTCTTGAAACAAAAAGTAATTCTCGAATTGATAATTAATGTAGGATAAATAGGTGTTAAAAAGATACCTTTTATACCTCAACACTGGGAGATTAAGCACACTATTGCAGCCATCCAAAAATAACTCCCTAACCCAGCAACTAATTATGCTACATAAATCAAGAAGAAAATTATCAATGGTGCTTCCCTTAAGGCGTCCCTCCACCATGTTACTAGAGAAGCGTAAGAAATTTAAGTAGGTTCATGACTGGTCAGGTTCTCTCGCTAGGAAGAATCAACCATTTTATGCACCACGTCAACAAGCTTTGTATTTGTTCAACCAGGCTTTACTCATGATTGGACTTTGTTCGATGTGTGTTATATTATTTCCATAGTAGCCCCCCTACACAGGGTCTGGGGCAGTGCCCCGGGAATTTTTTTTTGGGCCCTATATTAGGTGGCCAGACCCACCTATGGTTTTGTGCATGGGTTTGCACATGGTTTTGGGCATGATGGTTTTCTTCTCCTGGTATTTTGTAGATATGTTCAAGGGAACTACAGTTATGTTCTAATCCAGGTTAATGGATTGGAGTTTATGAATGCTTCAGCATGTATATATATGTGTTGTAACACTAAAAGGAATATAATGAAAAATCAAGCTGGTAGTCTCGGTTTGGGATCCAGGGGAAAATTTATGTGTATATATGTTTTATGTTTTATGCTCTCGCTATTGTTTATTTTATGTTTTTAAGAATTTGTTTGTAGATAATTTCTATACAGGGTTAAAACCTACATTTGGTATAAGAGAATTTTTTACTTCAAGGGGACAGCTTTGCTGCTAAGGGGTTTTTTTCTCAGGCTTGTGGTAAACCCTGTTCAGTGGGAGATCTGCGGGATTGATTCTTGTAGTGAAAGAAGATGGTGAGCAGTGGAAAGATAGATATCGAGATTTAATGGTTAGAGTTTTGAGTTGTGAGGATCTACTGGTGGATAAATATCAGTGGATCACATTAGATCCAGGTACTAAACCAACGAAAATGTCAGATGAAAATTGGGTGAATTTGGATTGGAAGGCAAAGAGCACAATACTATAATATTCCCAATTAGCTTTCAGCTAGTTGGAATATTAAATTTTGTTTATTACTTCTTAGATAGATTAATAAGAGGGTAGGGAGACCCATAAGTATCCTTAGTAGGAATAAAATCACTCCAAATGTAAATGGAGGTCATCAAAATAGCTGGATAAAGCACCCTTATGTGTGAATAAGGAATGAAGCATGTGGAATGGGTCAACTTTGACCAAATCAACATCGTTGGTATGGAGGGAGTGGATATTCAGTGAGAGACAACACAGTTTTGGAGGGAGATTATTTGCATGGAACTAGTGGCTTTAATGTGTGGGGCTGAAGGTGAGGAAGCTCACCAAGAATATAAGGAGGGGAATGGAAGCCATGTAAAACATGTTTTGATTATTATTTTTACTATGATCTGCTATGACTTGTTGTTCCCTTCATCTGTTTAGCAGAGACTGCAGTGCTGTTTAGCACAAGGGTGTTCCCAAGCGGGAATCCCACCCTCATCCTCAGGGGACTTCGAGTGCCCACTCAGGAGAGGTGATTGAGATTAATTTCCACATTCTATCATTAAGCCAAGCTACAAATTTCTTCTACAACATAGTTTCTATTTAGAGTTGTGCTGTGTTGCAGGGTGCAGTAGTGGAGGGTTTGATAGGGCCATTTCTGAGCTTGTATTCAGTGGAGGAAGCATTATATCCACTAGGAGGTCAGTAAGGAAGGTCCTTGGGCATCATTTCATACTTTGGCACCAGACCAAACTACCACCATCCCCTACAACATAGTTTTAGTCATTGACAATGTTATTTTAGAGATCAATTGTAGGGGAGGTTTCAGTGCATCATTTGGGGAGTTAGATCTTCAGTGGAGGGATCAGTCTTTCACCCAGAGAGTCTATTGGAGCAGAGCCAAATATTTCTACATAAGCTTCAATCATATCTTCCCAGCTATTCAGTTGTAGTGAATCTTCATCCCTAGGGTAGTAGTTCACCATTGTGTATTTGGTGCATTTTCGGAACCCCTTTCTGGGATGTCCTGGAAAAGTGTTGTAGAGCCTTACACTTTATTTCCAATATTTCTTGAGGCATATATCAGTTGTTTTATATCATCGCATGTTTCCAGTAGCAGTTGTAACTGCACTATAGCAGCTCTTTGGAATTTTGAATAGTAACAAAATCTCACTTTTGAGAGTGTTTGATCATTGGAAGCTTGTTTGCTTATATTATATGATTTGTGCCTCAATATATTGCACTTATTTGCTATTGATTTTCTTAATAAAATGGATCCATATTGGTCTCATATCTTGATGTAATATTATTCACTACTATTTCCATTTTTATGTGCTATATTTCTGATTTTCCTATTTTGGAATATTACAGTGGTATCAGAGCATAATCTTGGCTCATCCTGTGCATTTTCAGCAAATACGTCATCAAAAGAGGGAGATCCTCTCACAAACAAAGAGAAGAGTTATCTCAAAATAATAAATTGGAGATATGATTACATAGATGATAAAGAAGACAAGGGAAAAACTCCCTTATCAGGAGGAGATGAGGAGAAGGAGTATCCCAAGATTCTTCTTCAAAGCATGCAAGATATTTCAAGAGAAATCAAGGAGATGAGGATGGATAGACACAAAGAATCCCCTAAAGAGTTTCTACATGGAGAAGGCTTTGGCATTTCACATCACTAGCATGATCAACTAGTGAAGCAACAGATTTCCCAACGCTCCACTATGCCTACATTCTTAATAATGGGAAATGGAGGGTTTCAAGAACAAGAAAATCTTGAAGACTACTTTCTTGATGTAATATTCCTAATTAGCCCAAGCTAATAGGAATATTTCATTTGGTGTTAATTTTCTTAATTGATGAATAAAATGTAAAGGAGAACATAAAAAATCCTAAAAACATCCAAATAAACCAATGCCCAATGTGAACAGAGGAAAATTAGGGTTGTTTCAATCAAATACACTTGCATTGAACAAGGGTTGAGGAGATTGACTGGGTTAACAGGACCAAATCACAACACTATCTAGATACAATGTACCTCATGGAGGGACAATGCAGTTCTAGAAGGAGGCCTTCATGTGAAAGGAGATAATTCATCAAGGTGGTTTAGGGTTTTCCAAAGCTCTCATCTTATAAAAGGAAGGGGAAGGCTCAAGAGAAGGTTGTTGATGATATTATATTTTCAGAGCATATTGTCTGTTTAGACATATCTCATTCTCTTGGCTATTTAGCAGAGAATTGTGAGGATTTCCTGTTTAGGGATTCTCTCTCCTTCCATTGAGTAGCTCTTGGAGGGAATTGTACTACTCTTCCACTATCAGGCATTTAGCCAAGCTCCATCTCCCTTAGACAGTGTAAATCCTGTTGGGATTTACTTGTTTCAGTGAGCTCCAACAAGTGGAGACTAGATCTGCTCAGATCTAGATTTTACTACTGCCTCTTCTCAGTGAGTGTGTCTTTAACCTCCTGGAAGAGTGTATTAGCAGTTTGGGCTTTAGATATTGATCTTGGCATCACGCCAATTTGTGCTTCAAGTCTACAACATATTTTATCCTCTTGGACTACGTTATTTCTAGTTGCAGGGTATTCTGGCATTAAGTTGGAGAAGAGATCTCTAGTGTAAAGGAGTCTTTCTTGCACTATGGTGATCCATGGATTGGCCAACCAATCCATGTATGTTTCAGATCTGATTCATTTTTGTATCTACTTCAGAAATTCTAAAGCATTCTGCAGATTTGCTGCGATAAAACTCAAATCTACTCCTGTTCTTTCAATGTATTGCTGAAATCCCCAAGGGAAATGTATAATAAAGACATTTCTACATATGGATATATTGTAGATATAAATTTTTATGTAATATATTTCTCTAGATCTAATTTTTAAGCTACTGCTGCAGTACACTGCATTTTTCAGATCTAGATCTGCAGATCTACACCTTTATGCAGTGGATCTCATGAAACCCTTGTCGGGATATTCTCTGTGATGTATAAAGGAGCTTAATCTCCATTTTTCTTCATGATTTCATTTAATAAAATCCATATCTTATAGTAAAGAAATTTTTTATTCAAACCCTTCAGAAAATCACGGAGTATGTGCTTCAGTCAATTTCTGTTGAGTCAAGTCATGGGGTTTGGGCATTTTTAGGCCATACCGGGAGTGGGAGATCTGTTTAACATAGCTAGAGTCATTTTGTTTGGCTGAAATTTGATATGTAAGTCTCTTATGACCTATTATAAGGTATCCCACCATCCTTTGGCCTTATTTTTACGTAAATATCTGAATTTAACGTTTTTAGGGCTAAAATAGATGCTTTTCCCCACTCTGGGTTGAAGAAATGAATCACAATGATTGCTGCTGTAAATAATTTTGTTTCTGAAGTGTTTCTTAACACATTCCATGGATGAATATCTTTCTATAGCTCCATAATTGTGTTCAAATATTGATGCAGTCCATTATTGGGCATTTTCCAACCATTCTAGGTGTGAGAGGCTTGTTTATCTCACCCAGTTTGATTGGTTTCTGATTTCCTCTTATATTTGGATCTTATATTATCATATATAAGAGATACAAGGGCTAATATTGGTTTCTATAGCATACATTCCTGAAAAATGCATTTTTTAGGCATGCCTTGCTAGCAATCTCAATTTTGGGATATTACAGTGGTATCAAAGCATAGTCTTGGCTCAGCTTGTGAGTCTTAGCCCAAGAAGATAAAAGAAGATAAGAATTATGAAGAAGATGAGATTTCTCTCATCAATTTTCATATCCAGAAAGGACCTCCCCTAGGATGTTAAGCAGATGAGGAGTTACAGTGAAACTCCTAGAGGGTTTCAAGAAGAGGAAGAGCCATGCACTTCCTATTCTCAAAGAGGAGAAGATAAGAGGCATAGAGGACACTTGGAATATGAGATTATAATTTAATACAAAGATAAATCTAGAGCCTCCAAGGAGATTCTAGCTTTACCTCAGTTCATTCAGCTAGAGGAAGAGGGATCTACATCTTTGCATGATGTTGATCTAGATAAACAGAGTTGCACTGTGCTGTGAAAAGGAAGTGATGAAGAAAAGAGGACCCATGCCTTATGGTAACATTCACATGACAACTTCATTCATGAATCAAAGGAGGAAGAAATGGTAGATAGTAGACATCTTGAAGTGAGAAACCCTTTCTCCTTTCTAGATGACACTTTCTCAATGAGCACTCCCCAGCTCAAAGAGAAAATTCTACCTGTAGCAGTTCTAAGGCCTCACTAGTTTTGGAATACCATGCATGAGGAGGAGGTCTCATCAAGAGATCCTATGAAATGTGCACTTCAACATTTCATGGAGTGCAAAGTTCTTCAACAGTCTAAGGAGGCTCTTTCCTTCTCACACTTGGATCTTCATGGATTCAAGGAGGAACAGATAAATGATGGAGGACATCTTCAGATGGATAAAATCTCTCATGCGTGTGTTGGAAACTTCTTGAGCCATCCACATCATGATGGGAGGTTATTTCCTACAACCTATTTGGATCCTTATGGGGCCAAATTGATTCTTCAGAAGATTGCATTTCAACATCCCATGAAATGCAAGAGTAGAAATCTGATTTGGGATGATGGTAGCCTTCATGGGAGGACTAACAAGATGGAGGATGGAAGGAGACATCCACAATGGGTTGAGTGGATGTGGATGGAGAGCAAGAATCTAGTGAGCTACTTTCAAATCTATGATACCGGGCAACAGGAGGCATGGCTACGTTGGTTACTCTTGAAATAATTTGGTCATCATCTTCTTTCCAAGGGTATGTGGCAAGATACTTGCATCATGGGGCAACAAGGAGTATGGACACATTCTGTTGACATAAAATTATTCATGTCAATCACCATGTCTCCACTACATGATTTGGATGATGGAAGTATGAGGAGGCAGCAAAACATTTTTTTGCTTGGGATGTTCTTGGGAGAGCAAGGGCAGATTTTCTCTCACTGTTTTCATGATGTTGCAGGAGTAGGAGATGGAAATATCATAGTGCAAAAGGGCTACTCCTTGGTATTAGATTTTCAAGAGGCACTTTCACCATGGGAGATACTCTTTATGTGTATCAGAATTATGGGAGATGCCTTTGACATTCTACATGTCAAAGATTGGAGCCATGAGTTGGAGGGAGCCTATTTGCATAGGCCAATAGAATTGCCACTTTGGAGCTGGGGTTTATTGATGGAGTATCCCTAGGATCACTTCACACTTGATGAACTTTATGGGCAAAGAGGAGGTAAGAAAGAGGAGGTAGTATATGGGGACATCTATTACTATGATATACTCTTATTGTCTTGGATTTCCAAGCAGGAGGGAGAGGATTTGCAGGCAACACTTGGTTCATTTCTCTTCATGGAAGTGTGCCAAACTACTATGGAGGATCCATTCATGGATCCATGTGTCTTATTACTTCCAACATATGGTGAGAGCTTGGTTTGTACAACAAAATATTTGCATGCTCTTACCATCTCTTGGCAGTGCATTGCTCCAAAAGTAAGCAAGCTCTTGACTTTTATCCATGACCAATGTTGGGCCAAACCATATGATGGAGACAACCATATCTTATGTGGCCTTGGGTAGATGTTTTTTGATTACATGTATGTTCAGTTGATTCATGTGATTAACCATGTATCAAGAAACAATTTTCCATGTATTTCTCTGAAGCAGCAGTTTGAAAAACTGCGTTGTCACCACTTGGGAAACTGTTGGTACCTTCCAGCACCTTATGAAACCATCAGTAATTCCCCTGTTTTGATGCCAATCATGATCCCACTTGATGGTCTTGTTTCTATCTTGATGGGAGACATGATTTTGAGTGAGGCACATGGTTTGAATGTGTCCTTTTGGGAAGGAGATTCCCACATTTTTTGTATTACATGTTCTAAGGGGAACATGAGAGGATTTGTGGCCACCATAGCCAAATACTTGTTTCTCTTGGAGGTGGGCCAAATCTATGATGGGATGCCATATGATGATGCTCTCCTATCCATCACATGTGGAATTTTTTGGGCCAACTGGTTTTACAGCGTTGGAGGAAGGCTCTTGATAGATCTGAACTTCATGTTGCCACTTGAGGGTAATATCATTGCAGCCAAAGATCAGAAAAAACTCTACACTTATCTTAAGTGGAGAGGAGGAAAGTGTGGGGTAGGCAATTTTGTCTACAATGTTCAGTTTTTAAGCCCACCTTCTTTCTAGGAACCTAAGGTGGAGGATGATTTTCTAGAGTTACCATGTTGGGAGGTGACTCATTTTGTATGGATGATTTCTTGGGAGAAGACGCTTTCCCCATCCATTTAAGTTCTAACCTTGGAGTTGCTTGAGGACAAGAAACACTTTTAGAGGGGAGGGCTGTAATATTCCTAATTAGCCCAAGCTAATAGGAATATTTCATTTTGTGTTAATTTTCTTAATTGATGAATAAAATGTAAATGAGAACATAAAAAATCCTAAAAACATCCAAATAAATCAATGCCCAATGTGAACAAAGGCAAATCAGGGTTGTTTCAATAAAATACACTTGCATGTGAACAAGGGTTGAGGAGATTGATTGGGTCAACAGGACCAAATCACAGCACTGTCTAGATACAATGTACCTCATGGAGGGACATCGCAGTTCTAGAAGGAGACCCTCATGTGAAAGGAGATAATTCATCAAGGTGGTTTAGGGTTTGCCAAATATCTCATCTTATGAAAGGAAGGGGAAGGCTCAAGAGAAGGTTGTTGATAATATTATACTTTTAGAGCATATTTTCTCTTTAGACATATCTCATTCTCTTGGCTATTTAGCAAAGAATTGTGAGGATTTCCTGTTTAGGGATTCTCTCTCCTTCCATTGAGTAGCTCTTGGAGGGAATTGTACTACTCTTCCACTATCAGGAATTTTTCCAAGCTCCATATCCCTTAGACAGCATAAATCCTGTTGGGATTTACTTTTTTTAGTTAGCTGCAGCAAGTGGAGACTGGATCTGCTCAGATCTAGATTTTACTAGTGCCTCTTCTTAGTGAGTGTGTCTTTTAACCTCCTGGAAGAGTGTATTAGCAGTTTTGGCTTCAGATATTGATCTTGGAATCAGGAAAATTTGTGCTTCAAGTCTACAATGCAGTTAATCCTCTTGGACTATGTTATTTCCAGTTGCAGAGTTGCAGGGTATTTCGACATTCAGTTGGAGAAGAGATCTCTAGTGTAAATGAGTCTTCCTTGCACTGTGGTGATCCATGGATTGGCCAACCAAAACCATTTATGTTTCAGATATGATTCATTTTTGTATCTAATTTATAATTTCTAAAGCATTCTGTAGATCTGCTGCAGTAAAACTCAGATCTACTCCTGTTCTTTCATGTATTGTTGAAATCCCCAAGGGGAATGTATAATAAAGACATTTCTACATATGGATCTATTCTAGATATAATTGTTGATTTAATATATTGCTCTAGATCTAATTTTTAAGCTAATACTACAGTACACATCATTTTTCAGATCTAGATCTGCAGATTTGCACCTTTATGCAATGGATCTCATGAAACCCATGCCGAGTTATTCTCTGTGATGTATAAAGTAGCTTAATCTCCATTTTTATTCATGCTTTCATGTAATAAACTATATATCTGATATTCAAGCTATTTTGTATTCAAAACCTTCAGAAAATCATGCAGTATGTGCTTCAGTCAATTTCTGTTGAGTCAAGTCATGGGGTTTGGGCACTTTTAAGCCATATCGGGAGTGGGAGATCTGTTTAACATGGATAAAGTCATTTGTTTTGGCTAAAATTTTATATGTAAGTATCTTATGACCTAAGATAAGGGATCCCACTATCCCTTTCCCTTATTTTTATGCAAATCTCTGAAGTTAACGTTTTTAGGGCTAAAATAACTACTTTTCCCCACTCTGGGTTGAAGAAATGAATCATAATGCTTTCTTCTGTACATAAAATTGCTTCTGAAGTGTTTCTTGACACATTCCATGGATGAATAGCTTGTTTCAGCTCCAGCATTGTGTTCACATATTGCTGCATTCCATTATTGGGCATTTTCCAGTCATTCTATGTGTGAGAGGCTTGTTTATCTCACCTAGTTTTCTTGGTTTCTGATTTCCTCTTGTATTTGGATCTTATACTATCAAATCTAATATATCCAAGGGCTAATATTGGTTTTTGTAGCATACATTCCTAAAAAATGCATTTTTCAGGCATGCCTTGCTAGCAATCCCAATTTTGGGATATTACACTTGAGTATGAGTCTCAATATCAGATATTCAAAGATCATTTGAGCTTACAAGAGTTTTCTTATATCAAGGACAATAGGAGACCCTGACATCACAATAGAGGTGGAGGATTCATACAAAAAAATTATCTTCACCGGACCATGGGTAGATTCCTCTTACCCAATTTTGATGGGTCATCCAAATGTACAACCAAATCTTGGGTAGAAAAGCTAGACATCTACTTCCAGTTGAACCAAGTACCGAAGATGGAAGCCATAAAAATAGCAGCACTATACCTTGAGGGTGAGGCACATGATTGGTGGTTTCATGGTCTTTCTACATTGGGGCATGCCAATGTGAATGCATATTCAGAGTTCACCAGGAGGTTGGTGGAGTGGTTTGATCGAAGAGACCCGGATGCACCTTTCATTGAGCTAGCTAAGCTCAAACAATCAGGTAATCTAGAAACTTACATTTCTAAATTTCTAAAACTTTTTGTTATGGTTCCTGATTTATCTACAGCTAGGAGGGTCTATATGTTTATTGATGGGCTAGTAGAACCTCTACATGGGTTGGTTAAGTCAACCAAACTAACTACCCTTTAATATATGATGTTGAAAGGGCTAGAGATCTACAAGATGCTTTGCCAAGAGAAAAAACACCATTTCAGCAAATTCCCACTTTTCCATCAAAGGGAAAGGATGTGAAGGCTCTTCCTTAAAAGGAGATCCAAAACAAAGTACCTCTTAGTGATGATGTCTGAAGAGACTTGAGGAGAAGGAAGATTTGCTTCACATGCCAAGAATCATGGGCACCCATAAATAGATATGCAGCAGGGAAGGCACACTATATAGAGATATTTTTTGATGATGAAGTGGAGGAAGAAGAGGAACCATAAGGAGGTCACAGTGTCGGGATAGCAGGAGGGGATCCACCACCACCAGGGGGTGGGAATGAGGCATTTTCTCTAGTTGGAGGGGCGCTTGCATCATTGAGGGGAGTACCCAATTACTTGTCCTTGAGATTTTGAGGTTCCATTAAGGATCAAAGGGTATCATTTTTGATTGACAGTGGGGCTACACACAACTTTATTGATGCCCAATTAGTGTAGAGGAGGGCCATACCCACTGATGACTTTGAGGGGTTTTCATTTTTGGTCCCATGAGCTAGAACTATGGTGTGCATGCATTATGTTCCATCTTTATCTGTCACCATGGGGAAATATACATTGACTGATCACTTATTTTTGGTTGACATACTGGACACCAATGTGATATTGGGTGTGCAGTGGTTGATTAATTTGGGGAAGGTCACCATAGATTGGGAGACTTTACAGATGGAGTGGACAGATAAAAATAGTGGTAAGCATTAGATGAGTAGGGGCATGCACACTTATACCCATCAGACAGCTTCCACAGAGAAAAAAGAGTTGGATTTTCATAGTGGAAGAAAGTACTTAACAGTCCAATTAGTCATGCAGATGACCTTGGCCCACGACACATTACTGTTTAGAGGAATTTTATCTAAGAGGCCACCAAATCAGGAGTTGATGAGAGATGTCTCACAACAAGTTGCACCACTCATAGATCTAAGAGGGGCAAGAACCTTGGGAGGACTTGGTACAACGTAGAGAGTCTTGGGTAGGCTCAAAGAGGAGGGAGATATTCTCCCAATATCAGTATTACCCATTGTCACCAAACATATTCGCTGAGAGAAGATGTTTCAAGGATGGAGGATGGCACCATCATGGTGCAAGGAGACCACTCCATGTATTTGGAGAACCAGAAGATAATTCCACATATGGTAGAGGATGGTGGCCACTCATGCATACATTGGCCAAACTCAAAAGGTTTTGAATGGGTGATAGCTTTCCATGGAAAGCTAGCCTCCAAAAAATTTAACCTTCACTTGAGCATGAGAAACTATAGGAGGAGCAGCAGAGGCAGGATAACAGCTTCTCGGCATATGACTTTGGCATGGGAGATGTCAAATAAGAGGGCAGAAACATGATAGGTGCTTTACATTGTAGATCAGCAGTGTTGTCATTATTGAGTATTGATCCTTATTGGATATCCTAGTTATTGGTGGAATACTCCAAGGATATATTTTCATGCAGTATACTTGATGGCTAGTTATTAGATGAGAGATATTCAGTGAGAGATTGGGTCATCTATTATCAGAGTAGGATCTTCTTGACTAGAGCATATAAGCTCAAGGAGAAGCTACTACATGCAGCATATGAGGATTTTCTCTCTAGCCACACTAATTTCATGAGATCATATCATACTATCATGGAGGGATTCACTGGGGAAGGATGCAAAGAGGAGATACATCATCATATTAGGAGATGCATGGATTTTTTGGAGATGGAGGAGAGACATAACACTTTGGAAAAGTTATCACAACCACTTCCTTTCTTATTGGGAATGAGAGGAGGCCCATCTATGAGCCACTTCACTAGCTTGATGAAGGTAAATGGTAAGGATTGCGTTTTTGTGCATAATGATTCACTAAATGAGTAAATGTATTCATTTTCCATTCATGTGTAGCACATTTCTCCAAAATGGGGCACTCTTTCCTTTGGATGCATGATTTATTTGGAGCCATAAGAAGTGATGATGATGGCCACTCCCTAGGAGATTTTGGAGAGATGATATCTTATTCAGGGTGTGCTCAATTTTCACCACACATCACACACCCTCTCCAAACATGTGAGAGGATTGGGGTAGCAAGCAAGTGGTTGGGGAACCACTTATCATATCATATTCTAAGGCAATCAGGAGACATATTTTGTTGGTTCCACATATGGGACTATTATACTCCTCCGGTATTTCATATGGCAGCTTGTGTGTCTTTGATTTTGATCCCATATGTTGATATCATTGTTGTGGGCATGATTGGAGGGATGATACATGGATTGGATATGCCCATTGGGAGTTAGATTCTCCACATTTCCTATGCTTCATGCTTCAGGGATAACATTGAACATCACATGATTGCTATATTAGACCTCTTGTTTCCCTGTGGAATGAGCCATTTGGCTAACTTGAGCATGAGGGAGATGCATCTCATGAGAATTTGGGAGGAGCATTACAGGGATGGATAGATTGAGGGACACTTGGTTCATGAGGAGAGCTTATCACAATGGAAGGAGGAGAAGAGTTGAAACACTCATCTTTATAGTTTCTTTAGGACAAGCAACATTTGGGAGGGGAGGACTGTAATATTCCAAATTAGCTTTTAGCTTAGTTGGAATATTAAATTTTTTTTTTCTATTTATATAGAGGAATAAGAGGGTAGAGAGACCCATAAATCTCCTTAGTGGGAATAAAATCACTCCAAATGTGAATGGAGGTCATCAAAATAGCTAGATAAATCACCCTTATGTGTGAATAAGGGATGAAGCATGTGGAATGGGTCAACCTTGACCAAATCAATAGCATTGGTATGGAGGGAGTGGACATTCAATGAGAGACAGCACAATTTTGGGGGGAGATTCTTTTCATGGAAGTAGTGGCTTTAATGTGAGGCGCCCAGCATGAAGAATCTCACCAAGCATATAAGGAAGGGAATGGCAACCATGGAAAGCATGTTTTGATTATGGTCTGTTATGACTTGTTGCTCTCTTCGGTTGTTTAGCAGAGACTGTAGTGTTTTTTAGCACAAGGGTGTTCCCGAGCTAGAATCCCACCCTCATCCTAGGGGGATTTCGAGTGCCCACTGTAATATCCCAAAATTGGATCTATCAACAATACATGGCTGGAAAACACATTTCCTAGAAATGTATGCAACAGGATTTGAAACCAAGACCTAGATCCCATAGATCAATGCATCTAAGATCAAAATCCAAGAGGAGGCTCAAAAGAAATCCCTCTAGGTGGGTTAAACAGGTCTCCCACACCTATTTGCCTTGGAAAAATGCCCGATGAAGGGATTGCAACAATGTATGAACATACAATGGAATGACAACGTTATTTTTATGACCCAAAACACATGAAGATCTAAATAGCCAAAAAATGTATAATATAGCAGCAAATGTATACAATGCTTTGAGGAATAAATCACTCAAGCTAGGCAATGAGAGCCTCAACAAAACATGTATAATAAATTGAAGAACATTGCTACAGAGATGTTATAGGTCAATTTGGGCACCATTCCCAATGACCTGGTTAACTGGGCATCATCTCTAGGACCGATGATCAAGGGTTTATCATTCCCTATCATCTCAGTTGCTATATGCCCTAAGACAGGAAACAACATAAATCAAACAAGACTTTCATCAAGCAAGGTTTTTCCATGGTTTGAAGCTTATTATTAAACATGTGGGAGCTTACCAATGCAGGCTCTAAGGGGCCTAAGTGCATTGCATATATAGGTAGCCCCATTTAAGACTGCACTGCAAATCACTTCCCGACATTCAAAGGTTCATTGGTCACATTGGGAGTGAAATTCTCATTGTTCTAGAATCTCCACTTGGTCAGTGTCTTCTAGAAGGGTTCACATGTGTCATGCTTCGGATCCAAGTGTCCATTTGACATCTACATGAATGGAAACATGTCTTGCCTATTTTTGGAATGAAATTTATTGCAAAACAACGTACAGTTCATCTATAAATTGAACACATATCTAAGTGTTTGGAAGGAAGAATTTGAGTAGGGAAATGTTGGAGAATTTTCAATAGAGAGTTTTATTTGTGGAGTTTCTGCTGGAGAGACTTATGCTATGATGAGATTTGGAACTTTGCTGGAAGGTCACTACAAATCAGTCACTAGGTTGTAACCTCTCCTTCTATCATCAATAAAGAGTACTTCTTGTTTTTCCCTACATGCATCTATGTTTACTTTGATTTTCCATATTGCAAGATCTTGGTTGATGAATGTAGTTTATGCTTAACTGATTTGGCTAATTAACTTGAATAGATATCTATATTATTGCATCTTCTGTTGTTTCAATGTTCTTTCTTGCAGGAAGCATTCATCTATTTGAAACCGCTTGAATTTGAATTTGTAGTGGAAGCGACAAAAAGAAACCATTTGGAAGCGATTGAAACAAGTAAGCATCCAATCCTCTCTGTGTATATGTTCTGAGTTAGGAAAAAGGGTAGTATAGTCTTTCACCTATTGTTCTAGACTAGACACCGGTCTAGGGAAGTGTAGTTTATCTGTAGATTACAATTCTGGCCCAACAAACTGGCGACTCTGCTGGGGAGAATTTGGTGTTTTAGTCTCTGATCTTCTTTCTAAATCCACCCAATAGCTGTTTTACATAAAGATTAAACCTTTTCAAAGCTTAATTTGCAAAGTTAGTGAGCCAAACAGTAGTTTTTTATTTTTTTACTACGCCCAATGCACCCTTGGTCAGGGCATAGTGCTTTGCAGAGCACTGTCTCCCTTCTCAGCCTGCGTTGCAGAGCACTGTCTCCCTTTGGAGAATGTGTTGGCTCCTGAAAGGAACAAATCCCCTTGAATCTGACTTTGTACTTTGCTTCAGTTCTGTTTGTCGATTTGTTCTAAAAATTTTGATGCTCTATTGTCCAGTAACTCTATATATTTCTTCTCCTTTGATTGAAAATTTGTTCAGTTTTGTTTAAAAAAAAAAATCATTATCATTGACAAGTTGATTTCAAAGTACTTTTTATGGTCACATTAAGAATCATTTGCTTTCGAAATAGGAAATTGTCGTAAAATATTCATTTCCTTGATAGGAGAAATCATTGTTGAAATCCTCATTTTTCCTTCAAAAGAGAAATTTTTGTTTGTATTCTTCGTTTCTCGAAAGTAAAAAGCATTTCGATTATTGATATAATGCACCTAGTTTTCTTTCTGAATTCATAACATTAAGGAAACTGAAAAGAAAAGCTTGCATTTGCATGTAGGATTGTGTGTTTTTTGCAAACGGAACATTAGGAAATCTACATTTAGTTTGAGATTCAGTGATTTGTTTTGTTCATTGATTTGTTTGCTCTCAAATTATTTTCTCTCTTCCCTTAGTAGCTAGGTCCTTCATTGAAAAAGCTGAAAGTGAAAGTTTGTTTATCATTCTTAGCTTGCATTTTAGGAATTTCATTTACATCATCATGGTGAACCTGAAAGGAAAAATTTTAAGCAAGATCAACACAAAATAAATGTTAATTTACTTAACAATGCTTTGGAACATTAATGATAACATTTATAGGTCTAGGCTAGAGACATGTTCCAGTGTCATAAAACATAGAAGTTGTCATTAACTTGTCTGCGATACATTCCGAGTGTGATACCTCACTCCACGTACATAAATATATCGTAGCTCGTCCACATACTCTCGGGTATATCAGGTGGTGTTACAATACGATAAGTATAAAGGGGTGCTCTCACTGTGTGGTTTCGCATCAGACAACGCTAATACAAACTTGGGCCTCCATGTACCTTCGTGTATATTTGGGAGGACAAATTTTAGGTGCTATCCATCCATAGTGAACCGAGTCGGCCGCCTTGAAATTGTGATACACAAAACACAAAATTCGGGGAGATTACCTGCCCGTACTTCTTGGTTCGCTAAGAGGTATTCTGCAGTTCATAGTTTCCTGGTAAGCCTTTTGCCTAGCATTACCCTCTTTTTGTTTATTTTTTTTGGATAAAATAAATCAGTAATCATGGAAGAACACAATCCTACCCCCTGTAATTCTCATAGATTAGCTTTAAAACCACCTTTGCCACCAGAAGTTATTTCTGGTAGGCGAAGGCGATCATGATCTGCCGAATCAAGTATAATTCGTACCTCTGGCAGAACATCATTTTTTAATCCAGAGTTAGCTAAAATTGTTTCCACACATCTTGGTTTGTCTACTGTTGTCAAAATAGAGTCTTCACAGCTACCCGTGGTCACGATCCATTCAATCGCTGAGACCATATCTCTTGGACCGGACGTTGTTCAAACACACATTGATCCAGATCCTGTCTCTTCTTTGCCAGAATCTCTGAATCTTGAATTTGAAAAGCCGGAAGTTGTTCCTACCTTGGTCATCCCACAAATTTTTGTAGCTATTGAAACTCCTATGTTGCACAGTCAACCATTTGAAATTTTTTTTGGGCCTGACAGTGAAGTTCTTCCTCCTGTTTTAATCACGATTGAAGAAATCCTTCAACCTGATACACCTTTAAGTCAAACCCACTTTGGGGGAGACCTTTACTTATACCAGTAATTTCCTCAATCGTTTCCATTTTCTTTTGTTGATCCTATTGCCGTTCAATCACCCGTCGATTTTTGAGGGTATACATTTGGTCAAACAACCATGTCTGAACCGACATCTTCGATTGGGTCTACTGTTCCAATTACATCAGCACCTACCCTCGCTACTTCGTTGATGTTCACAACATCACTAGAGTCATATTCGCATGGTGGCCCTTTGGTCCCAACAGGTTACAAATCACTATCTGGCACTTTCTCTGGTGCACCTTCACATTCATGGTATTTTCCAATGTCATCATCTAGTGTTTTAACTGGTAGTCATATAGTCAGTACTGAACGACTTGATTCATTAAATCCATCATTAGGGCAATATCAAGCTGGTCATTATGGGTGAATTCCTTTATCAACTGGACTCCCAGCATTCGGTGAACAATATTTTTCGTCTTATTATCCTCCTTATGCTGGGGGGAAACCTTTGGTTACCAAATATGACAATACTCAGACATTTCTTGGTCAGACTAATGTTGATTTAAATGTTTTTCAATGGCAGCCCACTCTACCTATCCAACCACAAACGGTTGTCCAATCGTATCAACCAATTCAACCTGTTACACCCACTTCAATACCACTTGTTAATACATCTATAGCCCTGTTACAACATCAAAATCTTGTAGATCAACCTTATCAGGCAAGTTATTCAACTCAATATCATCAAATGTTGGGTCCACAGACTCAAAATCCTTTGGTTAATTTACAACAACCTGTATCAGGAATCATTTATTCACAAGTTGGTCCACCATTTTATGGGATGTCACAAACACAATCTGGTTATACATATCAACCGAATCCAACTTATACAAATTTGGGTTATAATCTTGGTGGACAGACCCCTTGGCAACCACAGGTGCAAATTTTGCAAGCTTCATTTCAACAAGTAACATATCAAGGTTTTGGTCAACAGAACTCCCAAGCATTTGCTATGCAAAACAACCCCTATCTGGGTTACCAACATGAAATCCCATATGCTGGTACTCAAAGACCTATTTCCAAAGCAATTCCATCTTATCCTAACTATGCTCAACCTGACCTTAATAGACAATTGCCTTTCGTTGCAACCTTGGAATTACCAGATTTAAACTAGTTAACTAATGCTCCTATCAATTATGCTCCTTGGTGGCCGGTGATACCACATAAATTACCCCCCGACATTCCTAAATTCAATGGAAACCCTGGATAAGACCCATCAACTCATGTTATGACTTATCATTGATGGTTTTCATCAAATTCCCTAAATGATGATTCTGTTCGATTACGTCCTTTCCAGCAAACGCTCATAGGTCCAACAACTAAATGGTACATTGAATTACCTAGAGCTTCTTTCAAAAATTTCACTGCCTTAGCTACTATCTTTTTGACGCATTTCCAGTTACCAATCAGATATGAAACTGGAATGGAACTCTTGACCAACTTCAAACAGAGTAATGCTACTCACATTTAAGATCATATTCATAAGTGGCATCGTCGTCGATGAATGGTTAAGACATTTGTTCCTAATCAGCTCCTTGCTGAATGGTTCATCAAATCCTTGTAACCATATATAACAGAGGATGTGGCTAAAGGTGGCGTCGTCACAGAAGAGAAATTCATCGCTCGTGCCTAGTATTTAGAATTGATTTACACTCAGTTTGGCACGCTCTATGAGAAAATACCAAATGCGCCACGATCTAATTTCAATGTTCCTCCTGAAATAAAGGACTCTCATGCTGGAGAAAGCTTGATAGTCACTGTAAACACACACAACACTACTACATTTCATCCTTCTCCTACTTCCAAAATCAACGTCGTCTCATTTGACAAAGGCAAAAGTGATAAGAAACCAGGAAGTAAGTAAAATGGGAAATAAAAGAAAAATCAAACTTCTAACCCACAGGAATGATCATCTGATCAACCGTCAGGACCACGACAAACTCATTATCCATGCATAATCTGTAATGAGGAACACTTTGTTAGGGATTTTCCTCACCGTGCCAAAGTCTCAAAAATCATCAAGACTTCTAATGCATCAGCTGTGTTGACAGACCCATTTCCAAATCCAGACACAAATTTGGTTGCTACGGATCTAGCTCCTAGTTCCCAAGTGTTAATGTTATCCACTATAAAACCTTCACAAGATATTTTGGTGTTGACGTGGAATAAAGACTATGGTAGTCTGGCTGATCAACCTACTACCTCGACAACGAATCCATCTAATGAATCAGTACCACCTCCTGTTATTCCTGAATTGACAATTAAACCACCGAAGGGAGTAATTCATAAATCGACATATAATCCTCGGGCAAGAGCTACACAAAATTATAATATAGTTGAATATTTGGCTCAATCCCCTTCAGCTATGTCTGCTCTTGAGGTATTACAAAATTGTCCGTCCTAGAAGTAGGCTTTATTGTCAGCCATTGGTGGAATTGATCCAACTGATTCTAATCTTGTCGTCTTTAATCATACGAGCTATGTGCTATAGCTACCAGCAGAATTGGCATTCTCCATCCAAGTGAATGTTCTCAATCACCTTGTTCATCACACTATTATTGATGAGGGAGCATCTACATGCATTATGTCTCTAAACTGTTGGAAATCACTTGGCTCGCCATGATTATCGCAATCATCAACGATGTTGAAGGCTTTTGATGGAAGAACATATAAACCTTGTGGTATTATTAATAACTTGCAAATTTAATTAGGGGGAAAAACAGTAAGTATTGATGTTGAGGTTGTTGACAAACCCCTTGACTATAATATTTTACTCGGAAGACCGCAGGTATATGCGATGACTTCAATTGTTTCTACATATTTTAGAATGGTTACCTTTCCTCATAAAGGTACTATTACATTCATTAATCAATTATCCTTTTTTGCCTCTGCTTCGCAGGTAACTGGAAGTGTTCCGTATATTCACTTACCCCAACTAGAAATCCAGAAAATTGGTGTAGAACTCTTAAAGGATTCCACTCTTATAGTAACCTTTGCATTACCGCTGCTCACGACGTCGGCAGAAATTGCAAGTATAGAGACCTTCTACATGATCTATTCCACTCTATCTGGCTTAAGGAAGAGTACGAGTGATTCTGATATTTCTACGTTGGATGATGTTTTACCGCTTAGCCCTATTGAGCTACAATAGCAATCAATCTATTTGGCTTGGGCGAAAAATCTGAAATCAGCGTCGTCGAGTGTTTGGGTTGATCGTTCATTAGATTTTGGTACTCCATCTGATCCATTCTCCTCAAAATTTTTGACAGATGAAAATATTTTGGAAGCTATGATGGCAGAAGGAGAACCATGGAAAGATTATCATCATCATTCCCATCTTCCAGATTATGAAGAAAATAATCTCAGTGAACTATATCACCCATCCATTCAAAATTTCTTTTCGAATTCTTTTCTAATTAATGCAATTGAGTTTGAGTGAAATTTATCAAATATTGAAGAAATGATTTCTATCGATATTTCGACTAAACCTAGCGTTGTATAAAATATTCATGTCGGTGTATCTTGTTCTCCATCAGAACTTGATTCATATCACTCTCTTTTTCATGAATTTTGTGACGTATTTTCTTGGTCTTACGAGGAAATTCCAAGAATAGTTACTATTATAGTTGAACACACTATTAATATGTATCCTGAAGTCAAACCGGTGCGTCAACGGCTTCGTCCTGTTCATCCAAAGAAATCTGCTGCCATCAAAGTAGAAGTTGAAAAGATTTTGTTTGCTGGTTTCATTTACCCTGTTCTGCTAACTGAGTAGGTTTCCAATATCATTCCTGTTATGAAAAAACAAGGAACCATTAGAGTGTGCGTTGATTATCGGGATGCTAATCATGCTTCTCCAAAAGAAAACTATCCTACACCCTTTATCGACCAAATTATTGACGATTGTGCTGGATGTGAAATATTTTCTTTCATGGATGGATTTTCTGGCTACAATTAAATCAATATCCACCCAAATGACCAACATAAGACAACATTCATCTGTCCCTGGGTCACATTCGCATATAGGAAACTTCCGTTTGGTTTAAAGAACGCTGGGGAAACTTTTTAGAGAGCAATGGACTATGCTTTCAATGACATCAAGCACGTTGTTCAATAATATCTATATGATTTACCAGCACATTCACGAAAATGAACTGATCACCCAATGCATTTGAGAGCCATTTTCTTAAGATGCCGACACTACAAGATATGCCTTAATCCGCACAAATGTGTGTTTTGTGTTGGTTCTGGTCGATTGTTGGGATTCATAGTCTCAAAAGAAGGAATTTGAATAGACCCGCTGAAGGTATAGGCCATTCTTGATTTGCCTACACCATCAAACTTACCTCAGATACAAAAAATTCAAGGAAAGGCTAACTTCCTAAGAAGGTTCATTCCAAACTATGCCAAAATGGATAAAGGATTTACTCGATTATTGAAAAAGGGGGTTCCCTTCCATTCAGACCAAGTTGCACAAGCTTCTTTTGATGCTGTCAAGGACCATCTTGTCTGAGCATCATTAATGTATCCTCCAAATTATCAAAATGATTATTTCCTATATATCGTCGCGGTTGAAACAACCATTGCTATGGTTTTGGTCCAAGTAGAAGATGGAATTGAACATCTGATCTATTATTTGAGTCATAATCTCAATGATATGGAAATTAAGTACTCATACGTGGAAAAGCTTGCCTTGGAAGCCATTCAAGCTGTCCAAATATTTCGCCATTATATCTTGCTCCGAAAAACAACAATAATTTTGGATTGCAACCTCATGAATTACATTTTATCACGTCAATTTCTGGGGGGAAAATATTCAAAATGGATCGTCATTTGCAGGAATTTGATTTTAAATTCATCAAATCCAAGTCAAAGAAATCTATAGTTTTGGCTAAGCTTCTCTGTGGCCTTCCTTGTGATAGTACTGCAACTACGTCAGAACCATCCATTCCATACGAGTCTTTGTTTTTGATCGGATCATCTAATCCCTGGTATGGAGATTTCATCATTTATCTCCAAACCCAAACTTTTCGACCTAATACCTCTTGCTCTCATCAGCGACGTATTTGATACCAAGCCAAATATTATCTGATCGTCCGCAATACACTTTATTGTCATGGTGTCGATAAATTTTAAGGAGGTGCCTCACTCATGAGGAGGCTGAAAAAGTGTTAAATGATTGCCATGCTGGGGCTTGTGGTGGACATGTATTTGGTTATGCTACCATGTAGAAGATACTCTGCACCAGTTACTTTTGGCCTACTATTTTTTGAGATTGTATCCTCACAGTCAGAAGTTGTCATGCATGCCAGATTTATGACTGTAAAATCTGCAAACCCCAAGCAATGCATCTTGTTGTCTCTGCGGGACCATTTACGAAATGGGGTATCGATTTCATGACTTGTAAACCTCCTTCATCCGGGGGGCATGGTTATATTATTGTCGCAGTTGACTATTTTACCAAATGGGCTAAAGCGATGCCTACATTTAATAACACAGGACAAACAGCTGCATTGTTTTTCTTTAATCATGTCATTGCACGGTTTGGGGTCCCACAAGCTATAGTTACGGATCATGGGAAGAATTTTTGCAACCATATGATGTCTTAATTGATAGCCAAGCTAGGATTGTCGCATGATAATTCTACTCCTTATTATCCACAAACGAATGGACAAGTTGAGGCTATTAAAAAAATTCTTAAACGAATGCTTCAGTGAATGATAGGAGTCCATAAAAGGAACTGGCACTTGATCCTGTAATTTTCCTTATGGGCGTATCAAACCTCAGTGAGAAACACAATCGGATTTACTCCTTTTCAATTGGTGTATAGTCTGGAAGCTATCTTGCCAATCCAATGCAAAATATCATCGTTAAAACTCGCGATAGACTTGTTACCTGACACCTTAGAGGAAGAAGTGTGTCTCCTTAACCTCATCCATCTAGATGAAATGCGTCGTGAAGCCCAATTGGCCGACGAAGTGCATAAGAGACGTATAAAGGCACAATACGACAAAAATGTCCAACCTCGCATCTACTCAGAGGGCGACTTGGTCCTTCTTTACGACCAGGAAACTGATGTAATAGGTACAGGGAAATTTGAGCCATTATGGCATGGCCCCTACATTGTCAAAAGAGTTCTTTCTAAGGGTGCCTATGAGTTAGTTGATTACGATGAGATTCCATTGGCACAACCTAGAAATGGGTTGTATCTTAAACGTTACTATGCTTAATCATGAGCGTAGTAATTTTTTGTATTATATTGTTTATATACTGTTACTTTGCATTCACTATCTTAATTTGTCTTTTAGATTTTTCTTGACGTTATTAATCCTCTTTAAATTTCATCGTATATTTTTGAATCTTCGAAACCATTTGTTGGATATGCTGATGGTGCTAGTCATAGTACACAGTTTCTATCCTTTGCAGCATGGGCCATTTTCACTCTGAATGGCGAGTTAGTGAATTTTCAAGGGATTTGTATCTGTAGATCGACAAATAATATCGCTGAGTATAGCGCATTGATTTAACTTCTCTCTGATGCCATTTCATTTGGTATTAACCACATAATCATAAGATTAGACTCACAACTTGTGGTACTACAACTTACTAGTATTTATACTGTTAGAAATCCAACACTTCTTAGATTGTTCCTAAGAGTTCAAATTTTGGAGAGACATTTTGATTTTATTCAATATCAACACATTTCCATAAATTTAAACACCTTAATTGATTCATTAGCTAATCAAGTTTTATATAGACATTTGCGACATAGGTAAAGAAAAAATTCACATCATTGAATAGGACTGCGCATTAAACATGGGAAAAGCTCTGAAAACATATAGATAGATAGTTATAGGTTTTTTACAAAATTTGTGCCCAAGACACGTTGGTCATCTGACCTCAAAATGTATGCAAAAAATTCATAAGTAAACTAGTGGTACTCATGATAGCACGCTATAGATCTAGCAATCCTATGGAGCAACCGCATCTAATGGTTAGGAACCCCAATTTTGTGTCATTGCAGTCGCATGGGAAGCTCTTCAATCTGGAAATCTGGAATCTCGAAGGTCAACCCCTCTATGTGCTGCTAGAGCTCAGCAAGAGTCTCAGCCATATCAAGGTCCTGAAGGACTGCTCTCCCGAAAACCCTCTCTGCTGGCGCGTCTGCTTCGTGCTCTGGTTCCTCTACTGGTTGAACGTGATCAATATCTGCATTATATTAAAAAAATTAGTTTAGTCTTTGAAAGAATAAAAAAACAAAAACATTTGTATAAACCTTATAAAAAATCAGAAAACATGGTCAAATCAATCTTACCTATTACACGCCACTGAGCGCCTTCTGGTAAAACTAGATCTGGATCTCCTCGGAAGTCAACGCCTGCATAGGCATACTCATCAATGGAAACGATCTGTCGCCTGAACCAGGCAAAGAATGCAGTCGATAACACAACAGTCGATTGGCCTGAATTCCGACCCATGAGTTCTACCCATCTCTGCATTCGAGGATCTCTAGGACTGGATATATCTAATGTTACATGTTGTGGCTACATCATTGGAATCCGTTCCAAAGAAAAAGAGATAAGGATGGAACCATAATTGAAATTTTTCTTCCTTCCTCCCTTTGCTTTATTAATTTGTTCCTTTATCTGAGATAGAACAGCTTCAGACTAGTTGAAGGCTATTGGATAAAACGGCGATGAAATCCGTCCACTGAAACGACCACAATCAACAACTGAAGTTCGAGGGAAAAATCAGGTTCAGAGCTCCAAAATGAAAATGGTAACTATGGAATGGTAAAAATGAATAGTGAAACTACTTTATATAGTCATTTAATTACTTGCAAGTTAAATTTATTGCTATGATTATGGTTTTATTATGTTTTTTTATCATGAAACGGGTATTTTTAATCAATTTGATGTTGTTCTGAACAGGAAATACAACTAACGAATAGGTTAATCATGCATATTTATTTCAAAGAAGGAATTTACCACAAAGCATACTTTTTCTCCTTATTTTTCGAGCTTTTATAAAAACGAAAAAGGATTTGAAGTGCACTTTTAGCTTTTTTTCGAGCTTCGATAACAACAAAAAAGGAACCCCTGGAGTCTTCTTTCAACTCTTTTCAGACTCTGATAATGTGAAAATATTGCTGAGCACTTTTCATTTCGAGCTCGTTAAAGTAAATGAATTGATATATACCCAGTATAATTTTAACCCTTTTCTAGACTGAGATAGATTATTTACGAAAAAGGAATACCTTGGTTAAACATGACCAAAGAGGTTCGTTCAGATATTATTTTACACTTTTTTGGATGTCAGAGACAAATTTATGAAAAATTACTTTTTGGAGTCCTCTTTCGTCCTCTTTTTCAGACTCTCTAAACATGAAAAAGGATCAGGCTATCACTGTCGTTAAGCTCGTTAAAACATAAAATAGCAATGGGCTTGTCAATCATGGCAAGAATTGAGTTTCATTCATTGCTAGACTCGTTAAATTATTAAATAGCGATACTTTATTCTTTGTTCACCCAAAGGGTTGAATTATAGATCAATCAAATGTTATCCTCCTCAAGCTTGTTAAAAAATAAAGAGGTACTAGTTGAAAAATTACTGGGGAAAATTTGGGAAAAGTAAGGAAAGTTTCTTTTTGGTAGCATGTCGCTCATGAACATGACACTTCTTTCACTCCATGTCCGTGACTATTTGGGTTGGGTAATCATCTTGATGGTTCATTCACACCTATGTTTCATCATACCTTCACTTTGGTTTTGGGTCAATGCTGCCAACTCATCACAGTGTCGCCGATATGTTCAAGAGAAGTCATCCAGTGATTTAGAACTCATCCATCTACAATACTCATAAACCTTCATTTTCATGACCATCATCCCTGAAAATTGCTATATCAAGTCATACCCTTGTCTCCGAAATCAGTAACTCCAGTTTTGCAATAAGGTGACTTCCTGTTGATGACAAATCAATATCTAGGAAGTTCACTTAGAAACATTAGATTCCAGTACCATGAGGCTTGTTACAGTATCGACAAGATCCTCACTTCTGGACTTTTGACCGAAAGATTTTGTTTGGCATTCGACATCAAATCATCTATTCATGCATCATGATATGTACTGTAGTACCTTGAGGGACATTTTCATTAATGGTGGTTCTCTCGCGTTTGTTAACAACTTTCATTATTGGCTGGTAATAAAATGATGTCTTTCCATGTTCTACGACAAATCATATATTCGTATGGCTAGACTTGTACCCAAATGATTGAGTGAATGAGATAAGAAGACCCCGGATCTAGTTTCAGCCATATGGGCTATGATTTCAGGATTTTTGTACACATCATTTGTACGGTGACCTTACATATAGATTGTCATCCAAACATGGGCCTATATCTGTAGGCGATGTCTGCATCTAGGCAACATTCCAATGTAGACGACTTTCTAAATTATGTACATGTTATTAGATTGTTTTATGTGCTGACTATGGGAATGCCTGCCCTCAGCAATTATGATCAATAGAGGATTTATCATGATGTAATTTATTTTAATATTGATGCAAATGACCGTTCCAATTTTTTCTAGGCTTATCACAGTTTAAAGCATCTCAATCAAATGTTCTTATTATTTGGATCTCATGCTTTAGGGGGCAATTGTTATAGGTCAATTTGGGAACCATTCCCAATGACCTGGCTAAATGGGCATCATATCCAGGACCGATGATCAAGGGTCTATCATTCCCTATCATCTCAGTTGCTATATGCCCTAAGATAGGAAACAACATAAATCAAACAAGACTTTCATCAAGCAAGGTTTTTCCATGGTTTGAAGCTTATTATTAAACATGGGGGAGCTCACCAGTGCAGGCTCTAAGGGGCCTAAGTGCATTGCATATATAGGTAGCCCCATTCAAGGCTGCTCTGTAAAGCACTTCTTGACATTCAAAGGTTCGTTGGCCACATTGGGAGCAAAATTCTCATTGTTCCGGAATCTCCACTTGGCCAGTGCCTTCTAAAAGGGTTCACATGTGTCATGCTTCAGATCCAAGTGCCATTTGACATCTACATGAATGGAAACATGTCTTGCCTATTTTTGGAATGAAATTTATTGCAAAAAAATGTACAATTCATCTATAAATTGAACACAGATCTAAGTGTTTGGAAGGAAGAATTTGAGTAGGGAAATGCTGGAGAATTTTCAATAGAGAGTTTTATTTGTCGAGTTGCTGATGGAGAGACTTATGTTGTGATGAGACTTGTGAAATTTTCTGGAAGGTCACTAAAAATCAGTCACTAGGTTGTAACCTCTCCTTTTATTATCAATAAAGAGTACTTCTAGTTTTTTCCCTACATGCATCTATGTTTACTTTGATTTTCCATTTTGCAAGATCTTGGTTGATGAATGTAGTTTATGCTTAAATGATTTGGATAATTAACTTGAATAGATATCTATATTATTGCATCTTCTACTGTTTCAGTGTTCTTTCTTGTAGGAAGCATTCAGCTATTTGAAACTGCTTGAATTTGAAGCTTTAGTGGAAGCGATAGAAAGGAGCCATTTGGAAGCGACTGAAAGAAGTAAGCATCCAATCCTCTCTGTGTATATGTTCTGAGTTAGGAAAAAGGGTAGTATAGTCTTTCACCTATTTTTCTAGACTAGACACCGGTCTAGGGAAGTGTAGTTTATCCGTAGATTACAATTCTGGCCCAACAACAGACTTTACACAAGGCTATAACAACAGAGTTTATATGAGACACTGCAACATAATAATAGATCATACAATGATATGACAATATCAGCTCAAGAAATGTGGGGGATAAAAATCTCAACCCATGAAAACAAAGGTACAACAATCCTTAGAAGGATTGGTTGAAATAAATGTACAAATGGAAAACCTGCATAAATGCCAGAGTTGCTGGGTAGCAGCTACAACTCAGAAACTCGATGGAGATGGATGAAGGTGAAGAAAAATTTGAAATAGACCTTCTCTAACATATCTCTAAAGTGATAGGCTGATCCTAACATTGAAGATCTCACCCTCCAAAATAGTGGTGCAAACCCCCACTGCAGATACACACTGAAATAACGCAGTCAAGGAGAGGGACTGCGCTGTAGTAGATGGGAGATTCTTGGCCTGATGCCAAGATATGGAAAACAGCTTAGAAACCTTCCTCGCTAACCCTCCTGAGGAATAGAAGCTCCCTCCTCTGAAATATGAGCCAAGGAATGGTGTTGTGGAACCCTCCACTGCAACACCCTACAACACTACATTATACTTCAGCAGAAATAACACAATGACTGAAGGAAGTGGCTTTGGCCTTGAGCCTAGGTGTAGAGAAATGAAGTGCAATCCTCCAAGAGGCCTCTCAAGAAGGAAAGGAAATCCTAAACAGGAATCCCTCATGCTAAACGGCACTGTAACTCAACTAAACAGTCAGAGACTACAAATAGTCTACTAGACCAAAATCAAATACTCAAACATGTCCCTCTATGGCTACCTCTTCCTCCTTTTATGTAAGTGAATGTCTCCTTGCCCTAGACCCCACACATTAGGGTTTCTTCCACAAGTGATATTCCTCCCTCTCAAACTGCATTTTCTTCCCAAGAAATCCACACCCTCTTAGACAACGTTGTTGACTTGGTCAAACTTGACCTTGTCCTCATGCATTTTCCCCTTTTCACACTGGAAGGTGAAAAATAAAGCTACCCCATTGATCCCTTTCACACTATGAGGGATTTTATTCCTGCTCATGGGTCTCCTCACCCATTTTATTCATCTCCTAGATGGCATGAGAAAAAATAATGTTCAAATTAGCTTAATGCTAATTTTGGAACATTACAGTCCTCGCCTCTCAAAGATTGCTTGTCCTCAAGCAAGTGCAAGGATAGAAATGAGTTATTTCTTCCTCTCTCCCTGTAGCATCCATGTATTATTATCTCCTCCAAGTAAAGAGATTCTATCTCATCAATCAAGTCCCCACATTAGTCCTCCTCAACATGCAAGTCAGCTATCAAGCTATCATCATGTAAAGGTGAAATACTCAAGAGGATGGAAAAGTGATGTCTAGAGGTCCCTTCGAGGAATGGGATCTGAAATATAATGGGAACTATCTCTCCCATATGGATCCTCCATCCCCAAGCTATTAGCCATGTAAAATTAGTCACCTCCCAACTAGCCAACTCCTGAAAATTGTCCTCCACCTTTGGCTTTGGCAAAGTAGGTGGGATGAAAATCTGCATATAGTAGACAATGTAGCCTACCCCCCATTGTCCATCTCTCCACTTATGATAAGTGTAGAGTTTTGGCTGATCTTGGGCTGAAATAAGGTTTCCCTCAAGTGGTAGGATGAGGACTATATCTCCAAAGATCTCTCCTCCCACGCTGCAAATCATGCTGGCCCAAATATCCCCATATATGATGAGTTGGAAATCATCATCATATGGTATCACATCCATCATATGGCTCACCTCATAAGGAAACAAATGTGTTGCTCTAGTGACCATACCATCTCCCATGCTCCCCTTAGAACATGTAGTTTAAAAAATATGGAGATATTTTCTCCCAAAGGACACATCCATCCAATGTGTCTCCCTCCCAAACATGCTCCTCATAAAGACAGAAACAATAGAACCATAGGGAGCAAAATTAGAATCATGCTTGCTGCCATATGTAATAAATGAGAAGGAAAATGGTCTCTCAAGTGTAACCAACGTAGCTTGACTCTCAACTGTAATAGAGACTGATGAAATGAGTGGCTTCTCAAGCACTTTCATGTTGCTCCAATCTCCTCATAAGTATGGAGAAAGTGAATAATGCATAGTGTAAAGTGAGCATGTCCTCCATAGTACACCTTTTCCCCAAGTCCTCCTAGGGAATGGCCATCAATCATGCTTATGGCCTCAAGTAGACCATGAATCTCAAAAGAGAGAATCATCCTCCTTGGAGAAACTTCCTGCACATATATGGTTAAGGGATATATACATACATCATATCAATAATCATGTAAACAAGCAACACCCTTACCATATTTTTTTCTCATACAAAGGGAGTGGCTCATAAATGAGTCTCCTCTCATCCTCAAAGAGAAAAGAGGTGGTTTTGCTAACTCTTCCAAAGATTTATGTCTCTCCTCCATTTCCACATGATTCATGCATCTCCTCATATGCTAATATATCTCCTCCTCAAAGCCTTCCCAAAAATACCCCTCCATGATGGTGTGGTATGCTCTCATAGAATGTGTGTGGCTGAAAAGGAAATCAACATGTGCGGCTTGTAGCAAATTCTCCTTGATCTTTGAAGCTCTAGATAAGAAGATTCTACCATGATAGTAGATGACCCCATCTTTGACTGAATACTCCTCCTCATGCAACTGGTCCTCTAATATCATACAAGTGACAAGATTCTTGGAATACTCCACCAACAGCTGGGAGTTACAATATGGATCTATCCTCCATGGTGACAGAACTGAGGATCTCTCATGAATAACATCTGTCATATGGTCATCCTCTTCTTTGACATATCCCATTCCAAAGATGCAAGTTAGAAGGCTGCTGTCCTTCCCTTGCTGCTTCTGCCACAAAGCGAAATCTGAAATGAGAGTGGGTAAATATGATGTTGAGAGAATGCATCTCTCCTCCTTGAGTCTACCCAAGAATCTTAGCGCTGTAAAATTACCTCCCAAGGTCTCCACCTCTGAAATCAATGAATGGTGCCTCAAAATGTGAAGCATCTCTCATCATCTGCTGATATTGAGGTCTCCTTGGTGAAATGTCTTCATGCAATGAGACATTATCATCAAGAATAGACTACATACATGAATGGACAGACTTGTCCCTTCTCTCACCGCGCAATCCAGTCTCCCTCTTAGATGCATCAACCTCATGAAATAGACAGGGATGTGTGCTCCTCATCACATGATGCTGGTCATCCTCCCTATCTCCTCTTTGTCTCTCTGTAGTTCCACATCTCATCATGAATGGCACATGTATAACATGATTTGTGCCTTGATCTCTACACATGAGATCCTAGGGACTTCCTTGCAAAGATGCAAGAATCCCTCTAGTTGGAGCAAGAGCTCCTCCTTCCTATGAATGAGGCACTAGATGATCTCTAGATGAGACAACAATATTGCCCTCAACCTATGTAACATGAATGGAAAACCTCCCAATGATTGGATCCCTCTTTGAAAAAAATATCTCCATGCTTCCTTGCTCAAAGGTGTGAGATGGAAGCCTTTCTTCCGACAAGGTACGGTGCAATTTTCCAGCCTCCTCCATGGTTTTCTGAAATGGTATTGTGTTTTCATGCAAGGGTTTTGTTTGAGTTCCCTTGTTTATCTCCACCATGTGTGTCTCATGAATCCTCCTACTAAATCGTTTCACTAAGGTCTTAGTGAAACTTGCATAAGATGCAGTGTTTACATTTTTCAAAGAAAAGGATTCAAAGATCCACCAGGCATAGGCCTTACCTCTCATATGCAGCGCTGCAACTTTGATGGCTTCATCTTCAGGAATTTGGTGCTACTAAAAGAAGGTATCTAACTCTTCCACCCAAGCTTTGGCTGAACATGTAGGTGAACCTTCGAAGGTAGATAGAAGAAATCTATCCTGCTACTTTCTCCCCTTCACCTTGAGCTTGCAAAACTCTGAAAACCTAAGATGATCTCGGAATTTCTGAGTTTGAGACTCATAATATTTCAGGAAATCATTAAGAGTTTCCCTCCTAGCAACCTCTTCTCCTCTTTCCATCTCTCCTGGAAATCTTTGGCATGTGACTACGCTGTGTTTTAGAGTGTGTGAAAGCTGGCTCACACTCCTCATATGACATTCTAGAGTTTTCTTTAGATTCAAAATCTTTCGGAGATCCTTCATACATCTCCCTCCTTATTTTCTTGAAATCTTCATGAATATTATGTACATATTTAAGAAGAAGATTTGTAAGCCTATCCCCTTTTTCCTCTCCAAAAGATGGAGTCTTTTCCTGCTCATCTTTCTGTCTCCTTCTTGATGAGAATAGGAAGTGTAGGGTCCTTCCTCTTCTATCTGATTATCCTCCTTGGGGAGGTTCTTCATGGATCTAAAATATAATGAGATAAATCCCATCCTCTCCTTTGGCTAAGACTCATAGGCTGAGCCAAGATAGAAGCTTTGATACCACTGTAATATCCAAAAATGGGATCTGTCAACAATACATGGTTGGAAAATGCATTTCCCAGAAATTTATGCAACAGGATTTGAAACCAAGACCGAAATAGAAGAGTAGGCTCAAAAGAAATCCCTCTGGGTGGGTTAAATAGGTCTCCCACACCTAGTTGCCTTGGAAAAATTCCCGATGAAGGGACTGCAATAATGTGTGAACATACAATGGAATAACAACGTTATTTTTATGACCCAGAACACATGAAGATATGAATATCCAACAAATGTATAATATAGCAACAAATGTATACAATTCTTTTAGGAATCAATCACTTAAGCTAGGCAATGAGAGCCTCCACAGAACTTGTATAAGAAATTGAAGAACACTGCTACACAGACTTTACACAAGGCTATAACAACGAAATTTATATGAGAAAATGAAACATAATAATAGATCATACAATGATATGACAATATCAGCTCAAGAAATGTAGGGGAGAAAACTCTCAACCCCTGAAAAAAATGGTACAACAATCCTTAGAAGGATTGGCTGAAATATATGTACAAATGGAAAATCTGCAGAAATGTCAGAGTTGTTGGGAAGTAGTTACAACTCAGAAACTGGATGGAGATGGCTGAAGATGAAGCACAATATGAAATATACCATCTCTAGTAGATCTCTCAAGTGATAGGCCGATCCTAACACTGAAGATATCACCCTCCAAAACAGTGGTGCAAACCCCCACTGCAGATACACACTGAAATGACGCAGTCAAGGAGAGGGAATGCACTGTAGTAGATGAGAGATGCTTGGCCTGATGCCAAGATATGAAAAATAGCTCTGAAAACTTCCTCACTAACCCTCTCGAGGAATATAGGCTCCCTCCTCTAAAATATGAGCCAAGGAATGGTGTTGTGGAACCCTCCACTGCAACACCCTACAACACTACGTTATACTTCAATAGAAATAACGCAGTGACAGAAGGAAGTGGCTTTGGCCTTGAGCCTAGGTGTGGAGAAATGAAGTGAAATCCTCCAAGAGGCCTCTCAAGAAGGAGAGGAAATCCTAAATAGGAATCCCTTGTGCTAAACAACACTGCAACTCATCTAAATAGCCGAAGACTGCAAATAGTCTACTAGACCAAAATCAAATACTCAAACATGTCCCTCTATGGCTGCCTCTTCCTCATTTTATGCAAGTGAATGTCTCTTTGCCCTGGACCCCACACATTAGGGTTTCTTCCACAAGTGATCTTCCTCCCTCTCAAACTTTGTTGTCTTCCCAAGCAATCCACACCCTCTTAGGCAGCACTATTGACTTGGTCAAACTTGACCTTGTCCTCATGCATTTTCCCCTTTTCACACCGGAAGGTGCAAAATAAAGCTACCCCACTGATCCTTTTCACACTATCAGAGATTTTATTCCTACTCATGGGTCTCCTCACCCATTTTATTCATCTCCTAAATGGCATGAGAAAAATTAATGTTCAAATCAGCTTAATGCTAATTTCGGAACATTACCCACTTAGGAGAAGTGATTGAGCAGCATTTCCACATTTTGGAATTAGGGCAAGCTACATCTTTCTTCTATAGCACAGTTTCAGTTTATATTTGTAATGTGTTGTAGGGTGCAACAGTGGAGGGTTTGATAGGGCCAGTTCTGAGCTTGTCTTCAGTGGAGGAAGCATTATTTCCACTGGGAGGTTATTAAGGAAGGTCCTTGGGCATCATTTCATACTTTGAAACCAAGCCAAGCTACCACCATCCCCTACTGCACATTTTCAGTCATTCATGATTATGTTATTTCAGAGATCAGTTGCAGGGGAGGTTTCAATGCATCATTTGGGGAGATAGATCTTTAGTTGAGGGATCATCCTTTCACCTGAAGAGTCTATTGGAGGAGAGACACATATTTCTACATCAGCTTCAGCCATATCTTCCCAGCTATTCATTTGTAGTGAATCTTCAGCCCTAGGGTTGTAGTTCACCATTGTGTATTTGGTGCATTTCCAGAAACCCTTTTTGGGATGTCCTGGAAAAGTGTTTCGGAGCCTTGCACTTTATTTCTAGTATTTCTTGAGGCATCTATCAGTTGTTTTATATCATTTCATGTTTCCAGTAACAACTGTAACTGCGTTGTAGTAGCTCTTTGACATTTTTTATAGAAGAAGCATCTCACTTTTGAGAGTGTTTGATCATTGGAGGCTTGTTTGGTTATATTATATGATTTGTGCCTCAATATATTGAACTTCTTTGCTGTTGATTTGCTTAATAAAATGGCTCCATATTGCTCTCATATATTGATGTAATATTATTCACTGCTATTTCCATTTTTATGTGCTATATTGCTGCTTTTCTTATTTTGGAATATTACAAATACGATTTTGTATCTCATATTTGGTATTGTTGAATGTATCTAGGGAAGATACGGTGAAGAATTTTTGGGTCAAGCTAGGGACTTTGTAAAAATCTAAGTCTGGTGAATAATTTTTTCTTGCAGAAAAAATTGTATAACTTGAGAATGAAGGATGGAGACTTGGTGACAGATCATATGAATGCCTTCAATACTGTGGTAAGTCAGTTGTAATTTGTTGATATTAAAACCTCAAATGAAGATGAGTGATTTAGTTTTAAGTGTTCTATATTGGATTCGTGGGATAGTCTAGTTATTGCAATAGGTAGCAATAAAACTACCTTGAATTTTGACGAAATTGTCTCAACCTTGCTCTCGGAGGAAATGAGATGGAAAAATATGGAGGGTCACAATGGATATGCCTTATCTATATGAGGAAGGTCCCAAAACAGAAACAAAATAATGTTTTCGAGTGGCAGATCTAAATCTCCAGGAAAGCCTGTAAAGGTGTGCTCAAAATGCGAAAAGGAAGGGCAGTTCAAAAAGGACTGCAAATATAAAGCTCCCTAGAAAAGAAAGGGATATGATGATGCTCCTTCTAAAGAGGAGAAAACCACCTCAGATAAAGATAGGTATTTTTATTTGGCTTCTTCATCAAATACACATGTAGATCATGAGGCATGGTCGATTGACTCAAGTGAATCCTTTCACTTCACTCCCCATAGGCAGTGGTTCTGTGAGTATGAGAAGTATGATGGCAGTGAATATTCTTAGGGGATGATAGGAAGTCCAAAATCTTTGGATGTGGAAAATTCAAGTTGAATTTTCAAGGTGGAAGGATTAGAACACTTCCTAGTGTTTTGCATATTCCTACATTGGCCAGAAATCTAATTTTTGTAAGCAAGATGGATGATGCAGGTGTAAGAAAAATGTTTGAGAAATATACATTCAAGATGGTTTGGGGATTTATTAATGTAGGGAGCTTGGATTGGAACTCTGTACAATATTTTGGGCAGCACTATTATTAATGGGTGCAATAGTTTTGTGGTTCCTAAAAGTGGAAAAAGAACATAGCGGTCTCTGGAGAAAATACCATTTTATGGGATCAAAGGCTTGGACATATTGGAGAGAAGGGCTTTTAGATATTTCATGGTAATGGTATGGTAGAAGGTATGTATAATTTCTCTTTTTATTTTGATTTATGTGAACATTATGTATATGGGAAGCAAAATCAGGTGAGTTTTCCTTCTGGTGCTAAGAGGGCGAATAAGATATTAGAGATTGTGCACAGTGATGTGTTTGGACCTATTTCGGTTCCATCACTAGGTAATTCTATGTAATATTTTTAATTTATAGATGAATTCTCAAGGAAAACATGGAAATATTTCTTGAGAAAGAAATATGAGGTCTTTGACAGATTTAAAGAATTTAAGGCTCTGGTGGAAAAACAAACAGAGAAGAAGATAAAGGTGTTGAGGATAGATAATGGTGGAGAGTTATGCAAGAAGGAATTTGAAGAGTTCTATAAGAAGTGTGGTATATCATGAAAAAATACTACTCCATACACACCTCAGAAAAATGGAGTTGCAGAAAGAACGAATATAATGTTGATGGAAAAGGCAAGAAGCATGCTCAGTGGTACTTTGTTAGGACAAGAATTCTGGGTAGAGGCAGTGGAAAGTGCATGTCATCTGGTTGATATATCACCTTCATTAGCGTTGGAAGATAAGACTCAACATGAGATATGGATTGGTAAGAAACAGTCTCTTTCACATATGAGGGTATTTGGATGTGATGCATAAGTACATGTTCCAAAGGATAAAAGGACCAAGTTGGATAATAAATATGAAAGGTTCATATTTATCGGGTATAAGGATGGTTTAAAAGGTTACAAGATTTGGAACCCATAAACAAGGAAGGTTGTGTACAACTGAGATGTAGTGTTTAGGGAGGTGAAATATGTTGTTAAACATAAATTCCTATGAAAGGAACCTGAGAAGATAGAGTTTGAGCTAAACGAGGAAGAATCATACTCTAAAACAAAACAAGATTCAGAATAGGAAGATCCACTAACTCTAGTTGTGAGAAGATTAGTTTGAGAAGGAAGGAAGCCAGAAAGGTATAGGCCATCTTCTTTCTGTTCAAATTTTGCGTTAACTATCACTGATGATGATCCTAGAACTGTCAGAGAGACAATGGATTTAGAGGCTGGAAAACTCTAGAAGGAGGCCATGGTTGATGAAATGGCATCCTTGTACAAAAATGAGGCATGGGATCAGGTGGATTTTCCAGCTGGAAGGAAGCCCATTGGGAGAAAATGGGTGTTTAAGAAGAAGCTGAATGTAGAAAGCAAGGTGGATAAATACAAAGCTCGGTTGGTATAAAAAGGTTATTCCTTGTTGTCGGGAATTGATTTTGGTGATATTTTTTCTCCTGTTTCCATGGTTACCTCTATTAGATTAATTTTACCTATTGTTGTCCCATTTTATTTTGAGCTATAATAGATGGGTGTGAAGAAAAAATGTATTCATGAGGATCTAGAAGAGGAGATCTACATGAAGAAACCTGAAGGATTTGCGGTGAAGGGTAAGAAAGAACTAATATGCAGGTTAAAAAAGACATTACATGGGTTAAAAAAGTCACAAAGGATGTCGTATTAGAAATTTGATACCTATATATAGGGAGTTGGCTTCACAAGAAAAGATGATTGCTATGTGTATTTTAAATTTATTTGTTACCATGTTATTTATTTGGTATTGTATGTGGATGATATGTTGCTGGTTGGAAATGACAAAGAAATTATCCAGGATTTGAAGACCCAATTTTTCTCCAAATTTGACATGAAGGATCTTGGTGCTGAAAACTATATTTTAGGCATAGAAATTAAGAGAGATCGAGCAAAGAGGAAGCTCCGGTTAAACCAGAGGGAGTATGTCAAGATAATATTGCATAGGTTCAATATGTAGGATAGTAAACCGGTGAAGGTTCCTATTCATGTAGGTGTAAAAATATCTACTAAACAGTGTCCCAAGACACAAGAAGAAGAGGAGGAAATTTCTTGTGTTCCATATGCAAGTGCAGTGGGTAGCCTAATGTATGCAATTGTATTTACTATACTAGACATTACACATGCAGTGGACGTATTGAGCAGGATTATGTCAAAAATAGGGAAGGAACATTGGACAACATTGAAGCAGATTTTTCAAATATTTGTGTGGCACTAGTGATTACGGTCTGTGCTACCAAGGAAGACCAGGATTGGAAATTTTTTTGGACATCCATGGGTTTGTTGATGCAGATTGGGCTGAAGATATGAATCAAAGAATATCTACAAGTGGTTATGTGTTTAGCCTATTTGGAGGTGCAGTCAGTTGGATGAGTAAAAGACAGTATGTAGTGGCTCTTTCAACTTCAGAGGCACAATATATGGCAGCCACTCATGCAAGAAAGGCATTATTTTGGTTTCAGAGATTATGTTCAAGTATGGGGTTGGTGCAGCGAACTATAAGGGTAGACTGAGATAGCCAAAGTGAAATTTTCTTGGCTAAGAACCCTGATTATCATTCAAAGGGAAAACACATTGATGTTCAATATCCCTTTGTGAGAGATATGGTTGAGGATAAAAAGATGTTTTTGGTAAAGGTGGACACTTTGAAGAATGTTGCGAATGCATTAAAGAATTCTGTGAGCACTTAGAAATTCTCTTGGTGTAGAGAAACAATGGGTGTTGCAGGGCTGGACTAATGAATCAGCTATCATGTGGTCCCCTGTGGAAATAAAAAAACAAGTGGTAGAATGTTGAGTGTGTGTTATATTTTTTCCACGACCCTATATTAGGTGGCCTAACCAACCTATGGTTTTGTGCATGGGTTTGCACATGGTTTTGGGCATGATGGTTTTATGCTCCTGGTATTTTATAGATTCGGTCAAAGGAGCTGCAATTATGTTCTAATATAGGGTTAATGGATTGGGTTTTATGAATGCTTCGGCATGTATATATATGTTTTGTAACACTAAAAGGAATATAATGAAAAATCAAGCTAGTAATCCCGGTTCGGGATCTAGGGGAAAATCTCTGTGTATAATTTTTTAATGTTTTATGCTCTCGCTATTGTTTATTTTCTGTTTTTAAGAATTTTTTTGCAGATAATTTATGTACATGGTTAAAACCTACATTTGGTATCAGAGTAGTTTCAACTTCAAGGGGATGCCTTCGCTGCTGAGGGGCTTTTTTCTCGGGCGTATGGTAGACATTATTTAGTGGTAAATATGGAGGCTCGATTCTTGTGGTGAAATAATATGGCGAGAAGTGGAAATATCGAGATTGATAAATTTAATGGTCATATTTTTGAGTTGTGGAAGCTCAAGATGGAGGATCTGCTAGTGGATAAAGATTAGTGGATCATAGTAGATCTGGGTACTAAACTGACGACAATGTCAGATGAAGATTGGGCGAAGTTGGATCAGAAGGCAAAGAGAAAAATACAGTTGTGTATCTCAAATTCTGTATTGTTGAATGTATCTAGGGAATCTATAATGAAGACTCTGTGGGTCAAGATAGGACTTTGTACCAATCTAATTCTCTGGTGAATATTTTTTTCCTATGAAAAAAGTTGTATAACTTGAGAATGAAGGATGAAGACTTGGTGACAGAGCATCTAAATGCCTTCAATACTGTGGTAAGTCAATTTTCATCTCTTGATAATAAAATCTTAGATGAAGATAAGTGCATCATTTTTTTGTGTTCTCTACTAGATTTGTAGGATAGTCTAGTTATTGATATAGCTAGCAATACAACTACCTTGAATTTTGAAGAAATTTTCTCAACCTTGTTGTCAAAGGAAATGAGACGAAAAAATATGGAGGTCCAAAATGGAGATGCCTTACCTGTATGAGGAAGGTCCCAAAACAAGAAATAAAATAAATTTTCAAGTGGGAGATCTAAATCTAGAGGGACATCTAAATATTCAAGAAAGCCTGTAAAGGTGTGCTGGAAATGAGGAAAGGAAGGGACATCAAAAAGGATTTCAAATCTAAAGCTCCTTATAAAGGAAAGGGATATGATGATGCTCCTTCTACAGAGGCGAAAACCACCACAGATGAAGTTGGGGATTTGTATCTGGCTTCTTCTTAAAATACACATGTAGATCATGAGGCATCGTTGATTGATTCAAGTGAATCCTTTCACTTCACTCCCCATAGGGAGTGGTTCTGCGAGAATCAGAAGTATGATGGTGGTGATGTCTTCTTAGGGAGGATAGGAAATCCAAAATCATCGGATGTAGAAAATTCAAGCTAAAGTTGCAAGGTGGAAGGATTAGAACACTTCCTAGTGTTCTGCATATTCCTGCATTGGCCAGAAATCTGATTTTTGTAAGAATATGGATGATGCAAGTGTAAAAACAGTGTTTGAGAAAGATATATGCAAGATGGTTTGGGAAGCACTGGTATTAATATGGGGATCTCAGATTGGAAATTTTTACAAGCTTTTGGGTAGAATTTTTATTGATGGATGCAATAGTTTTTTGGTTCTAGAAAGTGGAGCAGAAAGCCTAGCGATCTCTGGAGAAAACACCATGTTATGGAATCAAAGGGTTGGACATATTTGAGAGAAGGGCCTTTGGATACTACATGGTAATGTTATGGTCGAAGGTATGTCTAATTTCTCTCTGGATTTCGATTTCTGTGAACATTGTGTACATGGGAAGCAGAATTGGGTGAGATTTCCTTCTACTGCTAAAAGTGTGAACACGATATTAGAGCTTGTGCATAGTGATGTGTTTGGAGCTGTGTTGGTTCCATCATGGGATAATTCTATGTACTATGTTTCATTTATAGATGAATTATCAAGGAATACATGGATATATTTCTTAAGGAATAAATATGAAGTCTTTGAAGGATTTAAATAATTTAAGGCTCTGGTGGAAAGCCAAACAGTGAAGAAGATAAAGGTGCTAAGGATAGATAATGGTGGAGAGTTTTGTAAGAAGGAATTTGAGGAGTTCTATAAGAATTGTGGTATAGCTTAGTATAAGACTACTCCATACACACCTCAACAAAACATATTTTCAGAAAGAATGAACATAATGTGTAATATTCCCAATTATCCATGAGCTAGTTGGAATATTAATTTTTTTTTTTGCTTTCTTGTTTGATGAATAAGATGATATGGAGATCCATAAATCTCCTTAATATGAATAAAATAAATTCTAATGTGAAAGGAGGACATCTTGGCAGCTTAATTGAGCACCCTTGTTTTTGAAAAGGGGTTGGAACTACTGGGTCAACTTTGACCAGATCAACAATGTTGTTATGGAGGAGTGGACATTTATGGAGCGACAACGCATTTTTAGATGGAGACTCTTTGCATGGAAGTAGTGTCATAAATGAATGGGGATTAGGGTTAGGAATATCATCAATTATATAAGGAAGAGGGTGGCAACCATATTTCAGTATGTTTTGTATCTGATATTTCTGAATATATGGTCTATTTAGACATATAGCTTTCTTTAGCTGTTTGGCTAAGATTGCAGTTATGTTTAGCACGGGGTGTTCCCTAGAGGGAATTCCACCTATTTCCTTGAGAAGCCTCTAGGAATATCTTTGCAATACATTCCACATTTAGGCATCAGGCCAAGGCTTCAGTCTCAATGTACAACCTAGTTCCTGTTGAGGTTTTGTGTTGTGTTGCAGGGCAGAAGTTGTGGAGGATTGATTTGGGAGATTTCTGAGCTAGATCTCATTGGAGGAAGGTTCCTTTCTCTTAAGAGGATAATAAATAAGGCCTTTTAGAATCATTGATACATTTGGCATCAAGCCATAGTGTTTTTATCCCCTACAATGCAGTATCAGTCTGGATCTGCGTTATTTTAGGGAGGAGTTGCAGGGGTTTTGCAGTAGGTGATTTGGGGAGTGATTTCTTTAGTGAAGGGGCTAGCCTTTCATCTGAAGGATCCATTGGAGGAGATAACATTAATTTTATTATCAACTTCAGCCATTTTTCTTCAATTATTTGTTGCAACATACTTTTCAGCCATAGGGTTGCAGCTCATATTGTATTATTGGGTGTTTTCCCCAAAGACCCTTTTGGGTTCTTTTTGGAGGTTGTATAGATCCTTGATCTTAATTGTACATTATTTTTGAGGCATATGTCAGCCCTTATATTTTTTGTACTCATTTTTTGTATCAGTGCATCGATGACTGCGCTATAGCAATGTCTCCGACATTTTGATATAGTAGCAACACCTCAATATTGAGGGTTTTCTTCATTGGAGGCTTATTATGTCTTGTCATATGCTTCGTGGACCATTATTTTGTACTATTTTTCTGATTTTATAATAAATAAGAAGACTCCATATTTTTCTCCATTATTTATGTCATGATTTACACTTCTATTTCCATGGTTTTGCACTATATTCATGCTTTTCCCATTTGGGAATATTACAGTGGTATCAGAGCATAATATTGGCTCAACATGTGCATATTGAAAGCCAATATGTCATCATAAGAAGGAGATCCTCTCACGGACAGAGAGAAGAGGTATCTTAGAAGAAGACACTGGAATTTTGATTATACAGATGATAAAGAAGGCAAGGGTAAAACCTTTTTATTAGGATAAGATGAGGAGAAGGAGTACCCAAAGCTTCTTCTTCAAACTATGCAAGGCATTTCTAGAGAAATAAAGGAGATGAGGATGGATAGAGACAAGGAATCCCCTAAAATATCTCTGCATGGTGAAGGCTCTGGAATTTCTCATCACTTTAGTGATCAACCAGTGAAGCAACATCAATTTTCCCAATGTTCTAGAATGCCTAAATTCTTAGCAGTGGGAAATGAAGGGTTTCAAGAACAAGAAACTCTTGAAGAATATTTCATGGAGTATGAGTCTCAATCTTAGAGATTCAAGGATCACTTGAATTTTCAAGGATTTTGTCATATCAAGGACAATAGGAGACCCAGACATCACAATAGAGGTGGAGGATTCCTTCAGAATCATAATCTACACTGAACTATCAACATATTTTTCTTACCCAAATCTGATGGGTCATCTAAATGGACTACTAAATCACGGGTAGAGAAGCTTGACATCTACTTCCAACTGAACAAAGTACCAGAGATGGAGGCCATCAAGATAGCAGCACTACACCTTGAGGGTGAGGCACATGATTGGTGGTTTCATGGCTTGTCTACATTGGGTCATGCCAATGTGACTGCATATTCAGAGTTCATAAGGAGGTTGGTGGAGAGGTTTGATCGAAGAGACCTGGAGGAACCATTAAGGAGGCTAGCAAATCTCAAACAACCAGGTAATCCAGAAAGTTATATTTCTAAATTTCTAAAACTTTCTGTTATGGTTCCTGATTTATATGCAACAAGAAAGTTCTATATGTTTATTGATGGGTTAGCAAAACCTCTTCATGGGTTGGTTAAGTCTACCAAGCCCACTACCCATCAAGACGCTAATGAAAGGGCTAGAGATCTACAATATGCCTTGCCAAAATCAAAGGCAACATTTCAACAAAATCCCACTTTCCCATCCAAGGGAAAATAAGAGAAGGCTCCTCTTTCAAAGGAGGGCCAAAACAAAGTGCCTCTTAGTGATGATGTCCGAAGAGAATTGAGGAGAAGGAATATTTTCTTCACATGCCAAGAATCATGGGCACCCTGACATAGATGTGAAGCAGGAAAGGCACACTATATAGAGGTCTTCTCAGATGATGAGGAGCAAGAAGAAGAATAACCAACAGAGGGTCACAATGCTAGAATAGCAGGAGATGATCCACCACCACCAAGAGGTGAGGATGGAGAAATTTATCCAATTAGAGGGGCTCTTGCATCATTAAGAGGAGTACCCAATTACTTGACCTTGAGGGTTCAAGATTCCATCTTAGATCAAAGGGTTTTAGTTTTGATTGATAGTGGGGCCACCCATAATTTTATTGATTCCCAACTAGTGCAGAGGAGGGAAATACCCACTAATGATTTTGAGGGATTTTTTGTTTTGGTCCTAGGAGCTAGAACTATGCAGTGCATGCATTATGTTCCATATTTATCTATCACCATGGGGGAATATACATTGTCTGATCACTTCTTTTTGGTTGACATACCTAACACCAATGTGATATTGGGTGTGCAGTGGTTGATTACTTTGGGGAAGGTCTCCATATATTGGGAGACTTTACAGATGGAATGGGTGGATATAAAGAGTGGAAAAAATCAGATTATCAAGGGCATGCACACATATCCCTCACATACAACTTCCACACAAAAAACAGAGATGGATTTTCGCAGTGGAAGAAAGGACCTAACAGTCCCATCTATTATGCACATGCCTTTAGCCCATGGGACATTATTGTTTTGTGGCAAACCACCTGGGAGGCAACCTGATCAGAATTTGGTGAGGAATGTCTCACATAATGATGCACTAGTCATAGATCCAAGAGGAGTGGGGGCATTGGAAGGTCATGGTACAGTGCTGAGAGTCTTGCGTAGACTCAAGGAGGAAGGAGACATTCTCCCAACATCATCATTACCCACTCTTACCAACATCCTTTCTCTGCACTGAGAAAGGAAAAGCATGGGGAGGATAACAACCATCCAACATGTGACTTTGGCATGGGATATGTCAAAGAGGAGGAAAACCATATGACAAATGTTTTATATGATAGATCATCAGTGCTATCACTTTGGAGGATAGATCCATATTGGAAATCCCCGTTGTTGGTGGATTATTCAAAGGATCTTTTCACATGCATGATACTTGATGATTTGCTACATGAGGAGGGATATTCATTCAAATATGAGGTCATCTATTATCATGTCAGGATCTTCTTATCTAGAGCTTCCAAGCTCAAGGAGAAGTTACTACAAATATCACATGAAGATTTTATCTTTAGCCACACTTATTCCATGAGAGCCTACAACACCATCATAGAGGGATACACTTGGGAAGGCTTTGAAGATGAGGTATATCAGCATTTGAGGAGATGCATGGACCTTGTGGAGATGGAGGAGATACATAAATCTTTGAAGGAGTTATCACAACCACCTCTTTCCTGTTTTGGAATGAGAGGGGATCTATCTATAGACTACTCCATTTGTATGAGCAGAAATTATGGTAAGGAACATGTTTATGTGCATGATGTTTCACTTGATGATTATTTTTACTCCTTTTCCATATATGTGCAGGCCATTTCTCCCAGAAGGAGAACTCTTCCATATAAAATTCATGGCCAACTTTGGTCCATAAACATTGTTGAACATGACCACTCCCTAGGAGGATATAGGGAGATGATTTACCACTCTGGGTGCACTCCAAAGGCACCAAACATTTCTCACCTTCTCAAAACTTGTGAGAAAACTTCGGTAGCAAGTAAGTGGTGGGGAAACCACTTACCATATCACTATCTGATGCAATCAGGAGATACTTCATTGGTTCCACATATGGGACTATGACCCACCTCCATTTTTACATATCGTTGTTTATATGTACTTTGTTTTTCTCCCATACATTGATGATGTACTTATTCTTATTATGGGAATGAATGGAGGAAGGATGGGAGGATTGAATGTGCCCTTTGGGAGAGAAATTATCCATTTTTATTATGCTACACGTTTTAGGGAGAACATTGGGTAAACAATGAATGTTTCATTAGATCTATTTCTTCCTTGTGGAATGAGTCATTTGCATCTCATAAGAACTTGGGAGGAGCATGTCATGGAGGGATGGATTGGAAGACACTTGGCTTATGAGGGAAAATTATCACATGGAGGTGTCACCAATGGAGGAGGAGAAGAGTTCCAACACTCACCTTTTTAGTTGCTTGAGGACAAGCAACATTTGGGAGGGGAGGACTATAATATTCCCAATTAGCCATGAGCTATTTGGAATATTAAATTTTGTTTTTTCTTTCTTGTTTGATGAATAAGAGGATATGGAGATCCATAAATCTCCTTAATATGAATAAAATCAATGCTAATGTGAAAGGATGACACCTTAGCATCTTAATTGAGAATCCTTATGTGTAAAAAGGGGCTAGAACACCTAGACTGGGTCAAATTTGACCAAATAAATAGCTTTGTTATGGAGGAGTGGACATTTATGGAGGGACAACACAGATTTAGTTGGAGACTCTTTGCATGGAAGTAGTGTCATAAATGAATGGGGCTTAGGGCTAGGAAGCTCATCACTTATATAAGGAAGAGGATGGAAACCATATTTCATTATGTTTTGTATTTGATATTTCTGAATATATTGTCTATTTAGACATATAGCTTTCTTTAGTTGTTTGGCTAAGATTGCAGTGTTGTTTAGCACAGGTTTTTCCCGAGCGGGAATCCCACCTCTTTCCTTGAGAAGCCTCTAAGAAGAGATTTGCACTACATTCCACATTCAGGCATCAGGCCAAGGCTTCAGTCTCAATGTACAATGCAATTCCTATTGAGATTTTGTGTTGTGTTGCAGGGCATAAGTTGTGGAGGATTGATTTGGGAGATTTTTGAGATAGATATCATTGGAGGAAGGTTCCTTTCTCTTAAGAGGCTAGTAAATAAGGCCCTATAGAATCATTGATACATTTGGCATAAGGCCATAGTGTTTTTATCCCCTACAGTGCAATATCAGTCTGGATCTATGTTATTTTAGGGAGGAGTTGCAGGGGTGTTTGCAGTGGGTGATTTGGGGAATGATTTATTTAGCGAAGGGGACAACCTTTCATTCGGAGGATCCTTTTGGAGGAGAGCATATTAATTTTATTATCAGCTTCAACCATTTTTCTTTAGTTATTTTTGTAGCATACTTTTATCATTACGGCTATAGCTCATATTGTATTATTGGGTGTTTTCCCTAGAGACCATTTTGGGTTCTTTTCTGGAGGCTGTACAGGGCCTTGATAGTCATTGTACATTATTTTTGAGGAATATATCAGCCCTTATCTTTTGTGTACTAGTTTTCTATAGCAGTGCATCCATGACTGCATTGCAGTAGTGTCTCTGACATTTTTATATAGTATCAACACCTCAATATTGTGGGTTTTCTTCATTGGAGGCTTATTGTGTCTTGTTATATGCTTTTTGGCCCATTATTTTGTACTATTTTGCTATTCTTATAATGAATAAGAAGACTCCATATTGGTCTCCATTATTTATGTCATGTTTTACAATGTTATTTCCATGGTTTTGCATTATATTCCTTCTTTTCCCATTTGGGAATATTACATAACGTTGATGGAAAAGGAAAGAAGCATGCTCAGTGGTACTGGGTTAGGATAGGAATTCTCGGCAGAGGCAGTGGAGAATAAATGTTGCCTGGTTAACAGATCACCTTCGTTGGAGGATAATACTCCACATGAGGTATGGACTGGTAAGAAACCCTCTCCTTCACATTTGAGGGTATTTGGATGTGATGCATATGTACATGTTCCAAAGGAGAAAAGGACCAAGTTGGATAATAAATCTAAAAGGTGCATATTTATTGGGTATAAGGATGGTTTAAAAGGTTACAAGCTTTGGAACCCATAAACAAGGAAGGTTTTGTACATTCAATATGTGGTGTTTAGAGAGGTGAAATATGTTCTTGAACATAAATTCCTACCAAAGGAACCTGAGATGATAGAGTTTGAGCTAAAGGAGGAAGAAACATACTCTACAAAAAAACAAGATTCAGAAGAGGAAGAGCCACTAACTCCAGCTATGAGAAGATCAGTTCGAGAAAGAAGGCATCCAGAAAGGTATATTCCATCTTCTTTCTATTCAATTTTTTATTTAAATATCACTGATGATGATCCTAGAACTATCAGGGAGGTAGTGGATTCAAAGGATGGAAAAATATGGAAGGAGGCCATGGTTGATGAAATGGAATCCTTGCACAAAAATGAGGCATGGGATATGGTGGATTTGTAGGCTAGAAGGAAATCCATTGGGAGAAAATGGGTGATTAATAAGAAGATGAATGCAGAAGGCAAAGTGGAGAAATACAAAGCTCAGTTGGTACCAAAAGGTTATTCCCATGTGTCGGGAATTGATTTTGGTGATTTTTTTCTCCCATTTCCAAGGTTACTTCTATTATATTACTCTTATATGTTGCTAATGAATTTGAGTTTGAGGTAGAACAGATGGATGTTAAGACATCATTTCTTCACAGGGATCTGGAATAGGAGATTCACATGAATAAACTTGAAGGATTTGCGGTGAAGGGTAAGAAAAAACTGCTATGAAGGTTAAAAAAGTCTTTGTATGGGTTAAAACAGCAACCAAGGACGTGGTATCAGAAATTTGATACCTATATACGGGGACTTGGGTTCACTAGAAACAAAGAGGATCATTGTGTGTATTTTAAATTAATTGGTGACCGTGTTATTTACTTAGTCTTGTATGTGGATGATATATTGTTGGTTGGAAATGACAAAGAACATATCCAGGATTTGAAGACCCAGTTGTTCTCCAAATTAGACATGAAGGATATTGGTGTTGAAAAATATATTTTTGGCATGGAAATTAAGAGAGATAGGGCAAAGAGGAAGCTTTTTTTAAACTAGAGGAATTATTTCAAGACAATATTGCAGAGGTTAAATATGCAGGATAGTAAACTGGTGAAGGTTCATATTCCTGTAGGTGTAAATATATTTGTTGAAAAATGTCCCAAGACACATGAATAGGAGGATATGTCTCATGTTCCATATGCAAGTGTGGTGGGTATCCTGATGTATGCAATGGTCTGTACTAGACCATACATTGCACATGCAGTGGGATAATTGAGTAGGTTTTTGTCAAAACCAGGGAAGGAGAATTAGACAATAGTGAAGCGAGTTTTCAGATATTTTCATGGCACTATTGATTATGGTCTATGCTACCAAGGAAGACAATGATTGGACAAATTTTTGGACATCCGTGGATTTTTTGATGTAGATTGGGCTAGAGATCTGGATCAAAGAAGATCTACAAGTGGATATGTGTTTATCCTATTTGGAGGTGCAGTCAGTTGGATGAGTAAAATACAGTCTATAGTGGCTCTTTCAACTACAAAGGCATAATACATGGAAGCCACTCATGCAAGCAAGGAATCATTTTGGTTCGAGAGATTTTGTTCAAGTATGGGGTTGCTGTAACGAGCTATAAGGATAGACTGTGATAGCCAAAATGAAATTTTCTTGGCTAAGAACCCTGCTTATCATTCAAAGACAAAGCACATTGATGTTTAGTATCATTTGTGAGAGATATGGTTGATGATAAAAAGGTGTTGCTAGTAAAGGTGGACACTTTGAAGAATGTTGCAGATGCATTGATGAAGTTTGTGAGCACTGAGAATTTCTTTAGGTGTAGATAAATAATGGGTGTTGCAGGGTTGGACCAATGACTAAGCTCTCCTGTGGCCCCCTATGGAAATAAAAAACAAGTGGGAGAATGTTGGGTGTGTGTTGTATTCTTTTCACTGCCCTATATTAGGTGGGTGGAGTCACCTATGGTTTTGCGGCATTGGTTTGCACATGGTTTTGGGCATGATGGTTTTCTGCTCCTGGTATTTTGTAGATTCGGTCAAGGGAACTAAGGTTATGTTCTAATACAGGGTTAATGGATTGGGGTTTATGAATGATTCGGCATGTATATATATGTGTTGCAGCACTAAAAGGAATATAATGAAAAATCAAGTTGGTAGTCCCAGTTTGGGATCCAGGGGAAAATCTATGTGTAGATTTTTTTTATGTTTAATGCTCTCACTATTGTTTATTTTCTGTTTTTAAGAATTATTTTAAAGATAATTTTTGTATGGGGTTAAAACCTACATTTGGAATTATAGTTGTTTTGGCTTCAAGGGGACACCTTTGCTGTTGAGGTTTTTTTTTTCTCGGGCTTGTGGTAGACCCTATTCAGTGGGAAATCGACGGGATTGATTCTTGTGGTGAAGGAAGATGGCAAGTAGTGGAAAGATAGAGATCAATAAATTTAATGTTCAAATTTTTGAGTTGTGGAAGCTCAAGATGGAGGATCTACCGGTGGATAAAGATCAGTGGATTGTGATAGATCCGAGTACTAAACCAATGGAAATCTTAGATGAAGGTTGGGAAAATTTGGATTGAAAGGCAAAGATCACAATACGGTTGTGTATCTCAGATTCGATATTGTTGAATGTATCTGGAAAAGCTACGATGAAGACTTTGTGGGTCAAGTTAGGGACTTTGTACCAATCTAACACTTTGGTGAATAAATTTTTCCTGCGAAAAAAGTTGTATAACCTGAGAATGAAGCATGGAGACTCGATGATAGAGAATCTGAATGCCTTCAATATTGTGGTAATTCAATTGTCATATATTGATATTAAAATCTCATATTAAGATAAGTGTATCAGTTTGTTGTGTTCTCTACCAGATTCATGGGATAGTCTGGTTATTGCAATAGGTAGAAATACAACTACCTTGAATTTTGATGAAATTTCTTCAGCCTTGCTGTCGGAGGAAATGAGATGCAAAAATATGGAGGGCTAGAATGGATATGCCTTATCTATATGAGGAAGGTCCCAAAATAAAAAAATAAAAAAATTGCGAGTGGGAGATCTAAATCTTCAGGAAATATTGTAAAGGTGTGCTAGAAATGCGGAAAGGAAGGTCACTTCAAAAATGATTGCAGATCTAAAACTCCTGAGAAAGGAAAGGGATTTGATGATGCTTCTTATACAGAGGTGAAAACCACCGCAAATAAAGGTGGGGATGTGTATTTGGCTTCTTCTTCAAATACACATGTATATCACGAGGCATGATTGATTGACTCAAGTGCATCCTTCCACTTCACTCCCCACAAGGAGTGGTTCTGTGAGTATGAAAAGTATGATGGTGGTGATATCTTCTTAGGGGGTCATAGGAAGGCAAAAATTATCGGATGCAAAAAATTCAAGCTGAAGCTGCAAGGTGGAAGGATTAGAACACTTTCTAGTGTTCTGAATATTCCTGCATTGGCCAGAAATCTAATTTTTGTAAGAAATATGGATGATGCAGGTGTAAAATAGTGTTTGAGAAAGATGTATAAATTATACGACATGCATGTATATCTTGGATTCACTTGATCTAACAATGTACTAAATTTAAATATTGAATCGCTTCTACAAATATTTTGGAGAATTAGAAACACAATCGCTAATCAGATGAACATGAAGAAGAATCAAATCACACACAACACAGATAATTTCGCGAGGAAAGCTTACAGCTAAAAACCCCACTATCTTCTATTGTATATTCAACACGGATCATGAAAAAATTATATAAAAAAATCTTCTCACAAGATCCCTCCATTACTCAGCTAATTTTCTCACACTGCATGAAAAAAATTGACCAACACATAGCCAATTCTCAAACTCTAGACAACCTGCCTTGCTTGTGCAATCCCTAATGAATGCAATCCATAAAAGATAGGAATTCTTCCCTTCATTGACTTTGCAAGTATCATGGGCACTCCAATGGGTGTTTTGTTTCATGTGTGCAACCCAATAATCCTACAACTGATAGTCGACTTCCCTTTCACCTAGATCTCAACTAGGTCTCCACTAGATTTGACATGAATGCAGCTAATAATAGTAAATCCTCAGTTGCATGTGATATCCCTGATTGTGAATTAATTAATATTTAATTCACTTGATCTCACTAGTGTATCTTTAGTTACAAATATCACAACTAAGTTTAACTCACTTAACTAAGTTAAACTGATTATAACCTACATTAATTAATGCACCACTGCACTTCGAAGTCTATTAAAACTATAATTATTGTGCATGCCTCACCAACTACCTCTAACTCGAAATCCACTAGCTAAATAAATTTATCACTCTCAGTTAACTATTTCAAGTTTACATTGAGAATATATTACAGTTTATTTTCCATCTTAATTAAGGGATAACTAAAATAGACATGCACCCAAAAATAGCACTGTGGGCCCCACCCTAGTTTAGGTGCTTAATGAAACTAGGCATGGGTGCTGAAATTTTCTTTTTGAATCTCAACACTCCCTCTCAACAATAAAGGGGTTATCCTTCACCCTGATCCTGTCTCTATGGTATTTGAATTTTCTCTTGGTGAGTGCCTTCGTCAGAATATCTCCATCCTAATCTTCCGTGGGAATGTACTAAAGAAACATTATCCTTCTCTACACACAATATCTGAGATGATGGTACCAGATATATATATATATATATATATATATATATATATATATATATATATATATATATATATATATATGCTTGGACCTATCATGAAACACAGGATTAATCGAGATTTTAATGCAACTCTGATTATCACAATGAATCACTGTTAGATCCATCTAAGAACCAAACAAACCAACCAAGATCTTTCTCATCTAGATAGCCTCACATGCAGCTTGACTTGGTTCCATGTATTCCACTTCTGCTAAACTAAGTGCCACGGATCGTTGTTTCCTTTTGTACCAGGAATTTTTTTTTGATCATATGCTAAATATCCCTCCTGATGTGCTCTTTCTGTCTAATGGACTGCCTACCCAATTTGCATCCGTGAAGCCTTGAAGCTTCAATCCCTCTGTCTGTCTGTACCATAAACCATACTATGATGTGCCCCTCAGGTATCTCAAGACATGCTTCCCCACCTTCCAAAAGATATTGGTAGGCTTAACCATATCTTGACTCATCTGGTTAAATACGTAGCAGATGCCTGGTCTGGTGTTCACTAGATACATCAGTGAACCAATTAACTGCCTGTAGATAGTAGCATCCACTACCTCTCCAGAAGTAGCATCCTCTTTCCTCCAATTTCCTGGAAGAGGAGTATCCATGGGTTTTCAATTCTCCATGTGAGACTTACCCAACATCTCCTTTGCATACATTCCTTGAGACACAAAAAATTCACCATCCCGTTGCCATATTTCCAATCTAAGGAAATAATGAAGGAGTCCCATGTCCTTCATTTCGAATTCCCTTGCAAGATCCTCCTTGCATGAGTGTATCAGCTACTCATTTCTAGTCAAAATTAGATCATCAACATAAAGAAAAATAATCAATAGCTTACCCTCCACCACAATCTGGTGTAGGTTTGCATCTGCTTCACTTTTGGTGAAGCCCAGTCTGGTGAAATAGCTGTCTATTCGAGTGTACCAAGCACGAGGTGCTTGCTTCAGCCCATACAGTGCTCTTTTGAGTCAGCACACATGTGACTCACTGTTGAAGATTTCTAAACCTTTAGGTTTCTCTATCTACACCTCTTCTTCAATGATCGAATTGAGAAAAGCATTTTTCACATCCATCTGATGAATGCACCAGCCCATCTGCACTGAGAGTGCAAGGATGGATCTTATGGAAGAGTACCTTGCAACAGGTGAAAATGTCTCATCATAATCTATCCCCTCGATCTGTGAGAATCCCCGGGCCACAAAGCTAGCCTTTTATTTATCCACACTCTAATCATAAGCTTGCTTTAACTTGTAGATCCATCTCGATCCAAACACTATTTTGTCGACGATTTTTGGGACTATCTCCTATGCATTGTTCTTGATAATGGAGTCATACTCCTCCACCATTGCATCAACCCAAGTTGGTTTCTGCACTAATTCCTGAAAGGGATATGGTTCATTCACAATACATTTTCTCATAAGATCCATGTATCCATTAAATCGGTCAGGAGATTGTCTTTTTCTGCACTGTGAAGTAGGGGCTCCTACATTCTTTGCAGCATCAAGTCTCAATCTATCAACTTCTGTGGTGCGCCTTCTGCCATTTATGACAGATGGCTCTGCATGAGTGTTTTCCTCCACTCCATGAACCTCCTCATGTGGCTGATCCACATCTTGATACTTATCCTTGGGAACCAAAAATTCCTCCTCTACATGCAAGTCCAGCTCCCTCTCAAGGGACAACCGCATGGCTTTTTCCTCATCTAATTTTATATCCCGTCACACAACAGTCATTATGTTGTTTGGAAAATACAAACGATAATTTTGGGTGTTTTAGTGTACCCCACAAAAATCCCAACCTCAGCTGTCGGTTCCAGCTTCTTCTTGGCGTCCTTGGTTACATGCACATAAACAAATGAGCCAAAAATCTTGAAGTGTGAAACATCAGGTTTATTACCAGTGAAAGCCTCTTTAGGTGTACTCATGTGAAGTATCCTATGAGGACAACGGTTTTTCACATGTATATTTGTGTTGCATGCTTCTGCCCATAGATGCACCTATAGGCCTTGATCATGCAACATCTCTCGTGCTACACCCACAATCATTCTGTTCTTTCTCTTCACGGCCCCATTATGTTTTAGGTTATGATGCGCTATGAGTTCTCTTCGAATTCCTTATTTGGTGTAGAAGTTCTTGAATTCGTCAGAGATGTATTCTCCACCATTATCGCTCCTAAGAGCCTTCACTTGCTTCCCCGACTCTTTCTCCATCAGTGCCTTAAACTCCAAGAACTTAGAGAATATATGATATTTCTTCTGCATGAAGAAGATCCAACACTTATGATAAAAGTCATCAACAAATATTACATAGTACTTATGTTTTGTTGTCAAAGCAACAGAGAAAGGACCACACATGTCTGTGTGAACTCTCTGAAGGATCCTCGAAGTTTGGTTCTCCTCCTCATGAAAGGTGGCCCTTACATATTTTCCCATAGTACATACCTTGCATGTGTCTGACTGTGCAAGTGTACCCCTGGGAAGATGACTAGAAATCTGTTGCATGACTTTCAAGGTTCCATGGTGAAGATGACCCAATCTCCTGTGCCATAATTCACCCCATTAGGGAAATTTTGAGGTCTAAAATGGGCCTCCTAAGGAAATTATAAAATAATAGTGGAAAAAATCAAATAAGATTTGATGACATCATCAAATTTTAGAGGGAAAAATGGAAAACTCATATTTTCAACTTATTCCCAAGTATCAAATAGGTATAATAAATTTAATTCCCCATCCAAGGAGTGCCCATGTTGCATACTTTCGATGGGTCCTACTACACGAAAAATGAGAAATACATTAAAAAACGTGATTACAATCACGTTTTTTATGTATTTCTCATTTTTCGTGTAGTAGAATTCATCGAAAGTATGCAACATGGGTACTCCTTGGATGAGGAATTAAATTTCGCATCCAACGAGTACTCCCGCTCGAAATTTGAGTAAAGATTTTGGGAGATAAGTTGAAAATACGAGTTGAAAAAGTAGTTTTATTATTTTATTATTTTTTAATATTTTTACCCTTTTATTTAAAAAATGGTGAATCATCCCCCATGGTTGACATCATCATATTGAATCCTATTGGTTATTATAAAGTTTATTTTTGTTGTACATTTTTCTTAGGAGGCCCATTTTAGACCTCAAAATTCCCCTAATGTCATCTCGGCTCACCACTTGATATGCCTTGCCCATCATTGCTACGAAACCATCTACCTCCACCTTGTAGAGATTCTTAACTCAAATCCCTATCCTCTTGGCTTGTCCTCTTGTTTTATGTCGCGGGAAATCTTTTCCTTCAATAAAAACAACATCATAGCCTCTATCCTCTAGCATTGCAACTGAGACTAATTTTTTCTTCAGACCTGGCACACGCATTACATATTTTAATTGAAATGGTTTACCTGACTTCCTCTAAAAGGTAATGGTACCAATCTTGATAGCACTATACCGCCCATCATCGCCCATTTCAATATGCATCTGGAGATCCTTCTCCTCCAAGTTACTGAAAATTTCCTTGTCTCCCGTCATGTGAAAGGAAGCGCCACTATCCAAATACTACACAGATCCCAATGCACTGGACACCATTCATGCGATCAATAAGAATGCAAGCTCAAATTATGAGGCAAGGGACTTAAAAGCTACAGATCCTCCAACCTTCTTCTTCTTCTTCTTTTGCGGACAGTTAGTAGAAAAATTCCCATGCTCGTGACAATGAAAACACTTCACTTTGGACATGTCATGCTTCTTTCCATTCTTGGAATCATATTTAGAGTGGAATTTTTCCCCCTTCCCCTTCCTCACCTTGGCGGCCAAAGCACAATCCTACTCATCCTCATTCTTAGATGAAGATCCATCTCTAGTGTTCCATCTGAACTCTTCCTGCACCAAATCCGACCACAATCATTCCCAATCTGGCAATTTTTCCCCTCCATTGATAGTGTCTTGATAACTGTGCCAACTCCTGGGATGTCCTAGGAGAGCCAAGCTCACCAAATCATCATCAACGACTATTATTCCAATGCTCCCCATTTCATCCTGACATTTGACAAACTTTGTTAGATATTTTGAAATGGTGTCGCCCTTTTCCATCTTGATCTTCTTGAGTTTATATTTGAGCGCCAATTTCCTATGGGCGTTGCTACTTTTGAATATATCCATCAAAGCCTTCCACATTTCATATGGTGTGGATTTCCAATGGAGGCTAGAGACAATTTGGTCTCGTACTCCCTCCAACAGAATCATCCTCATCTTTAGCACTTTATTTTTCCATGCATCAAGATTTGCATCATCTGTCACAGTAGGTTTAGGAACATGATTGTCAATGAATTCCTTCAAGCCATTGTATTTGAGTACTACCTCCATCCAGTCCTTCCAATAAATATAGTTTGAGCTTCCCTCGAGTGCATACTCTACTGATAAGTGGTTGTCATTGATGTCAACCAAAGCAGTAGCAGGGGCTGCCCCAATCTTGCATGGGAATTTTAACCTACCAAATTACTATATTCTGGGTCAAGAATGTTTTTTTATGGTTTCTAATTTTTGATATGTTTCCGTTGATATATGGTACGCCACGTAATTCTTCACGGTTTGAGAGATATTCATCTTTGAATTTTGTAACCCCAGTTAGTGGGCTAAAACCCCATGGGGTTGTGGCATGGGTCATTGAAAAGTAAATAATTAATATTTTTTAAGCTCCTAAAATCCCTCCCATGTTCACTTGTTGAAGACCCTCTCAACCTAAACATTTATATAAATTGTGATCCACATATCCTCCTCATGCAAGGATTTCGCTACCTGAAACCTGTCATCATGGAATTTGCGCTATAACGTCTTTTCTACAAAGCCTCAGAAGCTGAAATTTTTATGTGACGAAGCTGACATCTTGAGGAAGCTCTTGTAAAAATTTTAGATCAAGGTTGCAAGCTCCTAAAATTCATCTCAAATAAGTGACCTTGGGAAAATCGTCACAAATCTCTCTCTCAGTATCGGATTGGAATTTTCTAAAAAGTGGAAGATATTGTATGGACTTTAGTTTTTGATGTACCAATTTCAGAGCCGAATGAAGAAATGGTGACACGTGGCACACCATACAAGTTCACTCTACTGAATGAGTCCATAATTAGGGCGTTGTGAGAGATTGGGCATAACTCTCTTTTGAAGAATCCAAATTGGGCTAGACCTATGGAATTGGAAACAAGACTCATAGGAATACTACATGGCCAAAAATCGCGTATTAGGGATCTGAAATAACAGATATGCACAAGATTCAATATCGAGCTCCTAGAAGGAAAGAAAAATCTGGATCATGTGTTGTCAAGGGCTGCAAAGGACCATAATTTCTAGGGTAGAAAAGCAAAGCAAGGTGCAGCAGAGGGTAGCATGACAAGAGTGGAAATCAAGGTGCAGAATAGTAGCAAGAAGTTCACCACATGAATTCTTCAAGTGGGCATTGATGTGGTTCTTGTGATTTGGAAGATTTGGCAATACCAAATGACAAGACAACATCAAACCACTTTTGGATCTCAGGATCTAGCCCTCCTGGATCCAGAGAGGGATCTCTCTATAAAGGTAGATAAATGTATATCATTAAAGGTCAATTTAAGGTGTTAGGCACAAGGGTTGTTGTTTTGTTTTTTTTTTTTTTTTGGTTGTGAAACATGAAAGAAGGGTTAAATGAATGTAAAGGAGTGAATAGAGAAGGATTTTATGGAAATGGGGAGATAATTCAAAGAGAACAAAATTCCATTGGGCAATGGGTTCATAAAAGGATTTACTTGCAATTCAAATATCCAACGCTTTCAAAGGGCTAGTCATCTAAAACAAAGGATCTCTTAAGATGATAGTATGAGATGGAACAATAAGGAAATGAAAAGGAATGATAAGGAAAACCTTCCAAGGTGACCACTTCGGAGTAAGTCTAGGGACAGGACATGCCTTAGACCTCTATGATCCCAACTCACAATGAGGCTAACTCTGAAGACAACAATCCAACAGTCCTCCTAACTACTTTCAGACAATAGAAAACATTTAAGGTCAAAAACAGAGTGAATTCTAAGACCAGAGAAAGACTTTTAACCTTCTCTGCTTTGGAATTCAACTCAAAGGGATCCTAGAAAGGTTAATTGTTGGATAGGGAACTTAGGGGACAGGAATAATCACTAAATCTCCCTACTCTCCTTTTCTTTCAACTAAACCAAACAAGAACATCTAAGAAACAAACTCTGAATTCATATATCAGTAAGCATGGAAAAACCAACTTCTATACTAGCTAAATTATGTTGAATTCGTTCTAAGATACACAATTAGCAGAAAACATAAAAGTAAGAAAATGCAGTAAGCATTATGGTACTTGCAGTAGTATATCCTAAGCTAATTTACTATTTTCTTAACAGAGAAAATGAACATGATGTAAAACAGAGGGAAACAATGACAAAGAAAGAATACATCACCAATGATTTAGATCAGGATCTGATGAATACACTTGTCATATTAGAAGAGCAAAACCAGTCACACAAATTCTTGTCCAATATCTTGATATCATCCAAAAATAATCTCCCAGCCTATTTACAACAACTACCCATAGAACTCTAACTCAGTGAAACAGCTTCCAATCAGTGATTTTCAATAAGCAACCAACCAACGTTTAGAATGGATTTCTCATGAGTTCTTATAGGTGAAAGGGTGATAGTAGTGGTAGATAGAACCTAAATGATTCACTAAAATAGATGGAGAGGTTTCTATGAAGCCCATTCTGTCTTAATATCTTTACATTGACCTTTAGTACCCTTTAGATTAAATAGGGGACTTCGAAAGATTGATATTAACTCCCTGGGTATGTTCCTTGAAGTAATTTCTGGCTGTTGGTACTCTGTTTGTACTCTTAGACAAGAAAGGATGAAGATTTGCCTTTCAGGTCTTCCATGCTTTGTAACTAATGCACTGATAGTTCTAGGAGATTTCTGTCAGACTAATAACTGTTATGGGTTCGATGTGGAATAGGAAATGTCGTGGGAACTTTTCCTTTCTTAAGGAAATAACATTCTGCTCATATGAAAGCACTGATATAACTTTGTTGTGTGCTTTAGGCTTCATTAAGCCTCCTTGATCATCTTCAGTCTTTGAACTGTATCCTTTGTGTCTATAACTATGGATTAGGCTTCTTAGTCTTCAATATTATGCACTAATCTCCTTTAATTCTTCTTCTGATACTCTTTGCTACTGCTTCTGACTGTTTTTGTGAACATACAGGTTATGGAGGTGCTGGAGGGTTTGAATCAGGGTTAAGGACACTGATCTTTCAATAAAACGTGCTTTAAACCCTCCATTGATGTATCCTCTGTGATCTTGGCTCTAGAAATGTCTTTCTGCGCTCTAAATCACCCTGACTGTGACTACAGAGATATTATGGCTTATTGTCCTCTGAAAACCTGCAAAACACAATAAAATCATCAAAAAGAAACATGTGGGAGTGAGGGGAACTGATTCGAAGGCTCGTGGAGGATGGAGGAGCAGTGAAGGAAATTGTGGATGCAACGAAAAATTGGCTAAAAACCATGTCGGAAGGTGAAAACATGGTCTGATGGGAGCTTGGGGTGTCGTGGGTTGTGGACTGTTGGTTTAGATCTATTCAACGATGATCTGTGGTCAAGATCCTTCGATGGGGTCATTTGGATGATTATATAGAGGCAAATGATTTGGGATTGGGATATAATGTAAGTCATCGGATTAACAGGATGAACGGTGGAGATCGAAAGATGAAGCATTTGGGAGAGTAGAATGGCTGGCAGACGAATAAGTGAGAGATTAAACGAGAGCCATTCAATTAGAATAATGAATGCTCAAGATCACTCGGTGAACTCTTTCGGAAGTAAATCAAAATGACAAGTGAATGGGGGATGGGATTAAAACAAGTTCGTCCGATCTCATAGATCGACGACTTGGATTAAATCCAAAAAGACATTGCAGAGGAGAAAAGCAGTGAGGCAGAAAAATGGCAGCGGTTTTCACATTTTATTTGGGCGGTAAGCGGGTTTCACAAAAAAAATGCGATTCGATACAAATTCTGACATGTGTCCTTTTCAATATCGCCGGTTTCATACTTTTTTGGGGCATTAAAGTTTGGGCAGAAAAATTTTGCGAAACGTGTCGTTGACCGTCGGATCGGAGGCTCCATATCTGACGGTGCAGATCTCACGCGATAAGAAAGCTGCACGGAAGGGGCGATAGTGGAATACATGTGGCAGCGCGTGAGTGGATAGGTGTTTTATGAGGTGAGAGGTAGGTCCCAAAGTAGTTGGGCTTGTCAGATTAAACCTCGACCATAGGATCTTAGGAATGGACGGTGCAGATTAAAAGATGGGGCAGAAAATATGAAAGAGGAAAAGACAATGGAAAGGGTAAGGCGGAGATCGGACGCAACGATGACTGTTGATCTGCAAAGATCAACGGTCCACATTTAATTTATTTTTTTCGTCAGGAAATGAAGAAATAAAGGAATTAAGGGTTATGATAGGGTTTGGAGAGGTTTTTAAGCCCTTTAGCGCCCGGTTGCGGGGCTTAAGGTCTTATGAGGAAAGGGGCTACAGGAGTTAAGCCCTTGGGGGCTTAAGAAACCTTTATATGCAGAAAGGGTGTTTTTAGGCCTAAAAACAGGGTTTTTGAGGCAAATTGAGGGTTCTGGTAGATGAAAGAGGGAATTTTAAAACCAAGTAAAGGGGAATGAAAGGTTTTAAAAGGGGTTTTTGATGATTTATAGGTGAAATGAGGGGGTTTTGTGGGATTTTTGAAAGGGAAAATGGTGGTGAAAATGGAGGCCCTTTTTAAAAGCAATTTCTTTCACAAATAGTGAGGCTCATCAAATGGAAATAGCATTGAAGATTTCTTCAAAGGACCGAGGAAACATGAAGACTTCAAGAATGATAGATCTACATAGGAAATGTTTCTCTTGAAGACTTAGAAACATACTTAGTCACCTGTTTGCTATGCAAAAAATTTATAGGTGGCTAACAGTGGCTCCACATGGGGATGGAAACTTCTTGAAGGTGTCAAGAATATTAGATATAATCTTTGGAAGTAAGCCAGAGCCTGGTCCTTTATACCTTTTCTTTTTTTATCAGTTGTTACAATCATGAAGACATTATATTAGCAGCAATACTTCCTCAAACAATCTACCTACCCATCCTACTATCCTAACATTTTTTTCTTCAAGGTGAATTTAGACTTGTAGACCTTCTTCATCATATTTTTTATTGAAAGTAGAAAAACTAATCTAATTCTACCCTTATTCCTCCATGAGATCAGATTAAACAGTTGGACTCATAGCTTCTCTATCTAAACTAATATCTGCCAGGATTAAACTGTCTGACAGATTTTCATTCTCTATATTCTAAAATAGAAGTTTAAGGACAGACAAACCAGGATTAGAGTGCCTGATTTGCTATGGATCCATGGCATAAATACAAGCTGCACATGGAATAAAATTGCAAAAATTGAAACAAAACTGTGAAGGCTTGAAATTCTGAGAATTAAGAACATCCTTCCTTCTTCTATGACTCAGATTTTGAGCTTGTTAGAGTCACCTTTCTTTCTTCATTTTAGCTCTGATTTTGACCCTGTTTAGAGTTGTTTTCTTCTTCTTTGCTGGTTCAAGTTTGAGCATATTAGAACCAGCCTTTCCCTTTTTCATTGGCTCAAGTTTTGATCTAGTTTGAGCCATTCTTCTTAGCCTTTCATAGGTTCAAGATTTGAGCTTGTCTGAACCTTTCTTTTCTCTTTTTTTTTGTATATTTTTTTCTTTCTTTTCAGAACTAAAACAAAGCAATGGTATTTACAATGGAAGTAAAAAATCAAACTGAAACTTAGCAGAAATAATTTTTGAGCATCCTACCATTAACAGGACCCCCAAACAGATATGTACCATCTAATTCTTGTAGAAAAAAGGCATTGGGACCAATGGCAGATTGGATGATGTAAGGGCCTTCCCATAAATTGTCAAATTTGCCATGCTTACCATTATCTTCTCTCCTAGAGTCCCACTTGAGCACCTTGTCTCCAATTTTGAAATCACAAGCCCTGGTTCTCTTATCAAACAACTTTTTGATGTTCTCCTACACTTTCTGAGCTCTATTGTAGACCTCTTCCCTTGTTTGCTGGAGCTGTATAGTTTGATTGATCCTCCTCATCGTGTTGTCTTCTTCTGAATGTATCTCTTGGAACAATTTTATCACTGGTACTCCCAAGATGGTAGGGAACACTGCATCTGCTCAATAAACAAGCTGATAGGGAGACATTCCTATGGATTTATTTGTGGTCAATCTGTCTGCCCATAGAGCATGTACCAACTTGTTATGCCATGATTTTTTATTATCTTCTAGCAGCTTCTTGATGATGGTCACCAAACTTTTATTTGATGATTCTGCTAGCCCATTACCTTGAGGGTAATAAGCAATAGAATGACCAAGCGCAACCTGATGCCTATGACAAAAATCAGTCTTCTTTTCTAAACCAAATGCAGCAGCATTATCAGTGATGATGTTCCTAGGGCAGCCAAATCTAGATAGGATATGGTCTTCAAGGAATTTTATGATTACAGAGTCTATGGCATTCCTATAAGGTATGGCCTCTATCCATTTGGTGAAATAGTTTGTGGCTGTGATTATCCATTTATGTTGGGCAGATGAAGCAGGATGGATTTCCCCTATGAAATCTAGGCCCCACTGTTGAAAAGGAGCTTCAACAGTGATCGGTTGCAAAGGTAAAGGAAGGATTTTTCTTTTGCCCTAAAAAATTTGGCATTTGTGGCAGGCAACTATCATACTGTGGACACCTTAGAAGAGGGTGGGCCAATAATAGCCAGCTCTAAAGATTTTATTGGCATTGGTTTTCAAGTAGAGATGGCCTCCACACTCTCCTTCATGAAATTCATTCTTGATCCTCTCTGCATCAACTTCAGGAAAACATTTAAGCAATAAACCATTGGCATTTTTCCAATATAAACACTCATTCAAAATGCAATAATTTCTAGCTTTCAATTTTAAAAACCTTTCCTTTTTCTTGGATAAATCAGGAGGAGCATTAAGATTTACAATCACATACAAGACATCAGCATACCAAGGTGAGTTTTGGAACTGCTCTTCAACAGTGGGAGCAGGTAATCCTTCATGTTCATCCAATGCATCTACCATGTTTATGTCAAGGGCTTGTAAGTTAGATTCAACCATTAATTGTGCTAAGCCTTGACCTTTGATGAGCTTAGTGGGTTTGATCTCCAAATCATACTCTAGTATCACAGCAATCCATTTGACTCTTTTGCCATCTGGATCTTGTGACAAAATATCTTTTACCACTATATTAGGCACAAAGGTAATAATATGAGAATGTAAAATATACACCCTGAAATATTTCAAGGCCTTTACCAAAGCATAGGCCTATTTTTCCATGATATTTTATTTCAGGGGTGCATCTCTTAATGCCTTGCTAAAAAAAGCAATTGGTTGCTCTTGTCCTTCTAGATTTTTCTGCAATAGGAAAGCAGCCACAGTATGTTCTGATGCAAAGGAGAATATAAGAAAATATTTTGTGAAATCAGGGCTGATGAGAACTTTTGCTCGGGTGAGTGCATGTCTTACCAGTTCAAAATACTTTTTGGCTTCTAGAGTCCATTTAACTCCTACTTCTTTTTTAAGCATATTTCTCATGTTTCTAAGGAGTTCTGCTAAGTTGGGTATAAACCTCCTCAGGAAATTAATCTTCCAAATGAAAGACTGCAATTCCTTAATGTTCCTAGGGTGACTAATTTGCAATATCCCTTCAACTCTTTTTGGGTCTATTTTAATCCCCTTTTCAGATATAATGTGACCAAGAAGTTTACCTTCTTGGAGACCAAACACTGTCTTTTTGGGATTTAAATATAGCCCAAACCTTCTGCACTTATCAAATACCTTTCTCAAATGTTTGAGGTGTTCTTCATCAGTCTTGGAATAGACTGTAATGTCATCAAGATAAATTACAATGAAGTACCCTATTTCTTCCGAGAATGCAATGTCCATGGCTCTTTGAAAGGTGGCACCAACATTTCCACATACATGAAAGTTCCCTAAGGAGTGGTGAAGGTTGTTTTAAGTTGATCTTCTGGGAGTACTAAGACTTGGTTGAACCCTGAAAAGCCATCTAACAGAGAAATCCTCTTAGAAACAACTACCCTTTGTAGAATGTGTTCCATCTTGGGTAAAGGGTAATTGTCTTTTAAGGAGGCTCTGTTTAAGTTTCTAAAATCAATGCACAGCCTTATTTCTCCTATCTTTTTCTTCACATCCACAAGGTTAGATACCCAATCTGAAAACCTCACAGGGAATATGATTACAGCCTCATACTTTTTCTTAATTTCCTTTTCTACTAGGGGTAACTGTACAGGGTTGATCCTGCGCAGATTTTGCCTAAAAGGTTTCTGGTTTTCTTTCAGTGGAATCTTATGTTGGATTATCTCTGTGTCATAGGCTTTCAAATCCTCATAGCTCTAGGAAAAAACATCAAAAAATTATTTAAATAAATCAATGTATTTCTGTTTAATATGTGCTGGCAAAGTTTTAGCTAATTTAATCATCTTAGGCTTGTCCTTGCTGCCTATATTGCACTCTTCAATGTTAGATTCTATGGGTTCTATAGTGGGTTTCTTGGCCACATCATTAAAATCAAAGAGGTCCTCTAGGGGTGCTAGTCCTCTGGGTATGATTTTGTCCTTGGACTATAGTACTTCTATGTCTTCTTTATCCGCGTTTTTGTATTCTTCAGTTTGATTCTCAAATTCTCTGGTCAGCATGTTTATTTTTGCTGTAGAGGGTGGTTTATCTTCATCAGGGGGCTCTTTATCCAGACAGTCTTCCTCAGACTTAGAGTTTGAATCTGGTAATCATAAACTCATTCTTAGAAAGTAGGAAATCCTCTATCTGTTTATCACTCTCAGAGACCTGCCAATATTTTTCAATATCTGGTACTGCTGGCCTATGTTTTGTTTGAACAATGATCTATTTTTCACTAAGTGGTCTCAGATATGAACTAGCAGTGCAGGCCAATCCATTTGTAGGTATGTTTTAGCTCCTAGGGACAAACACAAGCTCATATTCTACAAATGTTTTCAAAATATCTATGGCATCATTCTTATATGCCCTTAATCTGGGATGTTTTGCAGTGTACTCTCCATTTATTTGTTTGATGATTAGTTCTGAGTCTCCATGAACAACTATCCTCTCATCTCCTAGTTTTTTCAATAGATGTAATCCTAAGAGGAGAGCCTCATATTCTGCTATGTTGTTTGTACATTTGAAATTTAACTTGAAGGCATGACTCTCAGCATAATTGTTTTTAGTGTTGTGCAACCATACCCCCGCTCTTGCACTCCCTCTAGTGCAAGACCCATCAAAGCTCATGCTCCATAAAGGATTTTTTGCATACTTTTCAAATGTTTCTCCCTTGCTTTCCTCTATAACCAGAGCTACCATTATGTTTAGATTTGTGGCCTCTACTCTGCTATTCGAATTTTCATTCTCTAGCTCTTGCTCATCTGTAAACTCATCATTGTAAAGGATAAAAGAGTCTAGATCTGTATGTACAGAGTAGAGAGGGGAATTTTCTGGTTTCTTTAGGCTACTTACCATGAATTTCATGTGTGCTTCCCTATATAGTCTTCTAGTTTGGCTAAAGACAGGGATAGTGGCATATGTCATGTCCATTTGCATTGTACCCTGGAATTTAGCACCCCATGATCTTGGCAGCAACATGTCATACTTAGGAGGCACATCAGCCACTACAATATCCATTACCATGCACTTGGCTGGGATTTGGGTGAAGGTCACACATAGATCTTTGATCAGACCCAAACACTTCACTCTGCTAGAGTTAAAAGAATATAAATCCTTATAGGGTCTAGTTATCTCTATTCCTAATCTTTCCATGATCACTCTAGGCATGAGGTTGTGTGAAGCCCTTGATTCATGCATAGCATTATGTAGGATCTTGTCATGGATATTTAGATTGACATAGAAAGGAGGCACTACTCCTTCCTAAAATTTCCCTTCAATTTTTGGGCCAAACAAGAAAGCTGGTTGATCATCATTTAAGCTGACAGAGTCACAATTTTCTCCTAAGTTTAAAGATTTAAAAATTTGACACTTACATACATCTTGGGTGGCCAACTCAGTGAGAGGGATAGAAATTTTGATTTTTGCAATCTCACTTTCCAGACTGAAAGGAGACTGACTCTTTGAAAGGGTAAATTCTGTTTTTTTGGTATCTATTTTATTGGCAGAATCATCTTGTTGATTCTCAGTATGTACATGATTTGAAACTATTTTATCAAGAGCTTTAGCTGCAATGCTAGTGCTGTTGGATTCTTGACTTGTTTTATCAGTGGGTTGGGCACTCTTAACCTTGGTTTTACCAGAACTTTCAGCTATTGTTTTGGTATTTTCAGCAGTTTCTCTAGGAGTCTTTTCAGGACTTTTCTTGATAGTGACCTCAGAGGTTTTTGGTTTGGGAGTTTTTGGGTCCTTTTTTCTTCTGAGATCATATTTTTCTCGGACCTGCATGATGGCATTCTCGAATCCTAACCTATAGTCTTTAGATTCTAACCCTTCCTCATCCCAATGTGAGTATGAGGTCTGGTTGTCTTCTGAGGAAAAGGTGTGATCTTGGTTATCCACTTCCACCATGTTTATGGTAGTTCCCTCTGACTCTTCTATTATTCCCTCATCCTCATCAAGGAAATTCTCTTGGAATGGAGGTATGAATTGTTGGTCAGAGTCCCTTTGTCTATTTGGGGGAGTGTTTCTCCTAAATTTTTGGTTCTGGTTTTGAGTCTGATTCCTATTCTGATTATTGACTTGGACATACATTTTCTCCATCATTTTTTCTAGCCTATTTATGTTTTTGGCTAGATCATAAACTTTGTACTCAGATGTAGAAGCTATGTTGTCATCCCTATAGGTTACCTTCTTCTCAGCACTCATCCTAGCTCTTTTTTCAATCAAGTTTGCTTCTACACTCACTGCTCCCTTCTGCATGTCTTCTAATGTGTCATAGTCTCTCTCCCTTAGTTGATAGGCCATATCAGTATCAAAACCCTCAGGATATTTCACTAAGGCCATGCCTTGGGGAGGTTTCATGTGAGGTGGAAGGGCATTGTAGACACTATTAAACCTGGTGGAGCAAGCATGAAGACTTTCTCCCTGATTTCTTTTAAGACTCTAATACTCCACTAATATTTGGAGAGGGTTGCTTTTGAAATCCCATTTGTTTATGAAAGTTTGATGTAAAGAGGGAAGGTCATGGATGCTATTAGGAGTTAAGCCTTTAAACCACTTTTTAACTTCTCCTCCTAAACTTTGAGCGAAGATTATCATCTTAATGGTTTCATCTTCTATTTCCATGTAATCAAAAGCATCTTCCATCCTATCTACATGGTGTTGAGCTGTGGTAGATTCCTTTCCTGTGAAATAAGTAATTTTAGACTGATAGTCATTAGGTAAAGGAACTAGAGGCTATGGAAACACTAGGGGAGCATACCATGCTTCCATGATAAGGTTTTGTGGAGGTAAAGGAGTGACTTGAGCAGCAGGTATATGGATGGTAGAACTACTTGGACCAACAACAAACTATTGAGTAGATTTAGGATAAGAGATACCCAAGTTATGGATGAAATGAATATTAGGAGGTGTTTATGGAGGGGTTTCTCTGTCCCTAATATGTTGACCACTATGTGGTGGTGAACTTGGAGGCTCAAAGTATGTTTGATTCACACCACTGAATGACTTAGTTCTTGGTAAATTACTTGGTAAATCTAAGTCAACCTAAGCATCTGATAGAGTTGCAAGGTTTTCAGGTGTTGAGCTAGCTCTATGAATGGGTCTGACAATAATTGGATCCCTAGATGTGAAAGACTTCTGAAGAATTCTTTTAGGATTGTCAACTATTTCAGGAGGATTTGGATTAGGATAAGCTCTGGTATGGATTGTTCTTAAAGCCAGTATGTTAAGTCCCCAGACTCAAAAGGGGAAAATTAGCCAAATATGCTAATATTTAAGTGGCACACTATCCTTGAACAAAGAAACTTAATCCTCAGAGTTACCTTTAGTATGGATGATTTGGTGATGAAACTGGTCTCCCACTGGAGTCTTGTGAAAGCAGAGATAATTAGCAGGCCTACTGATCACTAGTGGAGTCTTTTGGTCATTTATGAATTGTGGAGTCGCCAGGTGGATGGTTTAGAATGTTTCAAGAAGATTTACTATCCACCACAGTGACTAACTACCAAATCAAAGTAAATTGGTCTTGCTTCCCCATTGGAGTCGCCATTATGTTGTGGTTCCTGTGATTTGGCAGATTTGGCAATACCAAATGACAAGACAACATCAAACCACTTTGGGATCTCAGGATCTAGCCCTCCAGGATCCAGAGAGGGATCTCTCTATAAAGGTAAAGAAATTTATATCTTTAAAGGTCAATTTAAGGTGTTAGGCTAGTTATAAGGCACAAGGGTTGTTTTTTTGTTTTGTTTTGTTTGTTTGGTTGTGAAACATGAAACAAGGGTTAAATGAATGCAAAGGAGGAATAGAGAAGGATTTTAGGGAAATGGGGAGATAATTCAAAGAGAACACAAGTCCATTGGGAAATGGGGTCATAAAAGGATTTACTTGAAATTCAAATATCCAACGCTTTCAAAGGGCTAGTCATCTAAAACAAAGGATCTCTTAAGATGATAGTATGAGATGGAACAATAAGGAAATGAAAAGGAATTATAAGGAAAACCTTCCAAGGTGACCACTTTAAAGTAATTCTAGGGACAAGACATGCCTTATACCTCTATGATCCAAACTCCTAATGAGGCTAACTATGAAGACAACAATCCAGCAGTCCTCCTGACTACTTTCAGAAAATAGAAAACATTTAAGGTCAAACATAGAGTGAATTCTAAGATCAGAGAAAGACTTTTAACCTTCTCTGCTTTGGCATTCAACTCAAAGGGATCCTAGAAAGGTTAACTGTTGGATAGGGAACTTAGGGGACAAGAATAATCACTAAATCTCCCTACTCTCCTTTTCTTTCAGCTAAACCAAAAAAGAACATCTAAGAAACAAACTCTAAATTCATACATCAGTAAGCATGGACAAACCAACTTCTATACTGGTTAAATTATGTTGAATTCATTCTAAGATACACAATTAGCAGAAAACATAAAAGTAAGAAAATGCAGTAAGAATTAGGGTACTTGCAGCAGTATATCCTAAGCTAATTTTACTATTTTCTTATAAGATAAAATGAACATGATGTAAAACAGAGGGAAAAAATGGAAAAGAAAGAATACATCACCAATTATTTAGATCAGGATCCGATGAACACACTTGTCATATTAGAAGAGAAAAACCAGTCACATACATTCTTGTCCAATAGCTTGATATCATCCAAAAATCATCTCCCAGCCTATTTACAACTACTACCCATAGAACTCTAACTCAGTGAAACAGCTTCCAATCAATTATTTTCAATAAGCAACCAAAAAACGTTTACAATGGATTTATCATGAGTTATTATAGGTGAAATGGTGATAGTAGTGGTAGATAGAATTTAAATGATTCATTAAAAAAAATGGATAGGTGTCTATGAAGCCCATTCTGTCTTAATATCTTTACATTGACCTTTAGTACCCTTTAGATGAAATAGGGGACTTTGACAGATTGATATTAACTCCCTGGGTATGTTCCTTGAAGTACTTTTTGGCTGTTGGTACTATGTTTGTACTTTGAGACAAGAAAGGATGAAGATTTTCCTTTCAGGTCTTCCATGCTTTGTAACTAATGCACTGACAGCTCTAGGAGATTTCTGTTAGACTAATAACTGTTATGGGCTTGATGTGGAATAGGAAATGCCATGGGAACTTTTCCTTTCTTAAGAAAATAACATTTTGCTGATATGAAAGCACTGATATAACTTTGGTGTTTGCTTTAGGCTTCATTAAGCCTCCTTGATCATCTTCGGTCTTTGAACTGTATCCTTTGTGTCTGTAACTGTGGATTAGGCTTCTTAGTCTTCAATATTATGCACTAATCTCCTTTAATTCTTCTTCTGATACTCTTTGTTGCTGCTTCTGACTGTGTTTGTGAACATACAGGTTATGGAGGCGCTGGAGGATTTGAATCAGGGTTAAGGACACTGATCTTTCAATAAAATGTGATTTAAACCCTCTAGGGATGTCTCCTCAATGATCTTTGGCTTTGGAAATGTCTTTCTGCACTCTAAATCACCCTGACTGTGACTGCATAGATAGTATGGATTATCGTCCTCTGAAACCATGCAAAACACAATAAAATCATTAAAAAAAAACCTGTGGGAGTGAGCGGAACTAATTCAGAGGCTTGTGGAGGATGGAGGAGCAGTGAAGGAAATCGTGGATGCAATGAAAAATTGGCTAAAAACCATGTCGGAAGGTGAAAACATGGTCTAAAAAGAGCTTGGGGCATCGTGGGTTGTGGACCGTTGGATTAGATCTATTCAACGACGATTTACGGTCGAGATCCTTGGATGGGGTTGTTTGGATGAATAGATGGAGGCGAATGAATTGGGATCAGGATATAGTGTAAGTCGTAGGATTAACAGGATGAACGGTGGAGATCGACAGATGAAGCGTTTGGGAGAGTAGAATGGCTGGCAGACGAATAAGGGAGAGATTAAACGAGAGTCGTTCAATTATAATAATGAATGCTCAAGATCACTCGGTGAACTCTTTCGGGAGTAAATCAAAATGAAAAGTTAATGGGGGATGGGATTAAAACAAGACCATCCGATCTCATAGATTGATGGGTCGGATTCAATCCAAAAAGACATTGTGGAGGAGAAAAGTGGCAAGGTAGAAAACTGGCAGTAGTTTTCACATTTTATTTGGGTGGTAAGCGGGTTTCACAAAAAAAATGCAATTCGATACAAATGCCGACACGCGTCCTTTTCAATACCGCCGGTTTCAGAATTTTTTTGGGCATTAAAGTTTCGATGGAAAAATTTTGCGAAACGTGTCATTGACTGCCAGATCAGAGGCTCCAGATATGATAGTGTGGATTGCATGCGATAAGAAATCTGCAGGGAAGGGGCGACAGTGGAATACACGTGGCAGTGCATGAGTGGATAGGTGTTTTACGAGGCGAGAGGTAGGTCCCAAAAGAGTTGGAGCTATCAGATTAAACCTAAAAGATGGGGCGGAAAAAATGAAAGAGGAAAAGAAAATGGAAAGGGTAAGGCGGAGATTGGGCGCAACGGTGACCGTTGATCTGAAAAGATCAATAGTCCGCATTTAATTTAATGTTTTCGTTGGGAAATGAAGACATAAAAGAATTAAGGGTTATGATGGGGTTTGGAGAGGTTTTTAAGCCCTTTAGTGCCTGGTTGCGGGGCTTAAGGTCTTATGAGGAAAGGGGCTAGAGGAGTTAATCCCTTGGTGGCTTAGGATACCTTTATATGCAGAAAGGGATTTTTTAGGCCTAAAAACAGGGGTTTTAAGGAAAATTGAGGGTTTCGGTAGATGAAAGAGGGGATTCTAAAACCAAGTAAAGGGGAATAAAAGGTTTTAAAAGGGGTTTTTGATGATTTAGAGGTGGAATGAAGGGTTTTTGTGGGATTTTTGAAAGGGAAAAAGGTGGTGAAAATGGAGGCTTTGTGAGAGTGAAATGTAGAAAATGGAGGCCTTTTTAAAAGAAGTTTCTTTCACAAACAGTGAGGTTCATCAAATGGAAACAACATTGAAGATTTCTTCAAAGGATAGATGACACATGAAGGCTTCAAGAATGATATATTTTCATATGAAATGTTTCTCTTGAAGACTTAGAAACATATTTAGCCACCTTTTTGCTATGCCAAAAATTTATAGGTGGCTAACAGGCATCACCGCATACAATCATTATAAAGATATCATTATACTAAGTCATTGTAAATGCATCACTGTAAAAATTGTACAAGTGTCTATCTGCCAAGAGTTGAAGAGGTAGTGTCGAGAGGTCTAGGATCATATTTAGGTGGTTGTGTCATAGTTGGGGTTATGGTCTATTGTTTATTTTTCTTCTACATCATTCTATATAATTGTAAATTGAACCATTTTCACTGGTACCGGAGTCCGTTATTATTTTATTCTTATAGGGTGTTGAATCTTTGATTAAACCGAGAGGGGGGGGGGGTGTGAATCAGTTTAATACATGCATTAGCCTTTTAAATTTTCACCAGAGTTATTTACAGCTTAATATGTGAACAATCTTATTTGCATCCAATATTAATTTATTGTGACACCATACTTAAGTTGAAAGCAGCAAGCAATTAAGCAGATTGAAATAATCACATCAACACATAAGAAGCACACATAGAGACAGCAGATGTAAGTGGAAACCCATAAATGGAGAAAACCACATCTTATTATTGTTGTGATGCAAAGGCAAGCTCCAACTCCCTCTCACCACTGTTTTCTGTAGGCACCAACCTACAGGAGGCTCTATCCTCAATTCTGCAAGCTACAACTTGCAAGGAAGCACCAACTCCCTTCAATTTTCTCCAGGCACCAACCTACAGGAGGCTCCAACCTCAGTCAGCTACAACTGACAGCTATCAAGCTTCAACTTGATAGGGAAGCTCCAACTTCCTCAATTTAACAAACTGAATGTTTGCTGATTTACCTTTGATATCAGCTCTGTTCTGTAGCTTCTCTTTCTGCTCTTCTTTTCTTGATCTTCTCTGCTTCACTCTTCTGTATTCTGCCTTCTCTTTATTTACTCTCTCCTCTGCTCTCAAAAACTCTCTCTGCATATCAAGATGATATTATTTATAGATTTCCTCACATGACTGTTTGTATTCTGCTTGGAATTCAAAATGGAAAGTCATGTCTCTTTGCCTTCTGCCTTCTCACTCCTTTTATCAGCTTACTCAGAAATTATAACTGTAGGTGTCAATTTTAACATTACAGTGGGAGTTTGTTTTCTCTCGGAGACTTGCCAATGCATCACAAACAATAAAAATTTAAAGAAAACATTTACATTCAAATTTAAATGAGAACTCCAACTCACTCGTTTTGTCTCTTGGCTTGTTGCGCATCTGTCTTTTCTCTAACTGTGTATTTGTCCTTTCTGTCCTCTGCTGTGGTGTACCTGTTGCATGCGTGTAACTGTTCCTTTTATATCTGCTGACTGTAAATCTGGAGGAACTCCAATCCCTTTTATGCTATTAGTGTCTTGTTGATGTGGAACATTCCGCAAGCGGAACGAACATATATTACAGTCGTTGTATATTAATAATCGCCCTTCCCTTAAGCTAAGGCCCATGGGTCTACAGACCACACGACACTTTTCAATACGGCCGCAACATTCGTTTTATATTACCAATCGCCCTCCACCTTAAGTCGAGGCATGTGGGTTTACAGACCACGCGGCATATTTTAATACAATCGCCCTTTATATATATAACAGCGCCTTTTGATACAACTTAAATCAACGCTCGAGATCCTTATATAAGGTTTTAACAAACAACTGCTGCTTCTACTATAATCAATGAATAATCTTGATAATACTTAACAAATGCTCTTTCGGGCCCACCTGACATGTTTTCTGATGCATTGGTTCTCCTCCGATTGCGATTGATCGCTCCTGCTCCGATTTCGATTCAATCAGAAATCGCCAATCGATTGAATTGATATCACTCAACTATTGCAGCTCCAATGTGCTCCGATTTTGATTCAATCGAAAATCGCCAATCGATTGAATTGATATTACTCAACTATTGCAGCTCCAATGTGCTCCGATTTCGACTCAATCGGAAATCGCCAATCGATTGAATTGATATTACTCAACTATTGCAGCTCCAATGTGCTCCGATTTCGACTCAATCGGAAATCGCCAATCGATAATTGCAATGCGCTTCCACCTTTGGACTTGAATTTCCATCCGATCGAGGGGTCCCACCTTATAAAACTTTTGTTTCTATGCGCTCCATAATATATGCCTTGGACCATTGCAGAATATGAAATGCATGACATTTATATGTATTGTGATGGATATTATATATATATATGTGTCCGCCAGCGGGTTAGGCGATTCCCGGAATAATGTTTATGAATTATGTTAATTCTATACCGCCGGTTGGAGTGTGCGATTCCTAGAATTTGGTTTTGCATTATATGCGTAACGCCCGGCTTGGGGTATGATTCTCGGAATTATATATCTGTCCTCCGGGTTGGGCGATTCTCGGAATTATGTTTGTATATGTTATATGTGCTCCGCTTGCATATAACTGATATATATGTTTATATATTTTGCCGCTGGAGTGAAGCGATTCCCGGAATAATGTTTGTATAAGTTATATGTATAATGCCGGTTGGAGAGTGCGATTCCTGGAATTTTATAACGACTCTGCTTCTGCCTCTGCCTCTGCTGCTCCTGACGCACTGCCTCTGCCTCTATTGCTGCATTGGTTGGAAAGTGCGATTCCTGGAGTATGGTTCTGCATTATATGCGTAACGGCTCTGCCTCTGTTATATTCGCTTCCTCTGCCTTCATTTGCTTCTTTGCTGCCTCCATTGTATTCACTGCCTCCTTTGCCTGTTTCTGCTTCAGCACTGCCTCATTTGCTTCAGCGTTGCCTCCTTTGCTTGAGCGCTCCTTCCTTTGCCATCAATGACAATATTTCCAACAGTCTCCCCCTTTGGCATTGATGGCAATCCACTTTCTCTGTTTGCTTTCTCTTTCTCTTGTTGCTTGCTCTTCCTGTTTGCTTGTTCTTCCTCCTGTTGTTTGTTCTTCCTCCCCCTTTGACATCAATGGCAAAGGACGACACCTCATCTCTCTGTATGGGTTTTGTCGTTGCATTTCCTTTCTCTGAGTTACGTTTAGGCCCTCTTTTGCTAACTTTGTACCATGCTGCTCCAGAGTGATGTATTAGACTTGTTGAGGGAACACTTTGAGGATTATCAAACTTGAATATATATTTTGTCTCTGTCTGATATAGTGAGTCGATATATGTTGTATAGCTGTGTTTCGTATGTAGTGCCTGTAATCTGTGCTAGATTGCAGACAACAATGATGTATTTAATCCTGTGTTAACAATATAATCTGTGTTGAGGCTACTGCTACTATATATCTCTGCTATAATCTGTGCTAGATTGCCGATATATGTTTAATCGCTTTTTTTCATGCTGAATGCTGATAATACTGAGAATGCTGATCCTGTGGACCTGTTTTATGCTTCCCTTGCTTGCTGATTTCCTTTAGGAAAGATATTTTCGTTTATGCTCTCCCCCTGAGACTATGCTTTCTCTTTATATTAGAGAGTAGTATCTACAGATACTACCCCTAGTCTGTCTCTCAAGTATTCAAATGGTTCTCTGGCAAGTGGTTTAGTAAATATATCTGCTATCTGTTCTTTTGTTGGTACATAGTCCAGTTTAACTATTTTCTGAGCCACTTGTTCTCGGAGAAAATGATATTTGATTGGTATATGTTTAGTTTTTGAATGAAGCACATGATTTTTAGATATACTTATGGCACTTGTATTATCACATTTTATTGAGATAGGTTCATTAATGCTCACCTTCATATCTTGAAGATTCTGCTTCATCCACATGACTTGTGTACAACAGGCTGCTGCTGCTATATATTCTGCTTCAGCTGTTGACAGAGAGATGGATGTTTTTTTCTTGCTTAACCATGCTACCAGACTTTCTCCTAGATAGAAAGCACCTCCACTTGTGCTTTTCCTGTCATCTACACAGCTGGCCCAATCTGCATCTGTGTATGCTTTTAAAGTGAAGATTTTTCTTTTAGGATACCAAAGCCCATACTGTGTTGTTCCTTGTAGATATCTGAATATTCTTTTTACTGCAAGAAGATGATTTTGTTTGGGTGTTGCTTGATATCTAGCTACTAGTCCAACTGCTAGCATGATGTCTGGTCTTGATGCTGTCAAATATAACAGACTTCCTATCATGGATCTGTAGAGTTTTTGATCTACATTTGCAGACCCATCATCAGCACACATCTTGCAACCTATGGTCATGGGAGTTGACACAGGTTTGCAGTCCTCCAATTTGAATTTTTTCAGCATTTCTTTTATGTATTTTTCTTGTGAAATAAATGTACCTGTGTTCTTTTGTTGAATTTGTAGTCCCAAGTAGAAACTGAGCTCTCCGATCATAGACATTTCAAACTCTGTTTTCATTTCATCGGCAAACCCTTTTGCTAGATCATCTTTGTTGCTTCCAAACATAATGTCATCAACATACACTACAACAATCAAAAGTTCATTTTCATGGGCTTTTATGTATAGATTGTTGTCCACTCCACCTCTTTTAAAACCCTGTTTTTGCAAATATTTATCCAGTCTTGAGTACCAAGCACGAGGAGCCTGTTTCAGTCCATATAGGGCCTTTTTCAGTTTGCACACATAGTCTTCTTTGTCTATCAATGAGAAGCCTTCTGGTTGTTCCATGTACACTTCTTCTTCTAGATCTCCATTAAGAAAAGCAGACTTTACATCCATTTGATATACCTTGAAGTCTTGATAGCATGCAAATGCCAAGAACATTCTGATAGCTTCCATTCTAGCTACAGGGGCAAATGTTTCATCATAATCAAGTCCTTCTATTTGTGAGTATCCTTTGCAGACCAGCCTTGCTTTATTCCTGATTACTTGTCCTTGCTCATTCATTTTGTTTTTGAATACCCATTTCGAACCAATGATACTTTTCTCAATAGGTCTAGGAACTAGTTCCCAGGTATTGTTCTTCTCAATTTGGTCCAATTCTTCATTCATTGCTTTTATCCAATACTTGTCCTTGCTGGCTTCGTCAAATTTCTTTGGCTCTATTTGTGATAGCATGGCTATGTATACTTCTTCTATTTGTTCTGTTAGCTGCCTTCTTATCTGGACTCCTGCTTTCTTGTCTCCTATGATCTGATCTTCAGGATGATTCTTCTGAGTGTATCTTGAGGGGGTTTTCGAGCTCAGCTCTGCATTATCTGTTGTCTTTCTTGTTTCATCATCATCCTTGTCTTCCTCTTCATGGTTGTCTGATGGAATGCAGCAGTCTGTATTTCTTGTATTTTTTGGAAGTTCTTCATCAAATCTCACATCAATACTTTCAACTATCTTCCGAAGGATCTTGTTGTAGCACCTGTACCCTTTGCTTTTGGAAGCATATCCTAGAAAAATCCCTTCATCTGCTCTTGCATCAAATTTCCCAAGGTTTTCATCACTATTCTTTATGTAACACTTGCTACCAAAGACTCTGAAATGTTTTATTGAAGCTGGCTTTCCATGCCATAGTTCATAGGGAGTCTTGTCACTGCTTGGCCTTAAGTGAGCTTTATTAAGGATATGTACTGCTGTGTGCACTGCTTCTGCCCAGAAGGTTTGAGCCATATTATTCTCTTGCATCATAGCTCTTGCTATTTGTTGTACAGACCTGTTTTGTCTCTCTGCTACTCCATTCTGCTGAGGTGTCCCTGCAATAGTAAATTGTTTCTTTATTCCATGTTCATTACATAGGTCTGCAAAGTCATAATCAGTGAATCCACCTCCTCTGTCTGATCTGATGCATTTCAGCTTGCATCCTGTCTGATTTTATGCTAATGCTTTAAATGTTTTGAATTTGTCCAGAGCTTCCGATTTATTCTTGAGAAAAGAAACCCATGTCATTCTGGAGAAATCATCTATTATCAGCATAAAGTAGGACTCTCCACTTGGTGTTTTAGTTCTTGCAGGTCCACATAGATCCATGTGCACAAGTTGCAGTGGTCTTCTTGTTGATAACTCTTCTTTAGATTTAAAGGATTTGCGAGTTTGTTTCCCCAACTGACAAGATTTGCATATTGTGTTTGAGGGCCTTTTTATTTTTGGCATATCTCTGACAGCTTTCTTCTGACTCAGTCTAACGATATGGTCAAAGCTGAGATGTCCCAATCTCCTATGCCATAACCATGACTCCTCGAGTTTGCTAAGATGCCAGGCTTCATCCTCCTCTTTCACTATGTACACATTACTCTCTGTTCGAACACCTTTGAGTAGAGTTTTTCCTGTTGTGTTTGATCTGACTACACAATCTTGTGCTCTAAAGAGAACTTCACAGCCTTTATCACACATCTGACTGACACTCAGTAAATTTGCTTTCAGCCCATCTACATATAATACATCTTGGGCCTTTCCTCTGCCATTGTCTATGCTGACTGATCCTTTTCCCTTGATCTTTCCCGATTTGTCATTTCCAAAAGTGACATTGCCCGATTTCTTTTCATCAAGAGTTAAAAACTTGTTTTTGTCTCCTGTCATGTGTTTAGAGCAGCCACTGTCCAAATACCATTGACTCTTCAAATCTTGAGCAGTTAAAGCCAAGTCACATTTATTCGCCTTCTTTATCCACTGGAGGCCCCCTTTTGTTTGGTATATTTTGTGAGGTGATGAATTATATCCCTTTAGAGAACACTGGGAAGATATATGCCCAATTTGATTGCATATACAACATTTGATTATAGTTTTTGCGGAATTGTGAGCATGAACAAAATTGCTTTGACTCATAAACCTCCTTGAGGTATTGAACATCAGTCTTTGTCCATACTTTCTACATTCAATAATTCTATGGCCAAAATCCTTACAATAAAAACAATAACCATAGAAATTACTTGCATACCTGATGTAAGGTTGTCTCTTCCGTGCTTGCCTCTTTTGCTGGTTTGAATCATTCTTCCTTGCATGACAATATGCAGCAATGTGTCCCTGCTTGTGGCAGACATAACAGGTGGAATTCTTCATAGGAGGGAAGAATCTCCTTTGATGGCTTCCAAATTTGACATACTCAGGAGCATATGATCCTTTTTCTGTTATCTTAGTAGTTATTGCATTCTTTGTTACTAGAGGTTTCTTCTGCTCTCTATCTCTCTTATTGCAGATTTCTTCTTTTGTAGGAATTATTTGAGCTACTTCCTCATCCTTCTTTTCTTTTACAAAAATAATCTCTCTGTCAACCTTTTCTTTTCCTTTACTTGATTCTCCTTCGTAGCCTATTCCAGTCTTTATCATAGGGGATCTTTGAGCAACCAAAATTTCATTCAACTTAATAGAGCTTTTTGTTTGAGAAGGGTATATAGAAACTTTCTGTTGAGCATTTTCTAATTTCTTTCTCAGACACAGAATTTCTTCTTCCAGCTTCTCTTGTTCTCGAGATTTATCTTTGATTTGCTGAAGTAACATATCTTCCATCTTCTTGGCTTCTTCAAGCTTTACCTTCAGCTGCATGAGGACTTCTGAATTTTGTTCTTCTTCCACACATTTTAGGAGAATCTCTTTTTGTTTTCTGCATTTTAGTTTGAGTCTATCAATCTCTTCCAGAGCACTTCTTAGCTCCCCCTCAAGGTCTACTTCCCCTTCTTCTTCTTCATCTTCTAGTAGGAGTCCCTCAAGATCTTCTATGGCCATCAATATAAATTCTAAGGTTCCTTCTTCACTTGAGGGTTCATCTGAGTCTTCAGATGCACTGCTGTCTTGGTGAGCATAATAGGATTTTCTACTGAATTTCTTTCCTTTCTGCCAGTTCTTTGATGTGTCTTTCTCTGATTCTTGAGCTTGATTTCTTACTTTCTTGTGAGGACATTTAGCAACATAATGTCCAACTCTTCCACAGTTAAAGCATTTGAAGGGAAGTTTACCTTTGTATCTACCTGAGCCTCTATCCAATTTCTTGACAAATTTAGCCTCTTCTTCATCAGAGCAGGAGCATATGTCTTCCTTTTCTTCTTTCTTCTTTTTTGTTTTGAATGCGACCTCCCTTGTGCTTGTCTTCTTATGTGGGAGTCTCATCTCATATGCTGTAAGATTTCCTAGTCGCTGATTCATGGTCAAGGTCTCCCAATTCGTTGTCTCTTCTATTGCAGATACCTTGGGATTAAATCTGGATGGGAGTGATCTTAGAATCTTTTGCACAACTATACTTTCTGGTATGGTTTCTCCAAGAGCTTTCATATTGTTAACAATTTCTGCAACTTTTAAGAAGAAGTTGCCAACATCTTCATCATCATTCATTTTTAAGTTTTCAAACTGGGCTCTATATACTTGAAGTTTGGCATTTTTTACTTTCTGGTCTCCCTCATGTATGTCTTCAAGAGTATCCCATATTTTCTTGGCAGTGTCTTTGTGCATTACTTTAATAAACTCGCTTCACATAATCCATTCAGGATGGCATTCATGGATTTTGCATTAGCTACAAAGCTTTCTTTAGCTTCTTTCTCTGTATCAGTTGACTTCGGGGCATATCCTAATTGCACAGCAGCCCAGACTTCTACTCCTAGTGACATTATGTATGTCTTCATTCTGATTTTCCAGAAAGCATAATTTTCACCAATGAAGAAAGGGGCTTTATTGGTTGAGCATCCTTCTTTACTAGCCATCTTGGGAACCTAGGATCTCCTTTCAGTTGTTAGACTTGTACAAAGGAACTTGGCTCTGATACCAATTGTTGAATCTTTGATTAAACTGAGAGGGGGGGGTGAATCAGTTTAATACATGCATTAGCAATTTAAATTTTCACCAGAGTTATTTACATCTTAATATGTGAACAATCTTATTTGCAGCCAATATTAATTTATTGTGACACCATAATTAAGTTGAAAGCAGCAAGAAATTAAGAAGATTGAAATAATCACATCAACACATAAGAAGCACACATAGAGACAACAAATGTAAGTGGAAACCCATAAAGGGAGAAACCCACATCTTATTATTGTTGTGATGCAAAGGCAAGCTCCAACTCCCTCTCACCACTGTTTTCTGTAGGCACCAACCTACAGGAGGCTCTATCCTCAATTCTGCAAGCTACAACTTGCAAGGAAGCACCAAATCCCTTCAATTTTCTGCAGGCACCAACCTACAGGAGGCTCCAACCTCAGTCAGCTACAACTGACAGCTATCAAGCTGCAACTTGATAGGGAAGCTTCAACTTCCTCAATTTATCAAACTGAATGTTTGCTGATTTACCTCTGATATCAGCTCTGTTCTGTAGCTTCTCTTTCTGCTCTTCTTTTCTTGATCTCCACTCTTCGCCCACTCCTTCTATTTGTTGCTCTCTCCTACGCAAAACCACTCTACATATCAAGATGATATTGATATGAATTTCATCATGAATGTTTGTGATACCCTTGGGTCGATCGAATGGAAAATGAGTGATGGCATCAACCCATGGTATTCATCTACCCATGTTATCCATCCACCAATGGAATTTACCCATGGTATTGTAAATGGCATCAACCCATGGTATTCATCCACCCATGATATTTATTCACCCATGGTATTGTAAGTGACCCATGGTATGTATCCACCCATGGTATTCATCCACACATGGGATTTACGCATGGTATTGTAAGTGGTATCTACCCATGGTATTGGCCTATGGTATCTACACATGGTATTGTAAGTGGTATCTACCCATGGTATTGGCCCATGGTATCCACCTATGGTATTCTATCTCAAAAAAAGGCTATAAATAAAAAGCCTCACTTTGTAAAAGGAAAGATTGTCCACCACAATGTAGCTTCTATAGTTATTCTCTGTTTTAATAAAACAAGTTTCTTTGTGGTTTTATTTTCTTTGTGTTATCTCTTTTTTAGCATTTATAATTTTGTAGATACTATTGAGCACCAACCTAGGAAGCCTATCTCAGATGCATAGCTTCACAACTTGCAGGCACCAACTCCCTTCAATTTTACTGTGACACCAACCTACGAGAGCTCCAAACTCGATCGTACAAGCACAGCAAATATGTTGCTGACTTGATAAAGGAAGCTTCAACTACTCAATTTATCAGCGAATGTTTGCTGATTACCTGCGATATCGGCTCTTGATGCAGCAACTTCTCTTTTACGCTCTTCACTGTGATCTTATACGCTTCCTCTGCAACGTACATACATTGTTTACTCTCTCCTGCGCTCTCAAAAAAAACCCACTCTACATATCAAAGATGATATTGTTATAGATTTCATCACATGGTATTTATCGTCGCAGAATTACGATCCGAATAGAGAATTTGGCATCAATAATAACTATTCATCTACCATGTTATCCACCGCAGAATTTACCCATCGTATTATAAGTAACATTGACCCGTATTCATCCACCCATGATATTTATTCACCCATAGTATTATAAGTGACCCATGGTATGTATCCACCCATGGTATTCATCCACACATGGGATTTACCCATGGTATTGTAAGTGGTATCTACCCATGGTATTGGCCCATGGTATCCACCTATGCTATTGTATATAAAAAAGGCTATAAATAACAAGCCTCACTTTGTAAAAGCACAGATTGTCTGCCACAATGTAGCTTCTACAGTTATTCTCTGTTTTAATAAAACAAGTTTCTTTGTGGTTTTATTTTCTTTGTGTTCTCTCTTTTTTCTCGCATTCTAATCTTGCAGATATTGTTAGATCTGTGGGTAACCGAGATACTAAAATTATAATGCGGAAAAAAAAGAAGACTCTTCTAATAAAACTACAAAGCTTGTTTTATTAAAGCAGAGGCCTCTTTAGCTATAGAAATACGACCAATAGCCCGATTAATAAATCACTGAGCTGATAGCCTACTTTTTTTGAAGACCTGGCTAACATAGGTGGTGCACCATGGACCAGATACCATGGTGGGTGCCACTGCAATACCATGCGTTAAATCCAGCCATAACAGATGAGCTTCATGGATGAACTCACACCATGGTCACCATGGTGGTAAACGTAGATGGATGAATACCATGGGTCAATGCCACCTGCTCTATGGGTTAAATTCCCATGGATAGATAGTGTATAGTGGATGAAATAATACCATTTTCCATTGATCAAATTAAAATGGACAATCATGTCTCTTTGCCTTCTGCCCTCTCACTCCTTTTATCAGCTTACTCAGAAATTATAGCTGTAGGTGTCAATTTTAACATTACAGTGGGAGTTTGTTTTCTCTCGGAGACTTGCCAATGCATCACAAACAATAAAAATTTAAATAAAACATTTACATTCAAATTTAAATGAGAACTCCAGCTCACTCGTTTTGTCTCTTCGCTTGCTGCGCATCTGTCTTTTCTCTGACTGTGTATTTGTCCTTTCTGTCCTCTGCTGTGGTGTACCTGTTGCATGCGTGTAATTGTTCCTTTTATATCTGCTGACTGTAAATCTGGAGGAACTCCAATCCCTTTTATGCTATTAGTGTCTTGTTGATGTGGAACATTCCGCAAGCGGAACGAACATATATTACAGTCGTTGTATATTAATAATCGCCCTTCCCTTAAGCTAAGGCCCATGGGTCTACAGACCACACGACACTTTTCAATACGGCCGCAACATTCGTTTTATATTACCAATCGCCCTCCACCTTAAGTCGAGGCATGTGGGTTTACAGACCACGCGGCATATTTTAATACAATCGCCCTTTATATATATAACAGCGCCTTTTGATACAACTTAAATCAACGCTCGAGATCCTTATATAAGGTTTTAACAAACAACTGCTGCTTCTACTATAATCAATGAATAATCTTGATAATACTTAACAAATGCTCTTTCGGGCCCACCTGACATGTTTTCCGATGCATTGGTTCTCCTCCGATTGCGATTGATCGCTCCTGCTCCGATTCCGATTCAATCGGAAATCGCCAATCGATTGAATTGATATCACTCAACTATTGCAACTCCAATGTGCTCCGATTTCGATTCAATCGGAAATCGTCAATCGATTGAATTGATATTACTCAACTATTGCAGCTCCAATGTGCTCCGATTTCGACTCAATCGGAAATCGCCAATCGATTGAATTTATATCACTCAACTATTACAGCTCCAATGTGCTCCGATTTCGATTCAATCGGAAATCACCAATCGATAATTGCAATGCGCTTCCACCTTTGGACTCTTCACAATTTCCGATCCGATTGGGGAGGGGTCCCACCTTATAAAACTTTGTTTTATGCGCTCCATAATATATATGCTTTGGACCATTGCAGAATATGAAATGCGTGACATTTATATGTATTGTGATGGATATTATATATATATATATATGTGTCCGCCAGTGGGTTAGGCGATTCTCGGAATAATGTTTATGAATTATGTTAATTCTATACCGCCGGTTGGAGTGTGCGATTCCCGGAATTTGGTTTTGCATTATATGCGTAACGCCCGGCTTGGGGTACGATTCTCGGAATTATATATCTGTCCTCCGGGTTGGGCGATTCTCGGAATTATGTTTGTACATGTTATATGTGCTCCGCTTGCATATAACTGATATATATGTTTATATATTTTGCCGCTGGAGTGAAGCGATTCCCGGAATAATGTTTGTATAAGTTATATGTATAATGTCGGTTGGAGAGTGCGATTCCTGGAATTTCCTGTGACTGCAGCCACGCATACGCACCTCTCACTCTGACGCTGCATATCACTGTTGTTGCAGAGTTTGGAAGTACGATTCACAGGTATGGTTTCTACCATTATATCGTAACGGCTGCTGCCTCTGTTATATTCGCCTCCTCTGCCTTCATTTACTTCTTTGTGCCTCCATTGTATTCACTTCCTCCTTTGCAGTACCTTCGACACTACCTCATTACCTTGATCTTTTTGCCTCCTTTGGCAAGCCCGCTGCCTCCTTTGTGATGCGCCTCCTTTTCCATCGTCATCTTTATGAGTAGGGTGGTGTTAGGCTAGTGCATGAAGTCACCAACAGGTTCAAGCTTGTGAAAAAATTATGATGGTAGGGTGGTGATAGGGTGAGTTGTAGCTCATTAGGTGTTGGGTCATCTGTTCAGTTGACTACTGAAGAATCTCGGGCATTGGAGCGTCCATCCAGTGGGAGCTGGAGAAGAATGATTTTCTAGATTCTAGGAAGTTGGAGATTTATTTTCAATTGGAGTTGAATATTAAAGAATTATTAGAAAAAATTCAGGTGGTTTTTGTCCCAGAGAGTGTTTCCACCTTAAAAACTGTGTGCATTTGTGTTCCTTTTGTTTACTGTTGTCATTTTAAAAACACTAATAATAATTGAAGATTAACTAATGCTCTGAAAGATTAATAATAATGCTAATTGAAAGGAATACCGATTCACCCCCCCTCTCAATATTTCCAACATACTCCAATATCAAGCCATTGAAAGCCATTTTGATCTTGAACCAGCTATAGAACCAAGAAAATATTTCTAAAAATTTGAATTCTATCCAGTCACAAACTCAACTCTTGCTTCACTTCTGCAATTTTTTGTGCTTCGATACCATGTAGAAATTATACAACATTCATATATATCTTGGATTCACTTGACTTAAAAATTTACTAAATTTAAATACTCAATCATTTCTACAAATATTTTGTGGAATTTAAAACACAATCTCTAATCACAAGAACATGAAGAAGAATAAAATCACACACAACACAGATAATTTCCCGGGGAAATCTTACAGCTAAAAACCCCACTATATTCTATTGTATATTCAACATGGATCATGAAATAATTACATTCAAAAATATTCTCACAAGAGCCCTCCATTACTCAGCTAATTGTCTCACACTGTCATGAACAAAACTAACCAGCACATAGACAATTCTCATCCTCTACAAAGCTTGCCTTGCCTGCACAATCCTTGATGAATGCAATCCCTAAAAGATAGGAATTATTTCCTTCCTTGACTATGCAAGTATCATGGGAACTCCAATGGGTGTTTGGTTGCATGTGTGCAACCCAAAATACCTACAACTGACAGTTAACTTCCCTTTCACCTAGATCTCAATTGGGTCTCCACTGGATCTAACATGCATGCAGCTAATAATAGTAAATCCTTAGTTGCATGTGAGATCACTGATTGTGAATTAATTAATATTTTATTCAATTGATCTCTCACTAGTGTATCTTCAGTTACAACTAGCACAATTGATGTTAACTCACTTAACTAAGCTAAACTGATTACAACCTGCATTAATTAATGCACCACTTTACTTCGAACTTTGTTACAACTAGAATTACTCTGCATGCCTCACCAACTACCTCTAACTCAAAATCCACTAGCTAATTGAGTTTATCACACTTAGTTAACTATTTCAAGTTTACATTGAGAATATTTTACAGTTTATTGTCCATCTTAATTAAGGGATCAATAAAATATATATGCACCCAAAAATATCACTGTGGGCCCCACCCTATTTTAGGTGCTTAATGCAACTAGGCGTGGGTGCTGAAATTTTCTTGTTGGCTCTCAACAAAATATACTTGCAAGATGGTTCAAGGAGCACTAGTATTAATGTGGGGAGTTTAGATTGGAACTTTGTACAAGCTTCTAGGTACCCCCGTTATTGATGGATGCAACAATTATGTGGTTCTTGAAAGTGGAGCAGAAATCCTGGGGGTCTCTGGATAAAATACCATTCTATGGAATCAAGGGCTTGGACATATTGGAGAGAAAGGCCTTCGTATAATTCATGGTAATGGTATGGTAGATGTAATATTCCTAAAATTTAGCTTTTAGCTAAATGGAATATTATATATAATTTTGTCGCTTGGTAGGTGAATAAGTGGGTAGAGAGGCCCATAAATCTTCTTAGAAACAATAAAAACATTTCTAGTGTGAAAGGAGACCCTCTAAGCAACTAAATGAAGTACCTTTGAGTGTGAACAGGGGATGAAGCATGTTGAATTGGTCAACTTTGACCAAATCAACAACGTTGTTAGGAGTGGACATTTAATGAGGAATAATGCAGTTTTGGACAAAGATTGATTGCATGGAGGCAGTGACCTAATTGAGTGGGGCCAAGGGTAAGGAATATGATAACTTATATAAGGAAGATGATGGCAGCCATATGGGGATATGTTGTGGATTATTATTTTGTATATGGTCTGTTTAGACATCTTACATTCTTTAGCTGTTTAGTTGAGATTGTTGTGTTGTTTAGCACTAGGTTTTCCTGAGTAGGAATCCCATCTCTTTCCTTGAGAGGCCTCTTTGAGGAGTATTTCACTTCAATTCCACACTTAGGATTAAGGCCAAGCTACAAATTTCTTCATCAGCACAATTTCTGCAGAATATTGTGTTGTGTTGCAGGGTGCAGCAGTGGAGAATTATATTGGGTGTATTCAGAGCTATTTTTGCAGTGGAGGAATGTTTCCACCCATTGGAAGGCCTGTAAAGAATCCCCTTGGGCTTATTTGACACATCTGGCACTAGGCCAATGCATATTTATCCCCTACAGCGCAGTTTCAGTCCAAATCTATGTTATTTTAGGGAGGATTTGCAGGGGTAGTTGTAGTGGTTGTTTTGGGAGGTGATTTCTTAAGTGGAGGAGCCATTCTTTCATCCGAAGGATCTATTGGATAAGAGTTGTATGTTTCTACATTAGCTTTAGCCATATCATCTCATTTATTTGTTGTAGCATATCTTCATCCTTAGGGCTGCAGCTTACATTGGCACATTGTGAGCATTTTCCGGAAACCCTCTTGGGTGTTCTTGGAAAGCTGATCTAGTGCCCAGATTTGTATGTCTAGAATCTATTAGGGCCTATATCAGTATTTTTATATCATTGTGTCATATCTAGCTATAGTTATACTTAATATGGCTGTGATGTATTTTCTCTCCAACATTTTGTATTGTAACAGCAACTCATATTTGGGGGTAATTTCTTATGGGAGGCTTGTTTCCTCATTGTATATGATTTATGCCTCACTATTTTGTATTGATTTTCTGCTCTAATACATAATGTTACGACTCCATATTGGTCTCATGGTTTCATGTGTTAAATATTTTCTGCTAATTTCATTTTATGCACTATATTCCTTCTTTTCCCATTTGGGAATATTACAGTGGTATCAGAGCATAATCTTGGCTCAGCCTATGCATTCAGCCAATATGTCACTATAAGGAGAAGCTTCTCACAAGAAGAGGAGATGTACAAAAGGGACAAGGACAAGACTCTAGTATTTGGAGGAAGGGAGGAAGAGGAGCTCTCAAAGCTTCTTTTTCAAACTATGCAGAGCATTCATGAAGATATCAAGAAGATGAGAAGGGAGATGTGTAGGGAATCTCCAAGGGGGTTTGAATATGAAGCAAGCCCTATATTTTTACATGATGGGTGTGAGAATGCAGCCACACATTATGATCCACAACGCAGTATTATGCCCATATTTATAGTAAGAAAGATGGAGGAAGAAGATGCACCAAAGGAGGAAACTTTGAGTGACTATCTTCAGGAGTATGAATCTCAATATTGGATATTCAAGGAGCACTTGAACTTTGTAATATCCCAAAATGGGAACTGTCAGCAAGGCATGACTGGAAAACGCATTTTTCATGAATGGCTGCTACATAATGTGAAATCATCCCTTGGATCCCTTATATCTGAGTATCTAAGACCTAAATCAAAGAGGAGATCATAAAAAAATCTTCCTAGGTGGGTTAAACAGATCTCCCACACCTAGTAAGGCATGAAAACTGCCCAAAAAGGGACTGCAGCAATACTGCTAAAAAAATAATGCAGTTTCAGAAAATCAAGAGCAGGGGGCCAACAAAATTTCCTTCAAAAGTATTTGTAGCAGAAAATTATTTGTATAATGAAGTCCATGAGATGAATAGCTAAAAATACAATACAAATACAGAAGAAATGCCCTCAAAAGAGGGGTTGTAACCACATAAATGACTGAAACTACCTTGATAGTGTTATTTTATTAGGCTACAAATTGTTGTAGGTTACATTTCATGTCTAGAGCAGATATTTGCAAAAAAAATCAGATCCATGCACTAGAAAGGCTCCTCTTTCAGATCCCCTTGGAATTTTGGGGTTTACACCAAGCATAAGCAGTAGATCTAATATCTAAGAATGCAAATCTGTAGGATGATTTAGAAATTTTGAATATTCAGAATATCCAGATGAGATTTTAAAAGTAAAATGTGTATATCTCCTCCAATATATCTCAAAGTGAAGGGTGGATCCTCAACACTCAGAAACCAGCTCTCCAAATGGTGCACCCAAACTCCCTGCAACACCACCTACAAGAATAACAGAGATCTGGGGTAGAAACTGCGTTGAAGGGGATAGATAGATGATGGCCACATGTCAATATTAGAAACTTAAGCTCATGCATTCCAATACACTTCCTCCAATAGAGAAGAGGACTCCTCCACTGAAAAAGAGCACTGAAATGTCTTATATATGAAGATATCTAATCTCCACTTGCTGCATCTTGCAAAGACAACCAAAACATCACTGGATCTGATTTGTAATTGAAATGAGAAGCTTGGACTTCAAGCCATACAGTGGAAATTGCAATAAAAACTCTCCCAAGAGATACTCCATGGGAAGAGGAGGAATTCCTAAACAGAAAATCCCAATGCTAAACAACATTTACAATCTAGGCTAAACAACCAAGAAAGCTATATGGTCTAAACAGACAATATATCAAATATCATATGATGAACAACTTCCTCATGCTTCCTTCCCATTCCTTTTATAAGATGAGAGTGTGTAAAACCCTAAACCACTTTCATTGGATTGATCCCTTTCACACATGAGATCTTCAACTAGAATTATGTTGTGCCTTATTGATGAGCACTCCTCCAAACAACGTTGTAGATCTGGTCAAAGTTGACCCAGTCAAGATGATTAACCTCTTTCACACATAAGGGTGCTTATTTACATAGCCAAGATTAATCCTTTTTCATATTTTTCATTGATTTATTCTTCATTAGGAATTTTATTAACCTCCTTTGTACATTTATTCACCTAAATATATTTTAAAAAAAAAAATTATATTCCTATTAGCTGCATGCTAATTTAGGAATATTACAGTCTTCCACTCCCAAGTGTTTCTTTTCTTCAAGAAACTACAAGGGTGCTTCAAAATATCCCCTCTTCTTCTGGTGGCCTCCTCCTTCAACAGTCTCCACCATTGCTTCAAATTTTCTGCAATAATTATGTCTCCCAATGGTTCCTCTCAAGTGTGCAATTTGACCTTTGGTAGATAAACCAAATGACTCTCATCATGAAAGAAAGGAAGGTCTATATGGAAACCTCCTTTCTGATCAATGGCCTTCTTAAGATAGAAGTGATGACAAGCATGGGGAATTTCATCATTAATGAAGGACTCCCACCTCCATGCTATCATCCAAATGAAATGAATCACCTCCTAGCTTGGTAATTCATAGGAAAGCCCCTCCAACTTGCTCATGAGAGGCATGCTCCATGTGCTCCAATCAATCATATGGTCCACATCATAAAGATACAAGTGAACTACTATAGTGGCCATATAGTTTTCCATGCTCTCCTTAGAACATGTAGTGTAGAAAATGTAGGAAATTTCTTTCCCCAAGGACACATCTAACATATGTGTCTCACCTTCAACCATGACCCCAACAAAGATAAGAACATATTTAGCATATTGGATCATAATTAAGGTCATGCTAGCTGCCATATGTAATAAAGGAGAAGGAAAATGGTCCCTCATGTGTAACCAATGCAATTTTACTCCTAACTGCCATAGAATATGGTATGACAAGTGTTCTCCCCAACACTTGTTTGTTGCCCCATCGTTCTTGCATGCTTGGAGAAGGTGTATGATGGTTGGTGTTAATAAATCACACCATGAAGATTACATCATCTCTCCAAGATCTCCCAAGGAATGACCAAAATCACCATAGTTCATGGCCCAAAGTGGCTCATGAAGCCCATAAGAAAAGGTGCCCCCTCTTGGAGCCAAGACCTGCACATGAGTGTTAAGAAAATGAAATTATACAATAAATACATCATGAAGTTCAACAATACAATGTTTATCATACACTTGTTTTAAATCAACAAGGTAGCTCATGGATGAGCTCCTTCTCACACTCAATGAATAAGGAGGTGGTAATGATAACTCTTCCCAAGAGTTATGTCCCTTCTCAACCAGAAAATGATCCATGCACTTCCTCATATGAGAGTGCATATCGTCTTTTAAGTTATCCCACATGAATCCATCTAGGATAGTATGATATGCTTTAATGAAACCAGTGGGTTTTGAAAGCAGGATCTCATAGGCTACATTAATTAGTTTCTCCTTAAGCTTGGATTCTCTAGCCAAATAGGTCTAATCATGGGAATAAATGACTCCCTAAAGTACTTTATACCTCCCATCTATCATTTTCCCATCACGGATCTTACATGTGAAAAGGTCCTTGGAGTATTCCATTAAAAGTTGGGAATCCCAATTTGGATCTAGGCTCCCCAACAATGACAACACTGTAGAAATCTGCAATTCAGCCCCTGCCATAGCATGGCTCTCCTCCTTGACATGCTTGATGTCAAAGTCACATGTTGGAGTACTACCAACTTCATTTTACTGCCTCCTTTGCAGCTTATCTTGCTCAAGACAAGATTGAAGTAGATGGAAGTCAACCTCCCCTTGGAAAGTCCTTGTCTTCCAAAACTTCCTCAATGTAGCCCATGCATGCAAGAATGTTGATATCCTCTTGTCATCTTCAGAAATCTCCTTTGTGAATGAAAATATCATTGGCTTCCCCAAAGATATGGATTTTCCATATGAAATCATGTCCATGCAATAATAGACTTTTTAATTCTCCTTTTTCAACGCAAATAACTGAGAGGGAGATAACAATGTCCAATTCAGAAAATTTCTGATCTCTCTTTTGAACGCATGAAGGATTCTCTGCGCTATTCTAGTTTCTCCCAAAGCTCCCTCCTTAGCCAAGTAAGCATATGCTACCCATAGTTGAGAGAACACTTTAGTTTTCCTCCCATCAGGAGGTCTCCCTGGTGGAATGCCTCCATGTAAAGAAACAATAAGGCATAGAGCAGGATGTGTGTGTGTGGACACATTTTTCCTTTCCTTCCTTGAATAGATCCTCCTACCTCCTTTGTGCATCAAAGTTTTGAAAAAGAGAGGGGTATATGCTCCTCATCAAGTGATGCTTTCCCTCCTATTTTCCTTCTTCTATCTTCAAGATTTCACCATTTGATGGTGATGGCACATGCTGCACATGGACTATGCCACAATCTCTATATGTGAGATTCTTTGGAACTTCTTGCAAGAGTGCAAGAGTTTCCCTCCTTGGAGCAAGTGCTCCATATTCCTCTTCATGAGTTCCTAGATGTGCTCTTGGCATGACTACATTATCATCTTCAGCCTTCTCTTACATAGTTGAGAATACCTCATCATCAAAAGGAGACCTTAGATCTTGGTCTTCCTTTGAAGGAGGAATATCCATGTCTTCCTCTTGAAGAGAAAGATCTTCATGCAATGGGGACTTTGCCTTTGGAAAAACATCATGCAAGTTTCCATCCCCTTGAAATGGAGTTGAATTTAAGGACCCTTCCAATTTGTTAGCCATCTATAAATTTTTCATATACTATGATGGCTAAAACAGGTCTCTTAGTCTTCAAGAAACAAATTTCAGGCAAATATGTGACTTCTTGAAGCCTCTCTGTGTTCTTTATCCTCAAGAAAGCCATTCCATTGATAGTCTTCATTCAAAAATTCCTCAAAGAAGCCTTGTTGTTATCATGAAGAAAATTATTTTAAACCCCTTCATTTCACCTATTTTTTTCCCATTTTCACCCTTTATTTTCCTCAAAATTCCCCTTTAAACCTCGTAAAATCATTTTATTAAGGTTTTTATCCCTTTTTTTCCCCTTATCGAAATCCTCAAAATCCTTCAAAAAATTTCATTTTTGGTAAAAAACCTTCATTTCAAAATATAGGGCCTTAAGCAACCTTCGCTTAAGCCTCAGCCCCTTTTCCACCATAAGATTGTGCCTTGCGACCAAGTGCTAGGCCCATTGGCCCATCGGCCCACCGGTGTATTGACATTTCAGCTTTTCGCCAGTCCCTCCAACCTTTTTCCCTTTAAAAAAGTGTTTGCTGCTGATGCGAAGTCCCGTTCCCATCTGGACCGTTCATTTTCCCCCAGATCAGATGGTCTGCGCATCGTTCCATCGCATCACACTTCGCCATCGCATCATTCCACCACATTACATTTCGGCATTTCATTGTTCCCACTCCTTTTTCCGTCGATGGATTTCCCCGCCGATAAAATCTCGATTGTCAATCTCCCTCAGATTGGACAGTCCGTGTTGCATCACACTTGTTTCTCCCATTGGCCATTGGCACATCGCAATTCCAAATTCCTCCTTCCCGGACCCTTTTCTCCACCGATTGCTAATCCACCGAGTTAATCTCAGTCGTCCATTTCCTCGATCCGATGGCTGCCATCGATCACCCTCTCACACTATCGCTTTTTCTTCACCCCGTTCATTCATTTCAGTTATTCTGCGATTAGATCTTGACTGTCAATCCTCTTGATCGGGTGGCTAGCATTGTTTCACAGGTCCTACCCTCCAACCACACCATTTATCATTTGTGCGACCTGGTGATGAAATCTGGGCCATTGATCCTCCCGATCCAGTGACTCCCATTCAACCTTACCTCAACCCCTTCCCTTTATATATTCACCCCTACTTTGCTTATAACAATTTATCACTATAATCCAATGGCGCACATTGTTTTACCCAACCTCAAGCCTCCCCGCTACGCGACAAATTAGTTTACATCAGCTTGGTCCCACCTCATTCTTTTGCCATGCATCTCCCCTCCCGTCGCATTCATTCTCAGCCTTAGATATCCAGCCCGAAGATCTAACGGCTGTCACGCCATTTCACATCCGTTATGCCCTCTCCCCCCGCCATGCATCTTGAATGCAAAACTGTCGGTTTTGCAGAAGCCACGTGTCGAGCAATGAACTGTATCGTGCTCGATAAACCCATTACCACTTACCACCCTTTTCTTACGTGAAAACCATTCATGGTTTTCCAAAACCACCAATTCTTCTTCGCGCCATAATCCATGTTTGAACCCTATTTATGCCTATCTGCCATGGTTTTCTTCCTCCGCTGCATACACTTCCTCCACAAATTCTCCTCTGCCCCTGCCAAAGCTCTCTGAAGCAGTTTAACCCAAGCATCGCAAGCTTTATTTTATCAATTCGTGTGTGTTGCAGGTTTTCATGGTGGAAAGGATATAAAATCTTCCCATAGCCAATTACAGTGGCTCAGAGCTGAGGATGAAAATCCTCGAAGGCTCAAAACAGTACAAAAATGGATTTATAGGGTTTTTCTCAGTATTTTTTCAATGTTTCATGGACATTCATTGATTAATGAAACCCTCCAGTGCATAGAAGAAACACCTGCATGCAGAAACAAAACAAAATCAGTGAAGAAGATTAAAGGCTTAATCGAAGAAATCAAAGGAAAATGAGGATTAGCATAAATATAAAGGATAAATATTGAATATTAAAACAATCAGCAAAACGAATAAAGCAGAAGATGATTAAAGAAGGCCTAAAAACCAAATAAGAGGCCTAAAAAGAGTTAAAGTGACAAATCAAGACATATCACCCAAAATAATGCTTCGAATGACACATCAGTGGAGCAATTACTCCCTCCAAAGACTAAAAATGCCACCTACAGGCCTATTTACTCAAAAGCCTACAAAATTAATGCACAGTCAGAGATATTTTCCAAAGACAGCTCAGAAAGTAATTGCCAGCCTACCAAAAGCCTCAAAAGTCAACAAAAGTGACTGGAGTAGATGAAATTTAATGTAAAAATAAATTAACAAAGTTAAGACATTAGATATCTTCTCCATTAGGCCTCCCAAAGGCCGAGAAGCATTTACTGTGTATTAATTGAACAAATAACCCTTCTTTCACTCCACCTCCTCATTCTTGTATAAATACTTCACAAGTAGACATTGTTGTTGTTGCTTGAATACTTATTGAATGCAAATAGTTTTTGAGGCTGCTGAAGCTCTGTTAATAATTGAAGAAATATAGGTTGAGAAGAGAAGTTTGAATCTGTAAAGACCTACTGGACTTGAAGATTGTAACTGGTTTAAACATCAAATATACAAGCTGATTTATGGGATCCTGGTCTATGTAAATGGTGATGTTTTTCTTACTGTAATTGTTTTTTTTCTTATGTTTTCATACTGTTCACTTTCTCTGATAAAGAATAGGAAATATAGATTAGGATTTACTACAAAGTACCCTATTTCTCACTGATAAGGTTTATCTCTATGTTTTCTTCTAATTGTTTCTTTGGGAATGATTTCAATAGAGTATAACTAGTCAAGGAATGTTGGTGAGCCCAAGTCTTGCTGAGTAAAACATGAGATTTTGTTCTAGAATGATCTTCTCACTGCATGCTAAGTAGAGTCCTAATCAAGGAATTTTATGGTTAGCCCTGTCCCTTTTTTAGTCTTCAACAACAGTTTTGAAAGTTTCCCTTGAGAGTATGCCAAAAGCAGGATAGATTCAAAGTTCTTACTTGATCTTAGGCTATTATTTTGTTTATATTATATGTATCCTTATTTTTGAAGGTAATCTGTTAGATTGCTAGATTGTTGTCTGAAAAGTGTGCTTTAGTAAAAGTTTTCCCAAAGAGGTCTATGGTTTGCCCTGTCCTTTGGCCAGCTTCAAACAGTTACTTTGAAGGGCTTTTCTTGTTTAGTGAAGTTAATAGATTCTTAAATGGTTATTAGCTTTGCTTCTTTCAAAACACTTTTAATGTTCCATATCACAAATCAACCTAAAGAGATCATTTGATATAGATGACTTTCCCCATGGACCACTCTTGAAACTTGTTGTGCAATTAAATCCTTTTGTGAATCCATAGCCCAATGGATTGATATTTTCTCTTACCTATCCTATCAGCTGAACCATTCTTTCAAATCACTCACACCTTTACCCTTCGAAGGACTTCCTTTATTTTGATGATATCCTACCCAACCAAAACCAAAACAAATCCCTTGTGCTTCATAACTAGCTAATATTATAAACAAAGCATAAAGATATATCCTTTGAAAATACTTATATAGAGAGATCCCTCTCTGAATCCAGGAAGGCTAGGTCCTATTATTCCGAAGTGGTTCTGATGTAGGCCCTGCAGCGTTTGTTCTTGCCAATCTTTGTAATATCCCAAAATGGGAACAGCTACACTATTGGGAATACTCTGGATTATTACCGATGTGGAGCTTCAGAAAATCATGAGCTTGGAAATGTAGAGTAGCTCAATAGATGTAAATAAAATCAACCCAGCAGATGAAATAACCTCAGCAAGGGTTGGGCCTATATTCTCCTTCCTGGGTGGGGAAATGCAACAATACAGGGCATAAAACTAGAACTCTGCAATGAATAAGTTGTATAAATGTATTTTTATGATTAATAAGCTTAAAATATACATAAGAAACACATATACATCATTTTTATCTACATCATCAACTTGTACTTCGTTTCATGATCCGGAAAGTGGGGAAAAAGGTTATTTTATGCCCTAAAAAGGTTGTTTTCAGAAGTGAGCGTAAAAATAAGTAGGGGAAATAGCTGGATATGATATATTAGGTCATGAGGGACCTACTATCCAAATTTCAGCTCAAAATAATGCTTCTAGCTATGTTAAACAACTCCTCTTTTCCAGACTAGGCTAGAAAACCTTGATTTCCCATGACTTTGCTGAACAGAAATTTCTGAATACTATGAGAGAGTAATTCCCAGGAGGGTTTCTATAGAAAATGATGGAATAATTCTTATATGAATCTTATATTATTAAAATAACATAGAAATGGAGGTTTAACCTCTTTTACATCAATAAAAAGACACCCTGCAAGGGTTTCCAACAATATACATGTACAAAAGGTAGGACTGCAGAAAATAACGCAGTCTACAGAAATTATGCATTAAAAATGACTGAATATAACATATCAGATCTGAATAATACAGTAAATGGCCAAAGGCCTCTCTCATGGGACTCCCGGAGGGAAATAAGCACCTCCTCCTTAAAGACTAGTACAAAATCAAAGGATGCAGCTCTCCTACTACTGCTCCTACATAAAAGACACAGTTCACTGAAGGAGACTACGTTGTAGCTGAATTTATATGAATGGACTCAATCCAAATACAGAAATGAAGCTCAAATCACTCCCCTTTGATCCCTTAAGCAAGCTAATCTAAACAGAGGATGGAATTCCCGCACAGGAATTCTTTGCACTAAGTAGTGCAGCAACTTCTGCTAAACAGCTGAAGCATGAAATTTTTCTCAAGACCAAAATAGCTGAATACATGAATGAATCTCCTTTGATTCTATGCCTTCCTTTTATCTTTTGTGAGCCTCCTCACCCTAGACCCCACACAATGTTGAGGTGACTTCTTCGTGAAGCTTCCTCTTTGAAAACTACGCTGCCCTAGCTTGCTTCCCTCCTCTTGTGGCTATGTTGTTGACTTGGTCAACTAATCCACCTCCAATGCATCTTTCACACTAAGGATCTTCAATCTAGTTTACATATGTGTGTCTTAGGCTGATCCTTGTTCACATTGAACTAGTTTACTTACATGATCTCTTCCTCCTCAAGAATGCATGTTGACTTAGTCAAACTTGACTATGTCCTCATCTATTTTTCCTATATTCACACTTGCAAGTGTAAATTTCAGCTCCTGAAGTGATCCCCTTCCTTATTAAGGTGTAAATTATTCATATTTTATTTTTCATGGGTTCCCTTACCCATTTATTCCTCTCCTAGGTGAAAGTAGCAAAATCTAATGTTCCAAATTGCTATGTGCAAATTTGGGAACATTACATTCCTCCCCTTCCAAATGTTGCTTGTCCTCAAGAAAATGCAAGGATAAGACTGAAGAGTATCCTCTCCTCCCATGTAGCAACCTCATATGATGTAATCATCCAAGGATCAAGGTGATGTATCATCAATATATCTCCAAGTTGCTCCTCCCAAGTGTGCAAGCCATCTATTGGAGCACATCCCAAATAGCTAACATGATGTGACAATGAAACATCCATGGGGACAACAATGGGTTGTTTGAAGAACCTCTTGAAGCATGGGGGCTGATATAGATTAGGATTTATCATCCCCATTTGAATCTCTCCTCCCCAAGCTATCAACCAAGAAAAATGAGCCACCCTCCAAAATGGTAACTCATGCAAGTCATCCTCCACTTGAAGCTCTGGCAAAGTAGGTGAGCTGAAATTTTGGTCATGGTAGTCATAGTATCCTACCCCACATTGTCTTCCTCTCCACTTAAGACAAGTGTAGAGGATTTGCTGATCTTGGGTTGCAATAGTGTTTCCCTCAAATGGCAAGAAGGAGGCCAGACCTCCAAAGGTCCCTCTCCCAGTGCTGTGAATCAAGCTGGCCCAAACCATCTCATACATGATGGACAAGAACTCACCTCCATATGGTATCCCATCCATATCATGGCCCTCCTCATAAAGAAATAAATATTTTGCTGTAGAGGCCATGTCCCTTCTCATGCTCCCCTTAGAGCATGCAATGCAGAAAGTGTGGGGATGCTTCTCCCCCAAGAACACATCCACTCCATGTGTCCCTCCTCCAACCATGCTCCTCATATAGGTAAGAATACGATCAGCACATAGGATCATGATGAGCATCATAATGAGAGAAAGGTTGAAGGTTTTATGTAGTGCTAGAGCGTACCAATAGTCTCCCAAGTGGTCACAACATAGTCTTCCCCACTGCAACTTCAGGAAATGGTATGGCAAGTTGTCTCTTGACAAATGGCTTGTTGTATAAGTCATCACACCCACTAGTAAATAGTAGATGGCTGGATATGTCAATTGAGCATACAAGAAGCAACCATATACTTGCCCCGGATCATACATTAGATGGCTGTCTCCATCATAATAGCTGCTAAAAATAGACCATGGAGTCTAAAGAGAACCTTGCCCCTTTGTAGAGCAATGCATTGCAAGGACATGGTAAGAGTACACAAATATAGTGATGAACAATCAATAAGTGCAACAACAAAGTTCTTACCATGTGATGGAAGCAAGATGGTGAAAATATCCATAAATGAATCCTCCATAGTGGTATGGCATATCAATCTGAAGAGGAGTGAATCACATGCCCCATGAAAATCCTCATTCTTATTCTTGGACATCCAAGTCAAGGAGAGCATACCACAGCAACCAAGGAGTCCATCCACCACTCTATCAATCTCACCCCCTCTGTGACCACCAAGTGCATCAAATATGAAGTGATCCTGGGAGCACTCCACCAATAAGCTCATTCTCCCAAGTGACAGCGTTTTTGGCCTATGCAAATAGGCTCCTGCCAACTCTTAATTCCATCCTCTGACACGTTCAATGTCAAAGACTCCTCTTATAATGTTGCCATCTCCTCCCATTGCAACATCATGAAAAATGTGAGAGAAACTCTTCCCTTTCTCTCTCTTAATCCTCCAAAGCAACAAATGTATTTGTTGCCTCATCATACCTCCATCATATAACTGATGCAGTGAAAACAAAATGACCATATCATCATAATGCATCCACACTCCTTGCTGCCCCATGATGCAAGTACTCTGCCAAGTATCCTCCTCCCTCATACCCTTAGAAGAAGGATATTCCACATGATGGCCAAACTCTCTCAACAGTAGCCAACGCAGTCTTTCCTCCTGCTGCGTGGTATCATAGAGTTGCAAGTAACTTTCCATCTTATTGCTCTCTATCCACATCCACCTATCTATTGATGAATGCCTTCGAGCATTCTCCGTCTTGGCACTCCTCCAAAAGAGGCTACCATCCTCCCATATCAGATTTTTCTCCTTGCATTTCATGAGATGCTGAAATGCAACTCCTTGGAGACCTCCAAGAAAAAATCTCTCATCAATGATTATCTTGAACCCATAAGGATCCTAGTGACTCAAAGGCAAAGCCTCCTTGTTGCCGCTTCTTGATAGCATTGTAACCCTCCTCCAAGGTGTTTTGGCTATCTCAATTTTCTTCTGCATGAATTTGTTTGGAGCAAAGTTCACTCCACCCTCCAAGAATTCACACTCCAACCTCAAGGGTTGTGTGTAATTCATTAGTGATACATGAGGTTGATGGTTCAAATCTCCCTTGAACCCTTCAAGCTTGCACAGCGTAGTGCAATCCCGCTGCTTTATCTCAGCAATATCATTTGATCCTAGGCCATATGCAAACAAATCTTCAACCCTTTCCATAAAATTTTCTAAAATGTTAAGACATGTAAATTTATGCATACCTCTGTGAGTCTTTGGGACATCTTCTATGGCTGCAAAAGGTCCTCTCTTCAATGTGCTAGCTGATCCAACTACTGATGTAGAAGGCTACTCTCTCAAGGATATGGCAGCACTGGTACTTGCCTCCTCCCATGGTGGTGTGGGTCTTCTCTCCTCTGATATTTCCTCATCAAAGGTTCTGATCAGCTCTTGAGTGAACTCAAGAAAATAAGTCACCCTTTTGTGGTTTAAGTGACTGCACCACCAAGCATTGCCTTCACCCTCCAGGTGCAATGCTGCAACTGCTGCTGCCTCCCTCTCTTCCACTGGATGAAGTATGAATAATGCCTCAATATTTCTTGCCCAAGCTCTTACTATAGTTGACCCATCAAATTTAGACAATAGGAATCTATTTCCTTTGATCTCTCCTTTGCTGCAAGATCTTTCCTCGTCTCTCAGTTGAATAAACTGAGGAAAATCTAGGGTCTCTTTGAAAGCCCTAGGTTGGCACTTGTATTCTGCCAAATATCCACTCAGTATTTCATGATCTAAATGATCTCCTTGATCTCCACTTCCTTTATGAGAACAGGAAGTGCATGCATCTTCTTCTACTTCTTGAAACCCTCTAGAGGTCTCACTGCAACTCTCTTCTCCTTGAAACCCTCTTGGAGTTTCAATGCATTTCTCTTCTTCTTTCTTATTAGATCTGAAAATGGATGAGAGTAAGCTCATCCTCTCCATAATTTTGTTCTCATCTCCTTCTTATATTCCGAGTGGATCTGAAATCCACAGGCTGAGCCAAGATGGCAGCTCTGATACCACTCTAATATCCCAAAATGGGAACAGCTACACTATTGGGAATAATCTAGATTATTACCAATGTGGAGCTTCAAAAAATCATGAGATTGGAAATGTAGAGTAGCTCATAATATGTAAAATAACATCAACCCAGCATATTAAAGAACCTCAGCAAGGGTTAGGCCTATATTCTCCTTCCCGAGTGGGGAAATGCAGCAATACAGGGCATAAAACTGGAACTCTGCAATGAATAAGATGTATAATGGCCTTGTTATGATTAATAATCTTAAAATATACATAAGAAACACATATAAATCATTTTTATATACAGCAGCAACTTGTACTTCATTTCATGATCCAGAAAGTGGGAAAAAAGGGTATTTTATGCCCTAAAAAGGTCGCTTTCAGAAATGAGCTTAAAAATAAGCAGGAGAAATGGCTGGATATGATAGATTAGGTCATGAGGGACCTATTCTCCAAATTTTAGATCAAACTAATGCTTCTAGCTATGTTAAACAACTCCTCCTTTCGAGACTAGGCTAGAAAACCTTGATTTCCCATGACTTTGCTAAACAGGAATTTCTGAATACTGTGAGAGCGTAATTCCCAGGAGGCTTTATACATAAAATGATGTAATAATTCTGATATGAAGCTTATATTATTCAAATAACTTTGAAATGGAGGTTTAACCTCTTTTACATCAATAAAAAGACACCCAGCAAGGGTTTCCGGAAATATACATGTACAAAAGGTAGGACTGTAGAAAATAACACAGTCTAAAGCAAATATGCATTAAAAATGACTTAATATAACATATCAGAGCTGAATAATACAATAAATTTCCAAAGGCCTCTCTCATGGGACTCTCGGAGGGAAATAAGCACCTCCTCCTCAAAGACTAGCACAAAATCAAAGGATGCAACTCTCCTACTGCTGCTCCTGCATAAAAGATGTAGTTCACTGAAGGATACTGCACTGTAGCTGAATGCATATGAATGGCCTCAAGCCAAATACATAAATGAAGCTCAAATCACTCCCCTTTGATCCCTTAAGCAAGTTGATCTAAAGAGAGGATGGAATTTCTGCATAGGAATTCTTTGCACTAAGCAGTGCAGCAACTCCGGCTAAACAGCTGAAGCATGAAATTAGTATCAAGACTACATGAATGAATCTCCTTTGATGCTATGCCTTCCTTTTATATTTTGTGAGCCTCCTCACCCCAGACCCCACATAATGTTGAGGTGACTTCTTCATGAAGCTTCCTCTTCAAAACTGCGCTGCCCTAGCTTGCTTCCCTCCTCTTGTGGCTGCGCTATTGACTTGGTCAACTAATCCACCTCCAATTCCTCTTTCACACTAAGGATCTTCAATCTAGTTTAAATATGTGTGTCTTAGGCTGGTCCTTGTTAACATTGAACTGGTTTACTGAGGTGATCTCTTCCTCCTCAAGAATGCATGTTGACTTAGTCAAACTTGACTATGTCCTCATCTATTTTACCTCTGTTCACACTTGCAAGTGTAAATTTCAGCTCCTGAAGTGATCCCCTTCCTTATTAAGGTGGAAATTATTCATATTTTATTTTTCATGGGCTCCCTTACCCATTTATTCCTCTCCTAGGTGAAAGTAGCAAAATCTAATGTTCCAAATTCCTATGTGCAAATTTGGGAACATTACAATCTTGCAAACTATGGGGACCCTAACATAGTGGCGACCATATTGGGGAATATTGAGTAATAGATAACTTCACAACTCAATTAACCCCTATTCCTAAATGAGACAAGTGTCACCAAGACTCACTACTACATTTGGCAGAAATTCCGACACTTGGTTCTGACGCTTTTGACCAAATGTCAGAAATTTTCCCAAATTTTTTCCATCCCGCTCGAAACCGTCGCTATACTGACGTTTATAGAAAAGTGTTGCAATACTGACACTTAGACAAAGTGTCACAATTGCGACGTTTGGAGGAAGACGTCGCAATTGCGACACTATGTCCCAAAGTGTTGCTATTGCGACGGGTGCCTCCAAACGTCGCAAGTGCGACACAATGTCTAAGTGTCGCAATTGCGACGTTTGGAGGCACCTGTCGCAATAGCGAAGCTTTTTCCACCGTCGGTATAAAGACACTTATATGTGCACTACATAAAAATACAAAACTTATATGTGCGCTACATAAAAATGATTTTATTGTTTCGTATCCGTCGCAATAGCTACATTAACGTTTGATATCACGCGCGCATTCGCCCTCCGCCCTTGCAGAACAGTATTCGCCCTCAGCATTGATAACCTCACTTCAGAACAAAATTGTCCTCAAAGATTCCCCCTCAAAGATTCGCTCTTAGCTCTTGCATAACAAAGATTCGCTCGCATTTTCCGTCGTACTTGGAAATGCAAGATTTTGCCCCGCCTCTTAAGCAAAATGGTAAGTTCTTACTGCAGGCCCTTCCTCCTATAGTAGGGTTGACTCTATTTTGGTTTTTTTGGTCAATTCCATTGGATTGTGTTAGGCTGTAGGGTTCTCTCTAGATGTCAAGAATCAAGATTCAATACCCTCTATTATCTTCATCACCCAATACAAGATTTAAATTTTCCCAAAGAAACGCTTATTAATTTGGCAGCCATTATTTCTCCCTGCTTTAAAAACCCTACATTTAAATGAAAACAAGCATTGCATTTCAACTACAAAAATCTATTAGTGTTCAAATTTACATGTGTGCTACATTAACGTCTGATATCACGCGCGCATTTTCCCTCTACTCTTGCAGAACAACATTCGCCCTCAGCTCTTGCAGAACAGCATTCACCCTCAACATTCACCCTGAGCTCTTGCAGAAGAGCATTCGCCCTCAGCATTTGCCCTGAGCTCTTGCAAAACAACATTCGCCCTGAGCTCTTGCAGAACAGCATTCGCCCTGCATTTGCCCTCAGCTCTTGCAAAACAGCATTCGCCCTCAGCTCTTGCAAAATGGTAAGTTCTTACTGCAGGCCCTTCCTCCTATAGTAGGGTTGACTCTATTTGGGTTTTTTTGGTCAATTCCATTGGATTGTGTTAGGCTATAGGGTTCTCTCTAGATGTCAAGAATCAAGATTCAATACCCTCTATTATCTTAATCACCAAATACAAGATTTAAATTTTTCCCAAAGAAACGCTTATTAATTTGGTAGCCATTATTTCTCCCTGCTTTAAAAACCCTACATTTAAATGAAAACAAGCATTTCATTTCAACTACAAAAATCTATTAGTGTTCAAATGTACATGTGTGCATCACTTGTGTAGGGTATTCCTTTTCCACTTTCACATTATCCAAGAATGTGTGCAGTATAGTTCATATTTTTTGTGATTTAGATTATCTTGAAAAGGGAAAGGTAAATTATTTCCCATGGAAAAAGAAGGTTTTCCCTTTTTACTACTGGAAATGGTACAACAAAGTTCCATTTCTACCCGAAACTCCTATGAAACAGGAACCAAATAAAGGCCATGTCCTCAATGGACATCATTTGGCTTTGAAAATGGCCATTGCACTATGTTGTTTCTTATATTACATCACGATATTTTCTTAGGTCATTTCCTGTTTCTTGAGATGAAAAACAACCAAAGAAATTGTGAAGATCCTTTCAAGAAATAAATGACCATTTCTCAATCATATCTCAACTATTTTTTTATTTTATTCAGTGGTTGCTTACTTTGAGAGAAATTTGACACTTTTATAAGGAATATAACATAAAAACACAAAATGGGAAGGAATTAATAAGGTATATGACCTTTAGTTATTGTCAATTAAGAATTGATAATACACGATGCATGTTCTGTACTACAAACTAGATTCCTTCCTGGAGTTAGGACACAGAGTATTGAATCAAATTTGTAGTTTCTAACTTCTTGTATTGGTTCATCAATCTTGAAATTCAGACATTGCATGTCTTCATTGCTTCATGTTTGAATAATTTGCATCATATCGTACAATAGGAAATTAGGAATTATTATTATTATGACTTTATGGATCTGTTAAGTTACTTTTAAGTTTGCATGGTTTAGTGTGAAATTATTCTTGTGTGCCCCTAGGCCCATAGGAAGGAATGCCAAGGACTAAGAACCCTAGTTTTTAAATGGTATTTTTTCTTATACCCAAAAACCCCTCAACATCACTTCTTATTAGTTCTTAACAATAGTGTTGTAAACAATTTGAGAATTGATATAGCAAAATCTAACACTTCTCAAGATAAAGTCCTAAAGCTAAAGTGTGATACCATGTGTAATTCAATAGCCCCATTGTCACCTCACCAACCTTTTTTCACTTTGGGCTAGCTCTCCTCCAACTCAAGGGGGGTTCTCCCTAGTAGATGTTAGGGATCTAATGGCCCAACCAAACCAAGTCAAGAGCCCCCTAACTCTCTATGTTTACAAATATCAATCAAAATATTGAACAATAGGGTCAGACATGCATCCTGAAGATAAAATTGCCAGGGTATTTTTGGGTAATTTCAAAGGGAAAGTCCCCAAACACATATAATCAAGGAATTATAACGTGATTTCAAAAATTAAATATCAACAAAATCGTTTAAAGGATATTGAAAGGAAAAAGGTGATGGAATGTAGAAAGTGCCTTACTTAAATGCTCTAAGGATTTTTCAATAGTTGCTCCAAAAGCTTCACTTCAAGGCCCTTCAAGATCGTCTCCAACAATGCTATACCATCAGCTTCAACAATGTTGCTCCAAAAATGTCCTCAAGGTCTTCACAACAAGTTTACTAGAAGTTGCTCCAACAATATATTCAATAAGGTTTTCATTGTCAACTCGTCTCTTGTTTGGGTGCCTTAATGTGCAATGACATGTTTCCAGGACTGAATTCAATGCAAGGCATATTTGAAACTCTAACTCTGTCTTCCGGTGTCTTATTAGAAATTATTTCAATTTTCGTTTTGTGTTTTCAAGTTAGATAATGTTTTCAAGTTTTTACATTTATAATTTTATTGCAATGTGGCAGACTGATCAAAGCAGTGCAGGAACAACCCCGAGACGGGATGATCGCGGAAAGAGGCCAGCGGAAGAACATGTAAAGTGCCAGCATTGCTCTATCTTCAGGTATTTTACTTATTTACATAATTGAAATAATATTAATTTTGTTCAAATATGCAGACACCTAGCCATGGTACTCCTGATGATTCCCTCTTTGAGGAAGAGCTTTCTTCATCCCTATCTCCAGTGTTCTTGTTGCAAAAAAAGGCACGAGATGCAAGGTTGGAATTTAATACTTTGATAGACGTGCCTCAAACACCTGAAACAGAAGAGAGGATACAACATCTTATGAGGCAGCTAGAAAGATATCAGGTAATAATAAAAATTCAAAAGGATATTTTTTTTGTTCTGCATGAGATGAATTGTGATAGTTTGATTTTTAATTTTTACATTGATTAAACTAACAAAAAGTTCTTTTGTATGTAGCGTTTTCTGGCACTTGCTAAACCCGGTGTTGGTGGTAGTGGGAAACAAGGGCAAGAGATTTCCCAACAACCCTCTTGTACACCTTCTACTCTTTTAGGTGCCAGCCAAGAAACACACCCTGCCCAAGCAGACACCCAGCCAACCGCTGAACGTGTTGGCAATGATGAGGCTGATATGGCCAACTACATTATTGCATTTCCTGGAGCTACACGTGTCAGCTCCACAGGGACCATTAATGGCACGTTGTTGGTGAACGATGAAGGTGTCCCTATAAATCATGTACAACTCCTAGGTAAATTTTAATATTTTAACTATTTCATGTACTTTATCTAAAACATATTTATCATGATTTTTATTTTTAAATTAATGATAATATCTTCTTTTTTTTTTGGTTTTATTCTGTGTAGGAAACAATGAGTTCTACAGGATTCTGGAGAGACATGCGTTGGTAATTTTTGGCCCAACCATACGTACAGGGTGGAATTCCCAGAATTCCAACCTGAAAAAAGAACTTTTAGATTATCTAGAAGCCCTTTTTGGGGTCGGCACATTTGACAGAAAAGCGGTGGCTCAGGCAGCCGGCAAATATTTGAAATATACCAGGGACACCTATAGGACGCAATTGCAATTTAACCCTAGATATGAGCGTCCTCTCGCAGTTTCAGAGAGTGAGTGGAGAGCACTCATCCATGACGGAAAAGAGAAAAGGGCAAAGAAAGAAGGAAAAATGCCAACTGGACCCGCATGGTAAATTACAACTTTAATTCAATAGCTTTAATTTTCTCTATGTCTAAAATAAAAGTGTGCTACGTCATATTTGACTTCAATCTTTTGATGCTAAGTTGCCTGACACCTCAAAGGAAACCAAAGCTAAGATTGAAAAAAAGGGCCATCACAAGCTAGGCCAGGGCGGCTACTTGAAATTAGCTGCAAGAATTGTAATTAAGTAGCTAAACATCTTATAATTAATTGTATTGCCTTCCAACATTTTTGTAATCCTATCAAATATGATTAAAAATACACAATCATATGTAATGTAGGGTGATGACTTCGGAACAGAAACTACAGAGGAAGATAAAAATATCGCTTTCCATTTCTGCTATCAAGCCGTAGTTGAATGTCGCAGAAGCTTGGGGCAAGTCCCAAGATCCAGAATGCCTGATAAGGTAAAACATTAACCTTTCAATATGTTTGTTTTCATCCATAAATTTAATGTCTAACAACTTTGTTTAAATCAGGGGAGCAGCACTACCGATGAGGCAAATAACCCAGTTTTAGAGCCAGATGTAGATGATCCTCACGTGCAACCTGATCATTGTAGTGGGGACCAGAGAGGAAGACAGGGCAACAGTCCCAACGGCGACAACTGGTGCACTAGGTAAATAATATCATTGCAATTTTTTTTATTAATATTACTGAATTAGTTCAATGATATTTAAAAACTGACAATTAAAATTTAATATTATCTGTTTTTGTAGGCGATACCATGTCACTGGATGAGACTAGACATCGTGACTACGCAACTAGGTCAGTGGCGACAACTGGTGCACCAGGTAAATAATCTCAGTGTAATTTTTTTATTAATATTACCGAACTAGTTCAATGATATTTAAAAACTAACAATTAAAATTTAATATTATCTTTTTTTGTAGGCGATGCCCCGTCACTGGATGAGACTATACATCGTGACTACGCAACTAGGTCAGCGGCGACAACTGGTGCACCAGGTAAATAATCTCATTGCAATTTTTTTTATTAATATTATCGAACTAGTTCAATGATATTTAAAAACTGACAATTAAAATTTAATATTATCTGTTTTTGTAGGCGATGCCCCGTCACTGGATGAGACCAAACATTGTGACTACGCAACTAGGTCAGCAGTGCGGGTCGGAAGGCACAAAACAAGAGTAGAGCACGATGATATTGATGATGTAATTAGGAGTTTTAGAAATAGGAAGAAGAAAAAGAAAATTTGATAATGTAAAATATTGTATTATTATAAGACAAACATTACCATACTTGGAACATTTTTCGCGTTATATAAAAAACTCATTTATCATACTATTTTATGTCAAGCATTAATTGCAATGTTTCCTTGCGTACTTTTTGTTGAATTTTTTTTTTTTATTAGTTATTGAATATTTTTTTTTTATGCTCATGAAAGTAAAAAATGAAATATAGATTGGGTATTGGGGAATTGAGAGTGATGTGGGGGGGGGAGGGGCCAGAAGAGCTTCCACCTTCACGTGGTTAGCCCTGTTTAGTAGAGAATAATTTATTGGAGTGATTTAATCTTGGAGAAAACCTCCCTCGATCTAGCGTAGCAACAAAAAATTCACTGTTGACTTAGTTGCTACTCTTTCAGATCGTGGGAGGCTTGTTCCAAGTTAATGTGACTCCAATAAATTGTTCTTGAAACGAAGAGGAGCTTATTCAGGTATGTTTTGGAATTTTCAACATATGTTCTAACATTATCATAAGAATGCATCTTAGAGTAAAAAATACTACATCAATTGCTTGTATTTATTGTATAGATAATGATGGATTTTGATTGACTTGGCAGTGCAGGTACAAATCCTCTTGCATCATGAGCAATACAACTTGTCAACCAGGGTCATGTCCAGGATATTTTTGCTTGTGTGCTTGACCAGGTTCATAATGTCACATTTTGTAACTTCCTTTACAGTTCATAATTCAATATTAAGCTTGTTCATGATTATTATCTAGGTTTTTTGTATGTGTTTTTTCATCTATTTGATTGTAAGAAACTCTGCATGTTTCATGTTGTTCACTATGATTTTTCCCATTACCACTCCCAGGATGAATCCAACTTTATTTTTACATAGGTTACTTTATTGTTACTATGATTTCTCCATTTATGATTTCATAGGTTACATCATGTAAAGTTGTCAATCTCAGGTTGGTGATGAGCTTTAGTTCTCCAGATTTGGGGCTTTTCTTATATTTTCTCCCTCATGTCATTCCTACATCACCTCGTTGTTTGAGCATGCCAATTTTCTACCACTTGTACCAATTGGCACATGTCAATCTGTGAGTGGTGCCACATTTCACCTATTTTCAGTGAGAGTTTAGGGTTTCTCTAACATAGCTTCAGAAATCCGATTCAGTTCCTACTTGAATATCGTCACATAATACTCATGGTTTGGATTGATGAGCATGTTTTGAATGGTTGGTTGATTCATAAGAACCACCCATATAGTCATCTTGAGATATTTCAGAATTTTTCTCGGGTTTCCTTTTTCACCGTTTCTAGTGGGTGGGATGGTGTGGGGTGATCCATCAATACTGGTGCTCTTGTAGTAGGGAATTTGTTTTTGGGGATATAAAGGAGCATTTGATGTAGATATCCCATTAGATGCATTCATATATGGGCACGAGAGGTCAAGAATTTAAATTAAAAATATGCAACCTCTAGCATGGCAACCTGAAGGCCGCGAGAGACACTGGTTAAAGATTGTTTTGTGATGGCCTTAATATAGTCATGATTTCTTTCTATTATCTTAATGCAAATATATAGTCCGGTCTCATTAAAATGAGGATTGTGGTTGTATTTCTCTTTGGTTGTTTCTCTCTTAATGCTCCAGAAGTTGCCAAAAGCTGCGATAGTTGTTTAGTTTGCCTGTTACAACTTAAAAGTGGTTTTTAGCAATGGGAGTCATGTTTTTTAAGGTTCATACTAATATGAAGATCTTGTAATTCTATATTCAGGATAAGAGAAGATGGCCTCTTCTTTGGGCAATATGACAACAATTGCCACATCTACCTCATTGGGTAACAATGGAAAGGGGAAGAAGTTGGGTGCAATGTTTGATAATTATGGCAGACAATTGTCTTCTCTTTCAGCTTTTTCACCCATTTCCTTTAATCGCTCAAGCAGAAGAGGGACTCTGAGATTACGCGACAGAGAGAAGGTAGTTAATACAAGAGCTATGGAAAAGGAGTTGTACTTCAACAAGGATGGCTCAATGACAAAAAAATTGCAGGTCAGAGAAAAAATTATGTTTAAAGGAAGGTCACATGCACGTGAAACTGTGGTGGATATTTCCTAGTCCACTTATATTCGATTTTAATGTGTTATTTTAATTTTTCATGGAGGTTTGTTTTGGCATATGGTCTATCATTCAATTCCGCACTTACTGAAAGCATTGTCAATTTGTCTTGCAGGCGATGTGAACAAACTTGCTGATCTTGTTGGAGTCACCCTTAGGGCGAGGGGAAAAATGTTGTCTTGGAGAGCAAGCATGGTTCTCTGAAAATATTTAATGATGGTGTGACAGTAGCTAAGGAGGTAATTTGTAGATGTGTGCTGAGGTAAGGAGGTAATTTGTTGTATTAGTTCCCCCTCTTAAATTTCTTAGATTTGGTAGGCATAATTTGAAAACTCAAAGGTGAAAGGAAACATATTTGTTACCCAGTGGTCTAGTTGGCCTATGGACTAGCCACATTAGAGTAATGCATAAAGATTTTCACAACAATAAAAGGAAAGGGTTATGACTGAGCCAAATTTTATTGTTATTGACCGTGTAATGAAATGTATCTCAATGCTATGGTTTTGGCCTTTTTATTGGTTGAATTAGAGGACCCAGTTGAAAACATTGGGGCCAAGTTGGTAAGGCAAGCTACAACAAAGACAAATGATTTAGCTGGGGATGGAACCACAAAATCTATTGTTCTTGCACATGTTGGAATATTGAAAAATTCCAGAACAATGAATGGAGAATAAATCTCCCTTCTTTTAACACAGAGAAAATAAAAATTTCTTTGACAGGAACAGAGTTTCAATACTTTGAAAACAAGCTTCTATTCCCTTCAATAACTCAAAAAAAAACTATCACACTTCTTCCTCACTGAGAGGGATTATAAAATTATGACTGCTACAAAATGCAGTGCATAAAACCAACTCACTATCTATTCAAAACAAACATACTCTATCTCTAAAACACTCTGATGTGTTTTTCACTTTCGCACTGTTGTGCATACACACTTAAAAAGTTACACTCGGTCTTTCACGTTTTACACACTGCTGTGTAATAAAAAATTTACGTACTGTCTATAAAAAAAACTACCAAGATTTTTTGTCCTTTTTATTTTTATATGCCGTAACATATAAAACATATTATAATAAACCCTCTTTTAAAAAAAATAAAATTAAAACTAAATTCTATGTCCCACCTTTCATTTTTCATATGATATATATATAACATATGTTTAAAACATATGTATATATTAAAGCATACATAAAATTAAATTATCAAAACATTAAAGAACCCTTTCCTTCGGACTTCAAAAGTCTGAATAGATTGAATTTCAAACCAAATTCGTGCTCCAAAATGGGATTGTCGACGTCCGTCTAATTTGTAACGTGAATTCTCAATCCAATGTGCCTTATAAAAATTAGATTCGGGTTTTCATGTTTTCAGACTCCTTCAATTTCATAGTGATCCAATACTACGTTCTACGTGTCCTCCTTTTGAATTTACAAAAATCTGGGGGTAAATTTATGTTTGTTTAATTTCACGGTTAGTGAATTGCATTGATGTTGGTTTTTGTGTTTAAACACAATCCTATACGAAATATGGCTGCGCTACTGCCTACAAAAAAACCTGCAGGGAATTTTAAATGTTTCGAAACTAAATTTCGGATGTCACATGTACAACCTCCAAAAATTTGTCGTCGCATCCGTCCTGTCATTGCATATGGTTAAAATTCAACAGACGATAGGGTTTAATAAGTGAGGGTGTAAAAGGTAACTTTTTGTCGATAGTACTGATTAAGATCATCTATTCTATTTTTGTAGGGTCTTCGGTGTTTCGTTTTTTTAATTTTGGTTGACTATTGAGTCTAAGATAGTTTTTGAGTGAAAAAAATTGCTATCAGTGTATTAAAAAATTTGGTTCTTTTGTCAAAATTTATGAGCTTGTTAGAAATACAAAACTAACAATGGTTGTATCTTAAATTTGTGGGAAAATAATTTTAAATGAAACCTTTTTGTCTAGGTTGTTGCAACAGTGCAAACCGTTCGAAATTACTAGGGGCATTGACAAGACAATAAAGGCCCTTGTTTCGTAACTCAAAATTTTGTTAAAGGAGGTAAACGCTTGCCTTTTGAGTAGGTTGGGATTTCTTTTTGCCTGAGGGTGGTTTGGTGTATCCAATTGAATTAGTTGCCCAAGGTATAGTTGCAAACTCCTTTTTCATTTTTATATAGTATTGGCCTTGTGGAATACATTTGATTGTGTGGTCTTGTTAGATCTGCATCATTTGTCATGTTGTTTAGTCTCATGGGCGAGGTGCACTTTATATTATGGAAATAGTTGATGCAATATTGTCATTTCTAATCCCTTACCGTGCAGTAGCATGTTGAGAAGTTTCTTGTGAAACATTTGGTATTCAAAATGACACTTGATCCTATACAAGATCATGCACTTGACTTCAAAATTAATATTCAAAGTGTGCCAGACAATTTCTGCAAAATTTCAAATATTTATGTTGTTTTAAACCATATATCTTTTTTCATGTATCTGATAAACGAAAATGAGAAAAAGACTTTGGTATGAAACCAACCGGTGAATAATTTCAAATACAACCACTTCCAAGACATGATTTAGAAGTAGATATATGTACTTATGAAGCATAGAAAGATATCCTTGATGCATTGTCAATGTCTGGCCAGTAGGCTATTTTTTGGAGAAAATAACTCCTTATTCCTAGAATAGTGATCTTTAATACAAGTAAATGCCAGAGAAGAGAGATCATCGTGTGACATAAACCTATTAACAAAATTGAACAAGGAGATGATTATTAATTATGGCATGCTAAGTTTTCATAGATTTTTGATTATTTGTCTAACATGTAAAAATGTTAAATTCTAAACTTATATCATCATAGTTTGGCATCATGAGCTTGACTAATTGTCCACCATGCTCATAATTTATTTTGTCTTCTCATATCTATAAACAACATTTCAAATAATAATAATAAAGTTCTATAGAAAATCTGACATCTGCCATGCTATCGCCCATGTGAGACAAAGTCAAAATTGCATTACATCAATCTGATACATAAGAATCTCCTATATCCCGAAAGAGTATGTATCCAAATTCTTATAATAGTGTCTTCAAGACTTATTTTTGACATTGCTAATGAATATTCTAATGCAATGAAAGATGGAGCATCTTCTTCATATGTATGTGTATATGAGTCTTTATGACATATAAAGATCGATGGTTTTTGTCTCTTCTGAAAATGAAATGTAAAAATAATTTGTTTGTGGTCAATTGAAAAGTAAAGCTAATATGGAAGGGACACATAGATATATGCCCTTCTAATTGAAATCGAGACCTGGCACTTCAAATTTGATCATCGTGGGACCTAACAAACAATGAAAAACTATTCTAACATATAATAGCATATATGCAAAACATATAACAAAACCTTTCGTCAAAACTTCAAACAGACGCTTTAGCCATGCCGTATATTCATCACGAATTGATCATTTGTAACATGTACCTTCTTCTAGAGGAATATTCTTCCACTGTAGATTAGGTACATTTTCATAATGGTTATACAGCAGTCAGAGAATACAGTACGTTTATCTCATAACTTTTTGTGGTTCAAGAATCAACTTTCTTCATTCTTCATCTAATTTTGGAAGTTCTATTTACATTGGCATATTTTTTTCCCAAAACTTTTTAGGCAGATACATGAAAAATCTTATGAATGCAAGAAGAAGGAAAATATAACTTCTATACCACTTTAGCAACCTATGAATAATTATTTAGGCCGTAACATTTTTGAGCTAATTCTTTATTCTTCTTTTTCTTGAATGAAGATTGCTTATAATGCTATAATCTAAAAAATACCCAATTACCCTCTCTAATTATCTTTCACTTCAATGTTGTTCCCCTTGTTGTTTTATCATGTTTCATGTCATTTGAAGGTTTTTCATAATAATTTTCAAAGTTTCTTTAGTATTTTCCATATGTGATCTGCTTTCCTATACTTTGGACTTATCTTGCAAAAAAGTATAGAGATACTAGGAGTTGGATATCCACAGAGACCTTAAATGTGGGAAATTTTAGTAGATGTGTGATAGGTAGTATCATATTACCATTCTTCCCTTGACGTAACCCACTTCATCCATTAAGATTGCTTTTCAAAGAGTAACATTGTATATACTTAAAAACATTTGTTAGCTATTTTTGCTTTCGACCATTTGATTGTGTTTTTGATATGTAGAACTCATGCGCAGCAGTGTTTCTCCACCATATTAAATAATTATTTCCAAAAGTTTCTTGTTACTACTTTAGGAAAACCATGAAGACTATGAGTTTTCTTTCACGTACACTCCTGTCACTTACTGGCTGTTGTTTATGTACTTTGAGCTCTACAAATTTGTCTGTATAAATGACCACAAAAATGTAATACTTACCTTTATATTTCGAGACCTCCGTAATAAATCTATTGATATATCTTCTAGTCTTTGAATATGTGTGTGGAATGTATATGTAACCCTAGAGATTTTACTATCTCTCTTTTTATTTATTATGCAAAACCTCGACCTTCTCTTAAAAAAATTTTGAATATCTTTCTTCATTCCTTCCAAAAATATATTTTTTGATCCTTTGAGATGTTTTAAGGAACCTGACGTCCTACCATCGAGAGAGACATGGGACTCTTTAATATTTTTTTATTCAAATATGCTTGCGTGCATAAAAGTATTCACATTTGCACCAAAGTATATCTCTCTTTCACTCTCAATGCTCCACAGAGTTCATCCCATCCTTTATAAATTTTTAGTTTTTGTTTAGTACTATTGTCATTTTTTCCATTATGTGCAAGCTTCTTCTAGCCACCTAGGAATAGAAAATGTAATTGGATATAAATTTGAGGCCTCTTCTATTTTAGAAAGAGCATCATGTACTAAATTTTCCTTAGCCCTTTTGAGTATTATCTCAAAATTGAAAAATTTCAGCATTTTTTTCTCCTCATTTTTGTTAATCTTCCAATGAAATCCATAGCTTCAAAAAATACTTTACGCTATCATGGTATATCTTGACTTTAAATTACCTCCCAATGATATAATATCTCATTTTTTTATTGCATGTAATATTGCTTCCATTTATTTTTTCATACGTGAGATTTCACCAAATATTTTTCTTTTGAATTTCTGCTTTTAAAAGCCAATGATATCCCATTATTGTGTTAATGTTACGTAAATTCCTTGTCTTAGTGCCTCACACTCTACTATGAATGTTTTACCAAAAAGTAGGTGCAACCGATGTTGGTAGAAGACATGGCATCCATTAAAAGAGAGAATGCCAAAGTAGCTTCATCATGTCCATATAAATGTTATTTTCTTTCAAGAGATATGTGGAGTGGACTTGAAATGCATGCATAATTCTTAACAAATGATCAATAATATCATGTAAGTCTAAAAAATCTTCTAAGAACCTTGATTTTCTGTAGAATAGGGTCATTTTTGTAATAGCTTACATCTTTTTGAGGCTCCCAACTTCACTCCTTCCTTTAAAACAATATGAACCAAATACTCTAATTCTTATTTCCAAAAGCACATTTGGATATTTTTACATAAAATGATTGCTCTCAATAATTATATAACTTTTCCACATGTTTAGTGTAGTATTCCCATGATTTATTATAAATATGTGTATTATCAAAGAAAAACCTAACACAAATTTTATAAGATGGGATCAAACAAAAATTGTTCTTAAGTCGAGCTCCACCGGACTTCAAAGTAGCGATACATAATTGAAGCCAAATTAATCGACCAAAGTGACTACCACTGCGGCCAATTTTATGACGCGAAAACCTAAATGAATTCCTCCCTAATATTTTTTCGGGTCCCGAAATTAGAGGCACAGCGTGGGGAGGGAGACAGTGTGACGCGAATTTCTTATCAAATTCACCCTGAATCTTCAGGTCCGGATTTCACCGCTGCGAGCGTCCCAAACAAAGATCCGCTCCAATCGCTACACGCCACATGTCCTCAATCAAAACTTGCTCCCCGGGCCCTCGCGCAGTGCATTCGATGGCGTTTAAGGTGATGGGACATGGATGTGGTGATTTCATATCAATCACATTAAGTTTTAACGTTGTTCAATTAAGTTCCAAGGGTTTCCATTCAAATCCACATTAATTAAGTTTTAACACTGTTCAAGATCGGACCTCCACTCCTGTTAGCGATTCCACATGCTCCAATATGATCCGGCCTTCGGCTCTCATTAATGATCAGAGATTAATTATGACGGGCATCCTTCGATTGCATTGCAGTCGGGTCGATAAAAGGACATTTCTATGGTTTTTCAGACGAGCCGGTTGTTGGGTTACACTGCCTGCTCATTGTGACGAGAAGGAGAAGTGGCCAGCTGAATTGCTACTTAGACCTTGCTGCATATCTGCATTTCTCTTGGTCTCGTCTGTGTCTATCTTCCTCTGTTTCTTAGAATTCTGCTTCTCTGTCTCCTCTTGTGCCCACTGCTAGTGAGACTGCACCCATGCCTCGCCTGCGTCAAAGGATGCATTTCCGCAGGGGGAGCACTAGAGGTCAACCCCTGCGCGCCGCCAACCCCTCAATCGAGTCGTCTTCTGGCCAGTCCAGTGATTATTACGTAGGTCGCTATCCAAATACTAGGAGTGGGAGAGGTCGGGTTGTAGGATCTGGCCACCGTATGGATTCCCCTGCTCCTCGTTTCCCCACCACTAATTCACATTCTCCCATGACGCACACTGCGCAATTTTCCTTTAATTTCTCTCTCAACTGCCCACGAATCACAGCTTCAGTCACTGTGGTTTTCCACGAGGAGGCCCAAACGGAGGAAAAATGCACCCGTCTGGCGGGTCTGAGCTCGGAAAAAGCCAACCAGCATTCGAGCCTTCAGGAGGGGAGTCGTGGCATGAATGTGGAGGTAGCACCTAGCGATCCTGGACCTTCCAAAGGATGGTGCCGAATCGTCGAGGAGTCAGAGGAGTAGTTTGGTTAATTTGTTTTTCTTGCTTCGCGGCCCACTTAATTGGGCTGCTTTTAGATTATTTTACTGTTCTAGACCTTTGTAATATTTTTGAATTCTATAAATTAAACGTTCAATACTGGTTTCCCCGTATGAGGGCAATATTCTTAATTTTTTGATTTTTTGATGACAAATTTGCCATGAGTCTGGGCAATGATTTTGACTTCAGTGTAATTTTATTCCCACTGTTAATAGATTAACTTTACTTAGAAAAAAAATGTTGCCCTGTTTCTATTTTAAACCTGTTTTTTGAAATACAGAGCCATGTTTATATGATCTACGTATTATACTCTTTCTTTGTATTTCTACAAGAACCTTTTTGCTATGAACAAGGTGGATCCTGTAGAGGGCTACTAATGGAAAAAAGCGAGCCTGAACCTTACATCTCGGATGCAACATATGGTTACCAATTTTGGAATCAAGCGAGCCTGATCTTACAAGAGAGCCTGGGTTTCTGCAGATGGTTTTTATTTCCGGGAACAAGCGAGCCAGAACATACAATCAACCTTGGGTTTATACATATTTTTTCTCTATCATGGATGCCTTTTGTGTGAGGTCTATATCAACAGTACATGTCTCTGCACATTTCCTGTATCCGCTTTGTGATACTATTTTATGTGTTGAAAGGTTATCACTCTGCCTTCAAAACTAGTGATGCTGGTTTATTGATATGGTCTGATGGTCTTCTTATATTTTGGATATCACACTCCTCACATGATTAGCATTTTTCTCTGTTCAAGGATTTTGGGTACTTTAATTTGTATTTGGAACAATGGACATCGGTACTCTATCTGTTGCTTTACTATTCTACATACTGCTATTTCACTTTCTTATAGATGCCTCGGGCATATTTGGATGCTTTCTCAGATTGTCGATAATCTCCATGTGGACCGTTACTGGGTTTTATATCAAGTCCCTGTATGTGACATGGGGTATTTTTCTATCATTGTCTAGGGTGGGACTTCACTTTTCTGGATGGATATTTGGGTTCCAATCTTCAGATGTGAAAATGTAATGACTTCATGGACTGTTTTACTTCATATAATATATTCAAAACAACGTTTTTTCTCTTGTGAAAAAAAAATGATTAATGTTTATCACTCTTCCTTCAAAACTAGCGATGCCGGTCTATGTTGCTGGTTTATTGATATGGTCTGATGGTCTTTTTATATTTTGGACATATCACACTCCTCACATGATTAGCATTTTTCTCTGTTCAAGGATTTTGGGTACTTTAATTTGTATTTGGAACAATGGACGTCGGTACTCTCTCTGTTGTTTTACTATTCTACATACTGCTATTTCACTTTCTTATAGATGCCTCGGGCATATTTGGATGCTTTCTTGGTGTGATGTCTCCATGGACCGTTCTTGAGGGTTTTTATATCAAGTCACATGTGACATGGGGTATTTTTTCTATCAACATGCAGTGGAACCTGCACTTTTACGGATGTATTTGGGTGTTCCAATCTTTAGATGTAGAAATGTATACTTCATGGTGATTTTGTATATATATAATAATTGTTTTCTCTTGTGAAAAAAAATGATTAATGTTTATCACTCTGCCTTCAAAACTAACGATCTTGGTTTTATTATTATAGTCGATGGTATTTTTTTATATTTTGGACATATCACACTCCTCACATGATTAGCGTTTTTCTCTGTTCAAGGATTTTGGGTACTTTAATTTGTATTTGGAATAATGGACGTCGGTACTCTATATGTTGCTTTACTATTCTACATACTGCTATTTCACTTTCTTATAGATGCCTCGGGCATATTTGGATGATTTCTCAGATTTGTCGATAATCTCCATGTGGACCGTTACCGGGTTTTATATCATGTCCCTGTATGTGACATGGGGTATTTTTCTATCATTGTCTGGGGTGGGACTTCCACTTTTCTGGATGGATATTTGGGTTCTAATCTTCAGATGTGAAAATGTAATGACTTCATGGACTGTTTTACTTCATATAATATATTCAAAACAACATTTTTTCTCTTGTGAAAAAAAAATGATTAATGTTTATCACTCTGCCTTCAAAACTAGCGATGTCGGTTTATTGATATGGTCTGATGGTCTTTTTATATTTTGGACATATCACACTCCTCACATGATTAGCGTTTTTCTTTGTTCAAGGATTTTGGGTACTTTAATTTGTATTTGGAACAATGGGCGTCGGTACTCTATCTGTTGTTTTACTATTCTACATACTGCTATTTCACTTTCTTATAGATGCCTTGGGCATATTAATTTGGATGCTTTCTTAGATTGTCGATAATCTCCATGTGGACCGTTACTGGGTTTTATATCATGTCCCTGTATGTGACATGGGGTATTTTTCTATCATTGTCTGGGGTGGGACTTCCACTTTTCTGGATGGATATTTGGGTTTCAATCTTCAGATGTGAAAATGTAATGACTTCATGGACTATTTTACTTCATATCATATATTCAAAACAATGTTTTTCCTCTTTTAAAGTTTCATTTTTTTTTTTTAAATTGAACCTGCCGATCGATATCTGAAACGCCTTGTAGCGTCGGAATTGCGGAAACATAGCAAAAACGTCGGAAGAGCAACGGTATAGAAACGTCGGATTTCATTTTCGAAATTCGACAATCAGGATACGTTGGAAGAGTGACGTTCAAAATGTCGGACCACATTTCGTCGAAATTGTGAAAGTTTACAAACGTCGGAAGAGCGACGTTCAAAACTTCGGACCACATTTCGTCGGAATTGCGATAGTTTACAAACGTTGGAAGAGCGACGTCCAAAACGTCAGACCACATTACGTCGGAATTGCGACCGTTTACAAACATCGGAAGAGCGACGTTAAAAATGTCAGACCACATTTCGTTGGAAGTGCAATAGTTTACAAACGTCGGAAGCGCAACGGTTTGGGAAACGTCGAAAGAGAGACACTTGTTTGGAAGCGAGAGAAAAAGTGCCAATAGTGCGACACTTTTTAAGTGCATCGGAACTGCGACGGTATGGCAAACCACGTTTTTCCTGCCCTCAAACTGTCGCTCTTGCGACGACTATGAGTCGGAATAACGACGAATTGGCCGTCGAAAATTCTGCCAAATTTTCTAGTGACTAGTTATTATTGATTTTTGATGGTGAACAACAACCAAACCTTGAAAACAGGTAAAAATCCTTTACCTGGTGACTCCATTGGTATTTAGTAGGCCTGCTGACCCCACTAGTTTTTCCTAAGACTCCACTGGGAAATTATTTTATCCTTCAAACATCATTCAAACCTAGTTAAGAAGACTTTGAGGATTTAGTTTTCTTTGAAAAATATCATTTAGCCTTTAAAAGACTGTCATACTTGGCTGAAATTTTCTCATCATTAGGTCTAAAAACACCACATAGTGGCTTCTAGAAGAATTTATACTAGAGCCTATCCTGACCCAAATCCTCCTGAGATAGTTGATAATCTAGAAAGTATCCTTAGGAAATATCTTGAATTCAAGACTTCAATTGTTGTCAGACCAATTCATAGAGCTAATTCTGTCCCTGAAAATCTCTCAACTCTGCAAGATACACAAGTTGACTCACCTTTCATAAGAAACCCATCCAAAACTAATTCACTTAGTGATATAGATCAGATAGACTTTGATTCCCCACACTCACCCCAACATAGTGGCGAACATACTGATAGTAGATAAACCACTTCACCTGATCTTCATTTCATTCATAACTTTGGTTTCTCTCATCCTAGATCTGCTCAACGGTCTCTTGATGATCCAAGAACTTCTATTATCCATACATCCACTGTTCAAACTACTCCATTCCATCCTCCCCCTCATTTCATAAACCCTCCACTTGTAAATCCCCCATTTATCCCACAACTTCCTATCATGGCAACATGGTATGCTCCTCTAGTCCTTCCTTTACCTTTAGTCAATTTTCCATAGGACTATCAGTCCAAAATTTCCCATTTCACCGGAAATGAACCCACTACTGCTCAACAACACGTAGAAAAGGTTAACGATGCCTTTGATTATATGGAAATAGAAGATGAGACCATTAATATGATAATATTTTCCCAAATTTTAGGAGGAGAGGCCAAGAAATGGTTTAAGGGTTTAACTCCTAATAGTATAAATGATCTCTCTTCTTTACATCAAACATTCATAAACAAATGGGAAATTAGGAAGAACCCTCTCCAAATACTTTCAAATTACAACAACCTCAAGAGAAACACTGGGAAAATTGTTCAAAATTATTGCACTAGATTTAATAGTGTTTATAACGCACTACCCCCAAATTTGAAACCTCCACAAGGCTCAGCTTTGGCCAAATTCCCTGAAGGATTTGACCCCAAAATGGCCTATCAGCTAAGAGAAAGGGATCCCTTAACTTTAGAAGACATGCAGAAGGGAGCTCTTAGTGTGGAAGAAAATATGATTGAGAAGAGAGTTAGGTTGAGAATGAAGAAAAAAGTGACATATAAAGATAAAACTATGGCAGCTGCTTCTTCATCTGAGGCCAAATTTGACAACCTAGTGAGGGTAATGGAAAGAATGCTGGAAAATATCAATTGAAATGAAAGAAACCATCCTAGAGAAAACCAAACCACTCCTCAAAATAGAAACCAATCCCAGAATTAAAATCAGAAATTTAGGAGAAATCAACCTCAGAACAGACAAAGAGATGTTGATCAATAGATCAGACCTCCTTTTCAAGAAAATTATGTTAATGAAGATGGAGAAACAAATGAAAAAATAGAGGATGATAACATAAACATGTTGGGAGTAAGTAATGAGGATTCTGATTTCCTCCATGAAAGAAAACAAGTTCTATATACACCCTATGATGATAGAAGACTAGAAACTGAATACTATGAAAAAGATTTCGAAAATTCCATCATAGGAGCACCCAAACAATATGACCTAAGAAGAAAATAGAACCTAGAAACTCCCAAAAAGAAAACCTCTGATAATTCTACCAAAAACAACCTTATAAATACTTCCAAAAAGACAATGGAAAATCATAAAACAATTGTTGAAGGTTCTGATCAAAACAAGCAAAAAAACACCCAAATCAATGAAAAACGGAGTGGTGACACTAGCAGCACTAGCATTTCAGCTAATGCTCTTGAAAAAACCATTTTTATTGCTGTAAATAGTAGATATCAAGAAGCTGATTTTGCTGAAAAAGGAGTGACTAACAAGGTTGAATCAAACATTTCAAAAAACCAGATTCCCTTTAGCCTAGAGAATGAAATTGCTAAAATCAAAATCTCTGTCCTTCTCACTGAATTAGTCACTCAAAATGTATATAGATGTCAAGTTTTGAAAGCTTTGAACATAGAATATTTTCATGAAACTGTTAACTTAAGTGATGATAAAGCAGAGCTCCCATTTGGACCAAAGATTGAAGGAAAATTTCAAGAAGGAACTACCCCTCCATTCTACATCAGTTTGAATATCCATGATAAGATGTTGCACAATGCCATGCTTGATTCAGGAGCATCACATAACCTCATGCCCAAGATAATAATGGAAATATTAGGATTAGAGGTAACCAGACCATACAAAGATTTATATTCCTTTGATTCAAGTAGAGTGAAATGCCTAGGCCTAATAAAAGATCTATGTGTTAACTTACCCCAAATTCCGGTCAAAATCCTAGTGATGGACATTTTAGTGGCTGATATACCCCCCAAATATGGCATGCTTCTTTCAAGATCATGGGGTGCTAAGTTGCAAGATACTATGCAGATGGATATGAATTATGCCACCATCCCTGTCTTCAGTCAACCTAGAAGACTTTATAGGGAAACACACATGAAATAAATGGTGAGTATTCAAGAAATACCAGAAAACTCCCCTCTCTATTCTATACATACTAACCTTGACTCATTCATTCTTTATCATGATGAGATTTATAATGAGCAAGGATTAATCAATGAAACATCAACCAATATAGTGGCCACTCCATCCCCAAACATAGTGGTAGCCATAGATGAAGAGGAAAAGAAGGAGAAAAGTAAAAAAAAGTTTGCTAGTTCATAAAATCATAGCAAACAGATCACAGGTCTTGAGCATCAAAACAATCATGAACATAGTACCAATCAAGAAAATCAAAGAATAAAGCCTCACAACATTGAAAATCTTGAGGAGCGAAATAAATACAAACACAGTGCAGTCTTGCAGGAACAACACAATACAGATTAGGCAAACAAAACAGAGAGGACAACAATAAAATGAATGACAAATCTGAAAACAATCCTCTTTGGAGTATGATTTTTGATGGGTCTTGCTCTAAAACTGGTGCAGGAGCAGGCATATGGGTACACAACACTAAAAACAATCATGCTGAGGGTCATTCTTATAGATTAAACTTCCAATGCACAAATAACATAGCAGAGTATGAAGCTCTCCTTTTAGGCCTTCGTTTATTGAAAAAATTAAGGGCCAAGAGGAAAACAATTCATGGAGATTCAGAGTTGATAATTAGGCAAGTAAAAAGGGAATACACTACTAAACATCCTAGACTTAGAGCCTATAGAGATGATGCCATAGAATTGTCAAAAACATTTGCTAAATTCCAACTTACCTTTGTCCCAATGAACCAAAAAATTCTTGCCAATGGATTAGCCTTTGCTGCTAGTACTTGTCTAAGACCTTATAAGAGCAAACAATACACCATCTAAGTAAAATATAGACTAGCTATCCCAGATAATGAAAAATGTTGGCAAGTGTTTGAAGGAGATAAACAAATAGAAGACTTCCTACAGTCCAAAAATGAATTTGAAATACCAAAATTAGATTCAGAGTATGAAAAATATTGTCCTACTGAGGAAAAATCACTTTCTAAAGAAGAAAAATCTCCTGAGATTGCTGAGATAAATCTGTTAACTAATAGACCCAAACACAAAATAGAAAACTGCACAGATTTAGAAAAAGAAGACTTAGAAGTGCGGCAATCTAAAAATAAAAGCTTGCCAAAAGGATTGGTCCCATTAGAAGAATTGTTTGACTTGAATGATGTTGCCAAAAAGAAAAAAATGGAACCTATTGAAGCTGAAGTGGAAGAATGCAACAGATGCAGTGAGGAAAAGCCCAAAATGATCAAATTATCCAAGACACTACTAGGTCACATTAAACTGAAATACATTGAGTTGTTTAGATAATTTTCTGATGTATTTTCATGCAGTTATGAAGATCTAAAATCATATGAGACAGAGATAATCCAGCGTAAGATACCCCTCAAATAAAACCAGAAACATTTTAGACAAAAATTGCACAGAATCAACCCTGTTCAATTACCTCTGGTAGAGAAAGAAATTAGGAAAATGTATGATGCTGGAATCATAGTCCCAGTAAGATATTCAGACTTGGTATCTAATCTTGTATCTGTTAGGAAGAAAATAGGAGAAATAAGACTTTGCATTTACTTTAGAAACTTAAACAAAGCCTCATTAAAGGACAACTATCCGTTGCCCAAAACGGATCATATCTTATAAAGGGTAGTTGGTTCTAGAAGAATTTCTTTGCTAGATGGCTTCTCAGGTTACAATCAAATATTGGTACATACTAATGATCAACTTAAAACATCCTTTTCTACACCCTGGGGTACTTTCATGTATTTGAAAATTCCCTTTGGTTTAATGAATGTTGGTGCCACATTTCATAGAGTCATGGATATTGAATTCTTGGAAGAAATAGGTTACTTCATAGTGATTTAATTATATGACATAACTGTATATTCAAAAACAGATGAAGAACACCTAATACACTTGAGAAAAGTCTTTAAGAAATGCAGAAAATATGGGTTATCATTAAATCCAAAGAAAACATTGTTTGGTCTCCAAGAAGGTAAACTTCTTGGACATATCATATCTGAAGAAGGAATAAGGATAGACCCAAAAAGGATCGATGGTATATTGCAAATCAACCATCCTAGAAACATCAAGGAGCTTCAATATTTCATTGGAAAGATTAATTTCTTGAGAAGGTTCATACCCAACCTAGTTGAACTCCTTACAAACATGAAAAATATGCTTAAGAGAGAAGAAGCAGTTAAATGGACCTTAGAAGCAAATAAATCATTTGAACTAGTAAAACAAGCACTTACCAAAACACCAGTTCTTATCAGTCCTGATTTTACAAAAGATTTCTTCATATTTTCATTTTCATCAGAACACACAGTAGCTGATGTCCTATTACAAAAAAACTTGAAGGGACAAGAGCAGCCAATTGCATTTTTCAGCAAGGCATTAAGAGATTCACCTCTGAAGTACAATATCATGGAAATACAAGCCTTTGCCTTATTCAAATCCTTAAAAGACTTTAGAGTTTACATTTTACATTCCCACATTATAGCATTTGTGTCTCATTCAATTGTAAAAGACATATTGACCCAAGATCCAGATGGCAAAAGAGGAAAGTGGATTGTTGTAATTTTAGAATATGACTTAGAAATAAAGCCCACTAAGCTCATAAAAGGTCAAGGACTAACAAAGCTTATGGTTGAATCTAACTTTAAAGCTCTTGATATAAACATGTTTAATGCATTAGATGAACAGGAGGAGTTGGAAAATCCACTTATTGAAGATCATTTTTTGAATTCATTTTGGTATGTTGATATTTTGTATGTTTTTCTCAACCTAAAAGTCCCTCCTAGTTTGTTTAAAACAAAGGAAAGATTCTTAAAGTTGAAAACTGTAAATTACTACATTTTGAATAAATGTTTATATTGGAAAAATTCTAGTGGATTATTGCTTAAATGTTTTCCTGAGAATGATGCAGATAAGATCAACCATGAGTTTCATGAAGGAGAATGTGGAGGCAACCTCTATTGGAAGTCAGTTGCTAACAAAATCCTTAGAGCTAGTTACTACTGGCCCACCCTCTTTCAAGATGTCCACAAAATGATCCTTGCCTATCAAAAATGCCAAATCTTTGAAGGCAAAATAAAGTTGTTTCTCTTACCTCTGCAACAAATCACTGTTGAAGCTCCTTTTCAGCAGTGGGGTCTACACTTCATTGGGGAAATCCATCCTGCCTCATTTTCCCAACATAAATGGATCCTCACAGCAATATAATATTTTACCAAATGGATAGAAGCCATCCCTTCGAGGAATGCCACATACTCAGTTATCATTTCATTCCTTGAAAATTATATAATGTCTAGATTTGGTTGTCCTAGAAATATCATAACTGACAATGCTACTGCATTTGGGTCCAAAAATATGGTGGAATTCTGTCATAAATATCAGATTATATTGGGTCATTCTACAGCTTATTACCCTCAAGGTAATGGGTTGGCAGAATATTCAAATAAAATTTTGGTGAACATAATCAAGAAGTTGTTGGAAGAGAACAAAAAATCATGGCACAACAAGCTAGTACATGCATTATGGGCAAACAGACTAACAATTAAAAAATCAATTGGAATGTCTCGCCACCAGCTAGTTTATGGAACATATGCAATATTTCTGACCAATTTAGGAGTGTCAGTCATGAAGTTGATCCAAGAATTACAGTCTGAAGATGATGCTATGATAAGAAGAATACACCAGACTATACATCTACAACAAGCCAGATAGGAGGTATACATCAGAGCACAGCAATTATAAGAAAACATCAAGAAGTTGTTTGACAAAAGAACCAAGGCAAGTGACTTTAAAATTGGTGACAAAGTATTGAAATGGGATTCAAGGAGAGAAGATAAGGGCAAACATGGAAAATTTGATAATTTATGGCAAGGCTCTTATCTTATTCAATCTGCTATTGGAAACAATGCATTCTTTCTACAAGAATTGGATGGAGCTAAATATTTTGGAGGTCCTGTCAATGGCAGGATTCTCAAACATTATTTCTGTTAACTAATATTTTAGTTTCAAATATTTTTTTTCATTGTATATAACACTACTTTTGAATTTGAAAAAATAAAAAATAAAAACACAATAGAAAAAGAGAAAATGAGGGCAGAAATAAAAGAAGAAAGGTACAGCCCCATACCAAAAAAGAAAAGAAAACTTGAAAGTATGCAAGCTTAAATGCCACTACCAAAAGAGAGCACTGTTATTTAGTCATACAGCCTAATCATGACTAGATAGATTTCAATTTACTACTGATAGGTTAGTGAATCAGATTTTCCAAATTGTTTAATCTTGGCTTATCAGTAGACTATATTAGGATAGAAAAACAGAGGTTCAAACAAGCTTAAATCCTGAACCTGTAATTTTGATGAAGAATGGCTCTAATCAGATCGAACCTGAGCCAAAGAGAAGAAAAATAACTGGTTCTACCATGCTGAAAACTTGAACCAGGTAAAAAAGAAAAAGGATGACTCTAAGCAGATCAAAATTGACGTCATAAGAAGAAAGAAGGATGTTTTTAATTTTTAGATCTTAAGCCTTCACAATTTTGTTTTGAATTTCTGTAAATTGCAGTCTATGTGCAGCTTGTTTTTATGCCATAGTCTCAACAGAAAATCAAACAGCTTAATCCTGGTTTGGCTGTGTTTTAATTTTCTATTTTAGAATATAGAGAATAAAATATGTCAGACAACTTAATCCCGATGGATAGTAGCTTAGGTAGAGAATTTATGAGTTCAACTGTTTAATCTGAACTCATGGAAGAAATAAGGGTAGATTTAGATTAGTTTCCTGATTTCAATAAAAGAATAAAATGTTGATGTCAAAAGGTTTACAAGTCCAAGTGCACCTTATGAAGAAAAAATGCTAGGAAGGTAGGCTGTGTAGGTAGTTGTTTGTGGAAAGAAATCTGTTTATTTGATACAAAATACTGATCATATTTTTAAGCAGCATGATCAAGGAAGAAAAGGTTGTCAAAATGCAAAGCATAGGTCTATATTCCAAAGATAAATTCCTGAGGTTCTTGAAACCTCCAAGGAGCTGCCATCCCCAAGTGGAGCCACTATTAGCCATCTATAAATTTTTCGTATATTATGATGGCTAAAACAGGTCTATTAGTCTTCAAGAAACAAATTTCAAGCAAATATATGACTTCTTGAAGCCTCTTTGTGTTATTTATCCTCAAGAAAGCCATTCCATTGATAGTCTTCATTCAAAAATTCCTCAAAGAAGCCCTGCTATTATCATGAAGAAAATTGTTTTTAAACCCCTTCATTTCACCCATTTTTACCATTTTTACCTTTTATTTTCCTCAAAATTCCCCTTTAAACCTTGTAAAATCCTTTTATTAAGGTTTTTTATCACTTTTTTTCCACCTATTGAAATACTCAAAATCCTTCAAAAACCTTCATTTTAAAATATAGGGCCTTAAGAACCATTCGCTTAAGCCTGAGCCCTTTTTCCACCATAAGACTGCGCCCTGCGACCAAGCGCTAGGCCCATCGGCTCATCGAAATTTTAGCTTTTTGCCTATCCCCGTGAACTTTTTCCCTTTAAAAAAGTGTTCGCCACCGATGCGTAGTCCCGATCCCATCTTGACCGTTCATTTTCCCCTAGATCGGATGGTCTACGCATCATTCCATCACATCACTCCATCGCATCGCATTTTGGCATTTCCTCATTCTCACACCTTTTTACACCGATGGATTTCCCTGCTGATAAAATCCAGACCGTCGATCTCCCTTAGATCGGACGGTCCGCGCTGCATCGCACTTGTTTCTCCCATCGGCCATCGGCACATCACAATTCCAAATTCCTCCTTCTCGGACCATTTTCTCCACTGATTGCCGATTTTCTGAGTTAATCTCAGCCATCCATTTCCCTGATTCGATGGCTCCCATCAATCGCCCTCTCGCACTATCGCTTTTTCTTCGCCTTGTTCATTCATTTTTTCCATTCTGCGATCAAATCTCGACCTTCAATCCTCCTGATCAGATGGCCAGCATTGTTTCACAGGTCCTATCCTCCACCCACACCATTTATCATTTCTGTGACCTGGCGATGAAATTTGGGCTATTGATCCTCCCGATCCAATGGCTCCCATTCAACCTTACCTCATTCCCTTCCCTTTATATATTCGCCCCTACCTTGATTATAACCCTTTATCACTATAATACAATAGCTTGGCCCCACCTCATTCTTCCACCATGCATCTCCCCTCCCGTCGCGTTCATTCTCAGCCTTAGAACTCCAGCCCGAAGATCTAACAGCTATCATGCCATTTCGCATCTGTTATGCCTCCTCCCCCCGTCGTGCATCTTGAACATGAAACTGGTGGTTTTGCAGAAGCCACGTGTCGAGAAATGAACTGTATCGCGCTTGATAAACCCATTAGTGCTTACCACCCTTTTCTTACGTGAAAACCATTCGTGGTTTTCCGAAACCACCAATGCTTCTTCGCGCTATAATCCATGTTTGAACCCTATTTATGCCTATCTGCCATGGTTTTCCACCTCCACTGCATAAAATTCCTACACAAATGCTCCTCCGCCCCTGCCAAAGCCCTATGAAGTAGTTTAACCCAAGCATCGCAGGCTTTATTTTATCAGTTTGTGTGTGTTGCAGGTTTTCATGGTGGAAAGGATATAAAATCTTCCCACAGCTAATTACAGTGGCTCAGAGCCAAGGATGATGATCCTCGAAGGATCAAAACAATACAAAAAAGGATTTATAGGGTTTGTCTCAGTATTTTTTCAATGTTTCATGGACATTGATTGATTAATGAAACCCTTTAGTGCATAGAAGAAACACCTGCACGCAGAAACAAAACAAAATCAGTGAAGAATATTAAAGGCTTAATCGAAGAAATCAAAGGAAAATGAGGATTAGCATAAAGATAAAGGATAGAGATTGAATATTAAAACATTCAGCACAGTGAATAAAGTAGAAGATGATTAAAGAAGGCCTAAAAGCCGAATCAGAGGCCTAATCAGAGTTAAAGTGACAAATCAAGATAGATCACCCAAAATAATGCTTCGAATGAAACATCAGTGGAGCAATTACTCCCTCCAAAGACTAAAAATGCCACCTACGAGACTTTTTACTCAAAATCCTACAAAATTAATGCACAGTCAGAGATATTTGCCAAAGACAGCTCATAAAGTAATTACTAGCCTACCAAAAGCCTCAAAAGTCAACAAAAGTGAATGAAGTAGATGAAAGTTAATGTAAAAATAAATTAACAGAGTTAAGACATTAGATATCTTCTCCATTAGGCCTCCCAAAGGCCGAGAAGCATTTACTCTGTATTAATTGAACAAATAACCCTTCGTTCACTCCACCTCCTCATTCTTCTATAAATGCTTCACATGGAGACATTGTTGTTGTTGGTTGAATACTTATCCAATGTAAATAGTTGTTGAGGTTGTTGAAGCTCTGTTAGTAATTGAAGAAAGATAGGTTGAGAAGAGAAGTTTGAAGCTATAAAGGCCTACTGGACTTGAATATTGTAACTGGTTTGAACATCAAATATACAAGCTAATTTATGGGATCCTGGTCTATGTCAATGGTGATTTTTTTCTTACTGTAATTATTGTTTTTCTCATGTTTTCTTACTGTCCACTTTCTTTGATAAAGAACAGGAAATATAGATTAGGATTTATTACAAAGTACCCTATTTATCACTGATAAGCTTTATCTCTATGTTTTCTTCTAATTGTTTCTTTGGGAATGATTTCAATAGGGTATAAACAGTCAAGGAATGTTGGTGAGCCCATGTCTTGCTATGTAAAACCTGAGATGTTGTTCTTGAATGATCTTTTCATTGCATGCTAACTAGAGCCCTAATCAAGGAAGTTTATGGTTAGCCCTGTCCCTTGTTTAGTCTTCAACGGCAGTTTTGAAAGTTTCCCTTGAGAGTATGCCAAAATCAGGATTGATTCAAAGTTCTTACTTGATCTTAGGCTATTCTTTTGTTTATCTTATATGTTTTCTTCTTTCTGAAGGTAATCTATTAGATTGTTGGATTGTTGTATGAAAAGTGTGCTTTAGTAAAAGTTTTCCCAAAGAGGTCTATGGTTTGCCCTATCCTCTGGCCAGCTTCAAACAGTTACTTTTAAAGGCTTTTCTTGTTTAGTGAAGTTAATAGATTCTTAAATGGTTATTAGCTTTGATTCTTTCACAACACTTTTAATGTTCCATATCACAAATCAACCTAAATGGATCATTTGGTATAGATGACTTGCCCCATGGACCACTCTTGAAATTTTTGTGTAATTAAATCCTTTTGTGACTCCATAGCCCAATGGATTGATACTGTCTCTTACCTATCTTATCTGCTGAACCATTATTTAAACTCACTCACACCTTTACCCTTCAAAGGAATTCCTTTATTTTGATGATATCCTACCTAAACAAAACCAAAAAAATCCCTTGTGCTTCATAACTAGCCTAATGTCATAAACAAAGCATAAAGATATATCCTTTGAAAATACTTATATAGAGAGATCCCTCTCTGAATCTAGGAAGGCTAGGTCCTAGGATTCCAAAGTGTTTCTAATGTAGGCCCTGTAGTGTTTGTTCTTTCCAATCTTGAAAAATACGGGGAACCTAACACAATCCATGCAAAATTTTTGTTTGACTTGGTTTGATAGACTCCATAGAAGGTGTTTCATGAGACCCTTCATCAAATATTTCCACTATTCTTCTAATGAACCTTGCATAGGTAGATGTATTTGCATTCTTTATGGAAAAATACTCAAACAACCACCAAGCATAAGCCTTACCCTTAAAATGCAACACTGCTACTTTGATGGCTTCCTCTTCTAAAACTTGGTTTTGCTGCATATAGGTGTCTAGCTCCTTCACCCAAGCCCTAGCTGGACATTTAGGTGATCCATCAAAAGTAGATAAGAAGAATATACTCACACCATGTTGCTTGCTTCTTCCTTCCTCCTTGACCTTGCAAAACCTTGGAAGTTAAAGTGATATTTGAACTCCTTATATCGAGCCTCATACTCTTGCAAATAATCACCAAGAGTCTCTCTCTTTGGCACCTCTCCTTCCCTCTTTTTCTTCTAAATGAAAAAGTGTTTGATAGAACGTTGTAGATTTGATGATGTGGCTGAATGATCACACCCCACATATGAGGTAGTCAGGCTTCCCTCATGTGCGAATATTAAAATATCTTCTTGTCTCTAATTCTTCATTCCCCATATTTCTTCTTTCAGCTCATTCAAAGCTTGAGAAAGAGTTTTAGAGAACTCTCCCCTTTGCAAACTTCTAGTTAAAGGAATATTACACTTTTCTTTGGTTTCTTCAATGTACCCACATTTCTTCATCGGTATTTTCTCTCCCTAAAATGACATATTGGATTTCCAATAACCCAAGCATAGGTTGTGCCAATATAGCTACTTTGATACCATTGTAATATCCCAAAATGGGAACTGTCAGCAAGGCATGACTGGAAAACGCATTTTCCAGGAATGGCTATTATAGAATGTGAAATCAGCCCTTGGATCCCTTAGATCTGAGTATCTAAGACCTAAATCCAAGAGGAGATCAGAAAAAAATCTTCCTAGGTGGGTTAAACAGGTCTCCCACATGTAGTAAGGCTTGAAAACTGCCCAACAAGCGACTACAGCAATACTGCTTAGAAAATAACGTAGTTTCAGAAAAGAAAGAGCAGGGGGCCAATAAAATTTCCTTCAAAAGTATTTACAGTATAAAATTAGTTGTATAATGAATTCCATGAGATGCATAGCTAAAAATACAATACAAATACAGAAGAAAAGCTCTCAAAAGAGGGGCTACAACCACATAAATGACTGAAACTGCCTTGACAGTGTTATTTTATTAGGCTGCAAATTACTATAGGTTACATTTTAGATCTAGAGCAGATCTGTGCAAAAAAATTCAGATCCATATCAGATCCATGCACTAGAAAGGCTCCTCTTTCAAATCCCCTTGGAATTTTGGGGTTTACACCAATCATAAGCAGTAGATCTGAGATCTAAGGATGCAGATATGCAGGATGATTCAGAAATTCTAAAGTATTCAAAATATCCAGATCAGATCTAAAAAGTACAATGTGTAGATCTCCTCTAATAGATCTCAAAGTGAAGGGCATATCCCCAACACTCAGAAACCAGCTCTCCAAATGGTGCACCCAAACTCCCTGCAACACCACCTATCGGAATAATGTAGATCTGGGATAGAAAATATTTTGTAGGGGATAGATAGTTGATGGCCACATGCCAAGATTAGGAACTGAAGCTCATGCACTCCAATACACTTCCTCCAATAGAGAAGAGGCCTCCTCCATTGAAAAAGAGCACTGAAATGTCTTAGATCTGAAGAGATCTAATCTCCACTTGTTGCAACTTCCAAAGACAACCAAACCCTCACTGGATCTGAGTTGTAATTGAAAGGAGAAGCTTGGCCTTCAAGCTAGATAGTGGACCTTGCAATACAAACTCTCACAAGAACTACTCCATGGGAAGAGGAGGAATTCCTAGACAGGAATCCCCAATGCTAAACAACATTTTCAATCTAGGCTAAACAACCAAGAAAGCTATATGGTCTAAACATACAATATATCAAAGAGCATATGCTGAACAACCTCCTCATGCTTCCTTCCCCTTCCTTTTATAAGATGAGAGTGTGCAAAACCCCAAACCAATTCATTGGACTAATCATTTTCACATAAGAGATCTACAACTAGAATTACATTGTGCCTTATTGATGAGCACTCCTCCAAACAACGTTGTATATCTGGTCAAATTTGACCTAGTCAAGACGATTAACCCCTTTCACACATAAGGGTGCTTATTTACATAGCCAATATTTATCCTTTTTCATATTTTGCATTGATTTATTCTTCATTAGGAGTTTGATTAACCTCCTTTGTACATTTATTCACCTAAACATATTTTTAAAACAAAAATTGTATTCCTATTAGCTGCATGCTAATTTAGGAATATTACAAAATTCCAAGAGTTTTTACAACTCAAGAAGGAAATAAGACCCAGAAATCACAACAGAAGCAGAAGAGGTAGATTCTTTTCTGCCAAATTTTGATGGGTCCTCCACATGCACAACGAAGGATTGGATAGATCAGCTAGACTCATACTTGCAGCTATATCAAGTTTCAGAAAGGGAAGCCCTTAGGATAGCAGCGCTACATCTTAAAGGTAAGGCTTATACTTGGTGGTTTTATGAATCTTATTCATTTAATCATGCAAATATAGCTACTTACGCAAGATTCACTAAGATATTAGTGAAGCGATTTGATGGAAATTAGTTTGAAAAATATTTGATTGAGCTAGCCAAACCAAAACATTCAAAACCTTTGCATGAGTTGGAAATATCTATTACACCAACTCCACTCAAAATTTCAATTAAGGGGGATAGAGACTTGTATGATACCTTGCCAAGGGCAATATCCCCATTGCAGGAAGAGCTTTCTTCTCAAAAGGAAGACATGGTGATTCCTCCTTCAAGGGAAGACCAAGATCTAGGGTCTCTCATTGTTGATGAGGTGTTCTCAAATATTAATGAGGAGGAAGAGAAGAGAGGAAGTAACAGTGTTGTCACTTCTGGAAAAGAACCATCACCATATGGGGATGGGCATGAAGCTATTTCTTCAACTAGAGGAGCTTTTGCATATTTGCAAAAGGTTCCCTAGGAGCATCATGTGACAGTAGTGATGGGCAGTAAGACCTTGATCAAAGGAGGGGGAGCATGCACCCTTGTTTATTTCAAAGGGTTTATATACAGAAGAAGGACACTGGTTTGCGTAGTGAAAAGAGGGAAAAATCAATCCACTCACCTATAAATTCTACTTTAGACTTTTATGTCTCATTACAAGAATGAATTCCACCTGGGAGGCCACCAAATTAGGATATGAGAGACACCTCAGCACTCATTGATCCAAGAGGGGTGAAAACCTTGGGAGGAATTGGCACAATGAAGAGAGTCTTGGGTAGGCTCAAGGAGGAGGGAGAAATTATCCCAATATCATCATTACCCACTCTCATCATCCATTCTGTGTTGGGAGAAGATGTTTCTAGGATGGAGGATGGCACCCTCATGGTGCAAGGAGACCACTCCATGGCATTGGAGAATAGGAGGATATTTCCATATAGGGAGTAATATTCCCCATTTGGTAGAGGAAGGTGGCCACTCATGCATGCATTGGCCAGACTTAGGAGATTTTGGAGATATAATAGCTTCGTAGGGAAGACTAACCTCCAAAAGCTTCCACCTTCACTTGAGCATGAGTAGCTACAGGAGGTGTAGCAGGAACATGTTAGGAACATACTAGTGCTTGACTTTGGCATAGGAGATGTCAAGGAAGAAGGAAACCACATGATAGGGGCTACACAGTATATATCATCAACGTTTTCATTAGAGATTTTGGATCCTTATTGGAGATCCTAGCTATTGGTGGAATAATCCAAGGATCTGTTTACATGCAGGATACATGATGACCAATTTTCTGATGGAGGATATATAGTGAGAGATGGGGTCATCTTTTATCAGTATAAGATCTTCTTAGCTAGAGCCTCAAAGCTTAAGGACAAGTTATTACATGTAGCCTATAATATCTTTCTTTCCAATCCCAACAGTTTCATTAGAGCATGCCATACTATTTTGGAGGGATTCATATGGGAAGCCTTCAAAGAGGAAATGCACTATCATATGAGGAAGTGCATAGATTGTTTGGAGGGTGAGGAGAAACATAGCTCTTGGGAAGAGTTATCATCACCACCTCCTTACTCATTGGGTGTGAGAGGGAGCTCATCCATGAGCTACCTCACTAGTTTGGGTAAGGATTGTATTTCTGAGCATCATGATATATTTACTATATACTTGCATTTTCTTAACACTCATGTGCATGGCATTGCTCCAAGATGGGGAAATATTTCTTATTGGCTTCATGGGCTACTTGGGGCCATGAGAAATGATAATTTTGACCATTCCCTAGAATAATTTTGGGAGATGATGTATTCTTCATGGTGTGCTTCATTAACACCAACCATCATACACTGTAGTATACCAAAATGGGGATGCAGCAATACTAAATCACAAAACTAGAATTAGTAGTGTAAATCAACTCATAAACATTGGAGACCAATATGGAGACATAAAATCATGTATTATATCAGAAAATCCATACATAACAGTGAGGTATGAATCATATACAATGAAGGAACAAGCCTCCCATAAGAAATCACTTTGCAAATGAACTTTTTTCACAACACAAGAGTGTTGGAGACTGCTACAGCGTAGTTAAAAACATACTGATACAGAAAAATAATGTACAAAACATGTAGGGTTGTTATATGCCTCAAAATATATGCCCAATATAGATCTAGGCTGAATACAAACTCCTACAAAGAACCCGGGAAAGGGTTTTCAGAAATACACCCTATACAAGATGGGATGTAAAGCCCAATGGCTAAAGATTCACTAAAAACTAAAGAAAAATAGTGTATAATGATGAAATATAACAGATCTGATATAGATCCCCTCAAAGGTCTCCTCCCATGAAAGGATGAACCCCTCAATCACAAGAAAACACTACAAAGGAACCACAAGATCTTCCACTGAAACTGCCCTCCAAAATAACACAATTCCCAGCTGGAACAACGATGGAAATGATGGGAAATATATGGCCTGGTGCCAAATATTTTAAATATTCTCAAGAACTCTCCAAATAGATCTCCGAAGAGAAGGAAATCTTCCTCCTATGAGAAACTAGCTCAGAAAGTGGGATTCTAACCCCTCCACTGCTGCACCCTGCAACACAACATAATAACCTATAGAAAATGAAATGATGAAGAAATATGTAGCTTGGAATGAAAAAATGAATGTGGAAATGAATAAAATACTCTTCCAAGAGGCCTCTCAAGAAAAGAGGTGGGATTCCCGCTCGAGAACACCCGATGCTAAACAACAAGAGGAAGCAAAAGTCTAAGCAGACCAATATCAAAATAATAATCTAAAACATGACCCCATATGGCTGCCATCCTCTTCCTTAAATATAATATGAGCTTGCTTGCCCTTGGCCCCACTCAATTATGTCATTTCCTTCATGAGATCCATCTCCCTCCAAAACTACGTTATTCTCCAATAAATCTCCACTCCTCCTTAACAGTGTTGTTGACTTGGTCAAAGTTGACTGAATCAACATGATCCAATCTCTATTCACACTTGGAGGAGTTTATTTAGCTACTAAAAAAGGTCTCCTTTCACACTTGAAGTGTTTTTATTTCTGATTAGGAGACTTTGGGCCTCCCCACCCATTTGTTCACCGACCTAGTGATAAATCAAGCTATAATATTCCATTTAGATAAAGGCTAAATTTTTGGAATATTACAGTCCTCCCCCCCAAAATGTTGCCTATCCTTAAGCAAATATATAGGGAGAGAAAAATTTCTTCCCTCCTCCTCTTGTGGCCTCCTCATAAATAGTCCCCACCACTGCTCAAGATAATCTGCCATAAATCTTCCCTCCAATGGTTCCTTCCAAGTATGCAAAACCCAATGGTTCACATCATGAAGAGATGGAAGGTGTAAGTGGAAACCTCCTTTTTGTCAAATGGCCCCCTCATGGTAGGAGCGATGACAAACATGGGGAACCTCCTTCGCAATGAGAGACTCCCATACCCATGCTATCATCCAAATGAAATGAGCCATTCTAGGTAGCTCATCAAAGAGATCCTCAACCCTTGTTTTATACAATGTGTTGGGGCTACATGGAGAGATTGGATCCTCCCACCCAAGTGGTTTCTCTCTCCATTTATGGTAAGTATGGGGTTTTTGCTGATCTTGGGCTGAAATTTCATGGCCTTCAAGAATGGCCCAAGTTACCCCACCAAACAAATAAGACATGAAGTGCCTCCTCCAAAAACTCAAACTCTCCAGATGGCTCTTCCCACATGGAGAAAAGAGATGTAGTTTGTAAATCATGGGTTTCCCGTTATTTCTCTTGAAACATGCATCATGTAAAGTAGGAAGAATCATACTCCCAATGGGCACCTTCAGCCTTTGTGCCACTCTCCCAATAAAACTTCCCATAAACATAAGAACATCTCCAAAATATGGAAGAAAAAAACAATGAAAAAAAGTTTCCATATGACAACTGGGAGGTGGATCATAGTTCCTCACATGGAACCAGCACAGTGCATCCCTTTCCTACATCAAAACAAGTAATAACAAGTGCTCTCTGATCCACTTTTTTTCTGCCACAATCATTCTATAAGATAGAATCATGAAAGAACAAGGTGGTGACAATGGTGCACACCAAAAATAATGTGGATTCCCCCACAAACCACCGATAAAATAGCCAATCTAAATGCTGCAAGTGGCTTCAAGCATACATCATATAATATGCAAGAAGGGATAAACCTCCTTGGTACAACATTTTTCTCATATAAAGTAAATAAGGACAAAACATAATGTAAAATTGTACCTTCTCCACCATGTACTTTGGATCTTGAGCTGAAATGGCTCAACCAAAAACTCTCCCTCACCTCCAAAGATTAGGGAAGTGGTTGTGACATCCTCTCCATCACCATCTGGGCTATGCATCTCTCCATATGCTGATATATATCCTATTGGATGCCCTTCCAAGTGAACTCCTCCATCAAATAATGAAACGCATCGAAGTGCATGGAAAGAAATTCCACATGTGCTGCCTGTAGTAGCTTCCTCTTGAGATCAGAAAATTTGATCAAGAAGACTCTACCATGAGAATAGATAACCTCACCAACTAACATGTATTTTTCATCTCTCTTTGGTTCATCTAGAATCATGCAAGGACCAATATCCTTGGAGTACTCTACCAAAATTTGAGCTCTCCAATATGGATCAACCCTCCTAAGGGACAATGCTGAAGATCTGCAATATGAAGCTCCCCACATGTTTTCATCATCTCCTTTGACATCCCCTATGAAAAATTCATCCTCCAAAGTTCTTCCATATCCATCATGCAGTTGATCATGCTCAAGTAGAAGTGGTGGCCTTTGGAAGTTGGCCTCCCATGAGAAGCTACCATCCCAAAATAATCTCTTGATCTTGGGCAATGTAAGCATGAGTGGCCTCCATCTACTCTAATATATGGAGGATTCCTTCCATAAAGGTAGTACCCTCTGTTTCTCCAAACCCATGGAGTAGCTCCTTTTCACCATGAAGATGCCATCCTTCATCACTGCAGTAACTTCTGTCAGCGCAGAATATGTGGTGAGAGTGGGTGATGTTGAAAATTAGAGAATGTGTCCCTCCTCCTTGAGTCTATCTCAAACTCTATGCATTGTACTAAACCCCTCCAAAGTTTCTACTCCTCCGGAATCTAAGATTGGTGCAACCTCATGTGAATTATCTCTCATCATTTCCTAATCTGGTGGTCTCCCTGGTGGAATGCCTCCATGTAGTGAGACATCAATGTCAAGAGGGGACTGCACATATGGATGGACAAGTGTGTCCCTGCCCTCACTGCGCAAATCATTCTGCCTCCTATTTGCATCAATCCTTTGAAATAGATAGGGGTGTTTGATCCTCATCATGTGATGTTGATAATCCTCCCTACCTCCTCCTTTCATCTGCATGGTTTCACCTTCTGTCAATAATGGTACATGCTGCTCATGGGTTGTGCCTTGGCCTCGACATAAGATATCTTGGGGAATTCTTTGCAATGATACAAGAATCCCTCTTGCTGGAGCAAGTGCTCCATCTACCTCTACATGAGGTGCTTGATATGCTCTAGATATGACAGAGTTGTTGCCCTCAACCATTTCTTCCTCTTTAACATGAATGGGAAACTTTTCAATAAGAGGACCTTCTTTTGGAAAGAAGATCTCCATGACCTCAAAAGTATGAGATATAGATATTTCCTCTAACAAGGTGTTATGCAAGATGTGAGCCTCTTCAACAGTTTTTTGAAATGGATTTGAGTTTATAGGCCCTTCTAACCCATGCAAAAGTTTTGTTTGTCTTGGCTTGTTTGGTTCCACCAAGAATGTTCTATAATGTTTTCCATCAAACCTCTCCACTAATCTCTTAGTGAACTTTGCATAAGATGAATTATTTTCATTTCTTAATGAAAAGGACTCAAATATCCACCAAGCATAGGCCTTACCTTCAAAATGTAGCACTGCAACTTTGATGGCTTCATCTTCAGAAACTTGGTGCTACTATAAATAGGTGTGTAACTCCTCCACCCAAGCTTTAGCTGAACATGTTGGTGATCCATCAAAAGTAGATAGGAAAAATCCACCCATGTCATGCTGCTTTCTCCTCTCCACCTTGATCTTGAAAAACACTTGGAAGGTGATATGATCTCTAAAATTCTCAGTTTGAGATTCATATTCTTGCATATAATCCCTAAGAGTCTCCTTCTTATACATTCATCCTTCTCTCATCTTTCTGATAGCAGATATGGGCATATGACTGCGCTGTGAATCATTCATAAATACACCCTATACAAGATGGGATCTAAAGCCTAATGGCTGAAGATTCACTACAAACTGAAGAAAAATAGTGTAGAAGTCTGAAATATAATAGATCTGATATAGATCCCCTCAAAGGTATCCTCCCATGAAAGGATGAACCCCTCAATCACAAGAAAACACTGTGAAGGAACCACAAGATTTTCCACTGAAGATGCCCTCCAAAATAACGCAATTCCTAGCTGGAACAGTGCTGGAAATTATGGGAAATATATGGTCTAGTGCCAAAAATCTGAAATATGCTCAAGAACTCTCCAAACAGATCTCCCAAGAGAAGGAAACCTTCGTCCTATGAGTAACTAGCTCAAAAAGTGGGATTCTAACCCCTCCACTGCTGCACCCTGCAACACAGCACAATAACCTCCAAAAACTGCGATGATGAAGAAATTTTTAGCTTGGCCTAAAAACATAAATGTCGAAATGAATACAATACTCTTCCAAGAGGCCTCTCAAGGAAAGAGGTCGGATTCCCTCTCAGGAACACCCGATTCTAAACAACACTGCAACCCTGCTAAACAACAAGAGGAAGAAAAAGTCTAAGCAGACCAATATCAAAATAATAATCTAAAAAATGACCCCATATGGCTGCCATCCTCTTCCTAAAATAGAATATGAGCTTTCTTGCCATTTTCCCCACTCAATTAGGTCATTCCCTTCATGAGATCCATCTCCCTCAAAAGCTACGTTATTCTCCAATTAATCTCCACTCCTCCTTAAGAGCATTGTTGACTTGGTCAAAGTTGATTGAATCAACATGTTCCAACCCCTATTCACACTTGGAGGAGTTTATTTAGCTGCTACAAAAGGTATCCTTTCACACTTGAAGTGTTTTTATTGTTGATTAGGAGACTTTGGACCTCCCCACCCATTTATTCACTGACCTAGTGATAAATCAAACTATAATATTCCATTTAGATAAAGGCTAAATTTTTGGAATATTACATACACCTACTCCAAGCATGCAAGAATAATGGAGCAGCAAACAAGTGGTGGGAGAAACACTTGCTATATCATATTCTATGGCAGTTAGGAAAAAAACTATGCTAGTTGCACATGAGGGACCATTGTCCTTCTCCTTTACTACATATGGCAGCTATCATGACTTTGATTATGATTCCATATGCTGATGATGTTCTTATCTTTGTTGGGAACATGATTGGAGGGAAGACACATTAGTTTGATGTGTCGATGGGGAATAAACTTTCTCGCACCTTTTATACTTCATGCTTCAAGGGGAGCATGGGAGATGATATGGCCACTACAATAGATCACTTTTTTCTTTATGAGGTGGGCCATATGATTGTTTGGAGTACTTGGGATATTCCTCTCATGAACATTTGGGAGGACCTTTTCTATGAATTACCATGCTAGAAGGTGATTCATTTCATTTGGATAATAGCATGGAGATGGGAGTGTCTCATTGGGAAGGAGATCCCATATGCTTGTCATCATTCCTAACTTGAAGAGGCCATTGAATAGCAAGAAGGTTTCCATATAGACCTTCCACTTTCTCATGATGAGGTCCATTTGGTTTATCCACCAAAGGCCGACTTGCACAATTGGGATGGGAGACAAAATTATTGTAGAATATCTGAAGCAATTGTGGACTATTGATGAGGAGGCCACAAGAGGAGGAGGAGAGTATTTTTCTCCACCTTTACAGTTTCTTAAGGACAAGCAACATTTTGGAGGGGAGGACTATAATATTCCTAAAATTTGGCTTTTATCTAAATTGAATATTATAGATTATTTTGTCACTTGGTAGGTGAATAAGTGGGTAGGGATGCCCATAAATCTCCTTAGAAACAATAAAAACACTTCAAGTGTGAAAGGATACCCTCTAAGTAGCTAAATAAAGCACCTTTGAGTGTGAACAAGGGATGAAACATGTTGAATTGGTCAACTTTGACCACATAAACAATGTTGTTATGGAGGAGGGGACATTTAATGAGGAATAACACAGTTTTAGAGGGAGATTGATTGCACGGAGGAAGTGACCTAATTGAGTGGGGCCAAGGGTAAGGAAGATGATAACTTATATAAGGAAGAGGATGGAAGCCATAAGGGGATATGTTTTGGATTATTATTTTGTATGTGGTCTGTTTAGACTTCTTGCATTCTTTAGTTGTTTAGTTGAGATTGTTATGTTGTTTAGCATCGGGTGTTCTCAAGTGGGAATCCCATCTCTTTCCTTGAGAGGCCTCCTGGAGCATTATTTCACTTCAATTCCACACTTAGGCTTAAGGCCAAGCTACAATTTTCTTCATCAGCACAGTTTCTATAGAATATTGTGTTGTGTTGTAGGGTGCAGCAATGGAGAATTATATTGGGTGTTTTCAGAGCTAGTTTTACAGTGGAGGAAGGTTTCCATTCATTGGAAGGCTTGTAAATAAGCCCCTTGGGCTTATTTGACACATTTGGCACTAGGCCAAGGAGTATTTATCCCATATAGCATATTTTTAGTCCAGATCTGCGTTATTGTAGGGAGGAGTTGTAGGGGTAGTTGCAGTGGTTGTTTTGGGAGGTGATTTATTCAATGGAGGAGCCATTATTTCATTCGGAGGATATATTGGATAAGAGTTGTAGGTTTCTACATCAGCTTCAAAAATATCTTCTCATTTCTATTTTTGCAGCATATCTTCAGCCCTAGCATTGTAGCTTACATTGGCACATTGTGTGCATTTTCCGGAAACCCTCTTGGGTTGTCTTGGAAAGCTGATCTATTGCCCAGATTTGTATGTATAGAATATATTGGGGCCTATATCAGTATTTTATATCATTGTATCATCTCAAACTATATTTATACTTAATATGACTGTGCTGTAGTTTCTTTCTGGCATTTTGTATTGTAACAACAACTCATATTTGGGGGTGATTGCTTATGGGAGGCTTGTTTCATCATTGTATATGATTTATGCTTCACTATTTTGTATTGATTTGCTGCTCTAATACATAATTTTATGACTTGATATTGGTCTCATGGTTTCATGTGTTAAATATTTGTTGTTGCTTTCATTTTATGCACTATATTCCTGCTTTTTCCATTTTGGAATATTACAGTAGAAGGTATGTCTAATTTCTCTTTGGATTTCAATTTATGTGAACATTGTGTATATGGGAAGCAGAATCAAGTGATTTTTCCTTTTGGTGCTAAGAGGGCAATCAAGATATTAGAGCTTGTGAACAGTGATGTGTTTGGACCTGTGTCGGTTCCATCACTAGGTAAATCTGTGTACTATGTTTCATTTATATATGACTTCTCAAGGAATACATGCATATATTTCTTGAGGAAGAAATCTGAAGTCTTCGATAGATTTAAAGAACTTAAGGCTCTCGTGGAAAACCAGACAGAGAAGAGTATAAAGGTGCCTAGGACAGATAATGGTGGAGAGTTCTGCAAGAAGGAATTTGAATATTTTTGTAAGAAGTGTGGTATAGAAAAAAATAATCATACTCCATACACACCTCAACAAAATGGAGTTGCAAAAATAATGAACAGAACATTGATGGAAAAGGAAAGAAGCATGTTCAGTGATACTGGGTTAGGACGGGAATTATGGGCAGACGTAGTGGAGACTACATGTTGCCTGGTTAACAGATCACCTTTATCGACATTGGAGAATAAGAATCCACACGAGATATGGAATAGTAAGAAAACATCTCTTTCACATCTGAGGGTATTTGGATGTGATGCATATGTACATGTTCAAAAGGAAGAAAGGACCAAGTTGGATAATAAATATGAAAGGTGCATATTTACTGGGTATAAGGATGTTTTAAAAGGTTAAAAACTTTGGAACCCAGAAAGAATGAAGGTTGTGTACAATCGAGATGTGGTGTTTAAATAGGTGAAAAATGTTGTTAAACATAAAGTCCTACCAAAGGAACCTGATAAGATAGAGTTTGAGCTAAAGGAGGAAGAATCAAACTCTACAATAGAACAAGATTCAAAAGAGGAAGAGTCACTAACTCCAGCTATGAGAAGATCAGTTCAAGAAATAAGTCAACCATATATGTATAGTCCATCTAATTTTTGTTAAAATTTTGTTTTACTATCACTGATGATGATCCCACAACTATCAGGGAGGTAGTTGATTCAAAGATTAGAAAACTCTAGAAGGAGGCCATGGTTGATGAAATGGCATACTTGCACAAAAATGAGGCATGGGAACTGGTGGATTTGTTGGCTGGAAGGAAGATCATTGGGAGAAAATGGGTGTTTAAGAATAATATGAATGGATAAGGCAAGGTGGAGAAATACAAATCTCAGTTGGTAGCAAAAGGTTATTCCTTGGTGTCGAGAATTGATTTTGCTGATATTTTTTCTCCCGTTGCCAAGGTTACTTCTATTAGATTACTTTTATCTATTACCGCTACATTTGATTTTGTGGTAGAATAGATGGATGTGAAGACAACATTTCTTCACGGGGATATGGAAGAGGATATCTACATGAATCAACCTAAAGGATTTGCAGTGAAGGGTAAGAAATAACTGGTATGAAGGTTACAAAAGTCTCTGTGTAGGTTAAAACAATCACCTAGGATGTGGTATCATAAATTTGATACCTATATAAGGGAGCTTGGCTTCACCAGAAGAAAAGAGAATCATTGTGTGTAGTTTAAATTAATTGGTGACTGTGTTATTTATTTAGTCTTGTATGTGGGTGACATGTCGCTGGTTGGAAATGACAAAGAAATTATCTAGGATTTGAAGACCAAATTGTTCTCCAAATTAGACATGAAGGATATTGGTGTTGAAAGCTATATTTTGGTCATTGAAATTATGAGAGATCAGGAAAAGAGGAAGCTTTGGTTAAACCAGAAGAAGTATGTCGACACAATACTGCAGAGGTTCAATATGCAGGATAGTAAACCAGTGTAGGTTCCTATTCCTGTTGGTGTAAATCTATCTGTTGAACAGTGTCCAAGACACAAGAAGAAGAGGAGGATATGTCTCGCGTTCCATATGCAAGTGGAGTGGGTAGCCTTATGTATGCAATGGTATGTACTAGACTATACATTTCACATAAAGTGGGAGTGTTGATTTGTAACATCTCCATTTTCAAACCAAAAAAAAAATTTATTTCGAG
>MU968551.1:4418038-4610877 GCA_034641835.2 Pinus albicaulis | reverse complement strand
CGACCACGAAAACACAGCCATTTCCATTCTTAGTAGAAGGCAGGCCCGACATGTAATCCATGGAGATGGATTCCCACGGTCGAATAGGGGTAGGTAGTGGAGTATATAGGCCTTGCTTCTTGATGGTCTCGATTTTGCAATGGCACAAGTAGTGCAGGATCTGATGTGCTTCTCGACATCCTTTCGAAGGTTGGGCCAATAGAAATACTTCTGTAGTACTGTTACTGTTTTCTCAACCCCGACATGCCCAGCGACTCGACTGTAGTGTGCTTCCCATATCATCTTGGCGTGCTCGCTTGAAGGAACACAAAGGTGTCCCAAGTGACATAAAAGTGCATCTTGGAGTGGAAAATTTGGAACTTGCGTACCCCCAAGAGTGCCTTGTATGTGTGGCCGAATTCTGGGTCGCTCTCGTAGAGAAGCAGCCAATCAGGAGTCTCGTGCCCACAAGAGCCGAGCACCTGTGGTGAGCGCCACGACGGTATCTAATGAGGACTGCAACATTATTGTAGCTACCCTTCAGACTTGATGTTCAAATGAAAACTGCTGCAGTATATGTGGACCACTTCGATGGCGATCATTCTCAACTTCTCAGTCCGTATGAACTGCAGTGGGCCTTCCAGTGGTCTGTGTGGATGATTGTCTCCTTCCCCAAAATGTAATGCTTCCATTGTCAACAAGCCTGTACAATGGAATACATTTCTTTGTCATAAGTGGGATACTTTCGAACTGTGTCAGACAATGTCTCACTGTGATATGCCACTGGATGCCCCTGTTGAGTAAGAACTACCCCAATAGCCTAGTCAGAGGCATCTGTCTTGATCTCAAATGGCCGGGCCGCAGTCCGGTGTTGAGCACCGGCGACCGTAGGCGATTTTTCAATATTTTGAATGCTCTCTCTGTTGGAGTTGAGGTTCCACCAAAAAAATTTGCTCTCGCTCCTCCCTTGGTGACTTGACTCAAGGGTCAAGTGATATGAGAGAATCCCAACACGAACCTCCGATAGAAATTAGCAAGACCCAGAAAGCTGCGAAGCTCTGTTATAGTGGTTGGGGCTGGCCAATCCCGAATGACTTGGATCTTGGCCGGATCCACATGCACCCCCCTTTCATCAATAATGTATCCCAGATATTGAACCTGGGTCATGCCAAAAGTGCACTTCTCCAAATTGGCACACAACTTGTGTTGTCACAGTGTTTGGAGGACTTGTCGGATGTGGTGAAGGTGCTCTTCCCAAGTCTTGCTGAAGATCAGAATGTCATCCAAGTACACCACTACAAATGAGTTGGTGAATGGCCGCAAGATGTCGTCCATCATCCTCATGAAGGTTACGGGAGCATTCGTCAACCCGAAAGGCATGACTAGCCATTCAAAAAGGCCTTCCTTGGCTTTGAAGGTAGTCTTCCACACATCAGAGGGTTCAATTGGTACCTGGTGATACCCAGACTTCAGGTCAATCTTGCTGAAATATTTTGCACCTTTGAGTTGGTCCAGAAGGTCATCAATTCGTGGGATTGGGTACCTATTCCGGACAGTGATCTTGTTCAGCGCCCGATAGTCAATACAGAGTCTCCACGTCCCATCCTTCTTCTGTACCAACACGATCGGGCTCCCACAGGGCGATGAACTTGGTTTGATGTGACCTTTCTGCAACAGCTCCTGAATCTGCTTCTTGATTTCATCATTCTCCAGAACAGAGCGCCGATAGATCGGTCCATTAGGTAGCGGCGCACCGGGGGTCAGATCAATCGGGTGCTTGACCTGACAGTGCAGAGGAACCCCCGTGGGTGAGGTGAATATGTCCCCGTACTCCTCCACAACCTTATCCATTTGTTGTTGTTGTGCAGAGGAGCCCTGTCTGGAGGTCGTGGCCACAGTCTTCTTCTTGCCCTGGGGGCGGATCATCAGGAAAACGAATTTCCTTGTTTGGGAAATGAGCTTACTGCATTGTTTTGCAGTAACCAAAGAGATAGTGGCAGGAGGTGGTACCTCTGGTATCCTGTACAACTTATTTCCCAAAGTAACAATAACAGCACGAGGTCGAGACTCATACACAGCATGACGCTTCCACAAGTATGGTTGTCCTAATAATACAACAGAAACATCAATAGGAGCAACGTCACATACCTCATCCGTGAAGGGCTTGATGCTATAGGGAAGGTGACACTGCTGGCTGACGCGGAGATCTCGTCCTTGGTGAAGCCACCCGATGGTGTATGGATGTGGGTGAGCTGTGGTTGGCAAGCCCAACCGCTTCACGGCGTGGGCTCTCATGAAATGTAGAGGTTCTTTTTGCTCCCATCACGACAATGAACTCGTACAGGGGAGCCCTTTACCCACATCCGGGAGTGGGAGAGACGGTTCTCCTCCTATCGATCTCTTCCAGTTCCTCCTTCCTGACTCAGAAGGGCAACAAGGGTTGGGGCCCGCATCAATAATATGTTTCCCTTTTTCATTCACCTTTTCAGGTTCTGATTCGGAGTCAGAGCATGCATCTGACTCAGAAGCCCTCATCTCGGCCACTAGCGACTGCTGGGCCCGACACTCACTTGTGTTGTGAGTGGAGCTCTTATGGAACTCACACCACTTTCCCGTGTCCTTCTTTGGCTTTACGGTGTTGTTCTTGTCTTGTGGCTTTGATGGGTTGTCTTTAGCCGCCATGCTTTGTCCTTTGTTTTGCGGTTTGGAAGCACCTTTTCCTTGCTTTTGATTCGCAGATCCAAAGTCTCGCTTCTTCTGTTTGAATTTATGCTCAATCTTGGCAGCATACCGGTATGCCGTACCAAGCGAGGAGATGTCAAGGAACTCCATTTCCTCTTGAATGTATTTGTGCAGACAGCTGCGATACTTTAGCACCAGATGTTTCTCTGAATCTTTGATACCCAACTTTGTGCGCAGGGTATGGAACAGATTCGTCAGCTCATGCACATCTTGATCCCTTTGTTGTCGCAGCGTGGTCCATGGTATGTACTTGTCCTCATAGCTCCCCACAGGATAGTACTGTTCCTTGACGGCGTCTCGGAAAGAATTCCAAGTTGGTACGGCCGAGAACAGAGAGGGTTCTGCTGGTCCTTGTTCTCACAGTAGGTTTCCCACCAGTCCTTAACATGGGGGTAGCTTTGAGGAGTGCAAAAATAATCTTCTCCCGGTCTGAAAAGTCATGAACCGAGAAATATCCTTCTAACAGATTCAACCATCTATCTATGGCATCTGCGTCTATTTGACCCTCAAATATGGGAATGTCAAAATTTACTTGTACCTTAAAAGGAGTCGCGCCTCCAGAGTGGCTGCTGGATGCAGATGCGCCGCCGGTGGGTAGCCGTTGAAGGATCTGAGCAAAGTTATCCATCATCGCGTTCCTTTGTTTTTCGAGGGCCTCCTCGAGCAATATTTTGATAGGATCTCCTGCTTCCTCATCTTTCTTTTCGTCCCCCATGGGCGTCCGTCGAGGTTTTCGAGGCTGATCTTGCAAAGGTTCCACCAGATCAAGCCCTAGCTCCTTATACCCCGACCTCGTTGGGGACATGCAAAGAAGGATCGAGAAAAAGCAGACCGCTCTGATACCACCGATCCGGATTTATGCAGGAACGCAACAGAATAAACACATAACCATAAATACAGAGATGCAGCGGAAATAACACTTCATTTCATTAATATCAAATAACAGAAAGATGCTTACAGACATAATGGAAATAAAATAGCTAGGGTGCTGGTAGCGAATCTCCGAGAAGAGATGTGGTGGCTACAGACCTCTGAACTGCTTTACAATGAGGCGCGAGGGCCTATTTATTATTGAGAAACAATGGAGAACCCTAAACATCCCAAAACCTAACCCTAGGAGATGAAGCGCCAAAACTATGGGCCCCGTTTGGGTAAATTGGTGTTTCAACTTCCCAGGGACGTAACTTTGGCATACTATCTCCGTTTGACGCATATGATACATCATTAGAAAGCTCTATCCGAGGACTACAGCTGTCGGGACGAATTTTATCAGAAAATTCGCTGGGCGCTTTCGTACCCAAAAAACGTCGTTTAGGGCCTCAAAACGGCTCCGGAAGTTCAGGACCCGAAAAACTGCTAAAAATAGTAAGTTATGCCAAAACGGAAAAACTGAAAGAGACAATGGTGGGGCCAAGTGGAATAGGCGGGTGGCCACCAATATCCACCTGGATCATTCCTCCCCCCTTAGGAAGCAATGGTCCCCATTGCGTTAAGTTCCTCCATGAGATGAGGAAATTTCTGCTGAACTTGGTCCCTGGTGAACCACTTTCCTTGGTGCAGGAGTTGGCCAGCTTTGACAACCCGATACAGTTGGATCTGCTGCTGACGAGTGTTCTTGATTTGCATGTCCATGATACACCCGTGGTACTGCTCCATGCAAACACCGGGGTTTAACTCATGGTGAGTTGTTCTGCAATGTCCGAGGTGTCCAGTAGAGGTGGGAAGTAAGGACGAAGGCGATCCACATTGAAGACTGGGTGCAGACCAAGGAATGGATGAATATTAAGCTCGAAGGCATTGTTCCCTACAACCTTGGTGATGGTGTACGGCCCATATCGGAGTGAGCGAAGCTTGCGGTGGGGTCCAATGAGGTGCTCCTTCTGCAAATGTAGCCATACTTTGTCGCCCACCTGGAAGTTGTGTGGCACCCGGTGTTGATCATGGTGCTGCTTGTACTTCACATTGGCTCTGTCCAATATATCATGAACCTGTTGGTGGATGTGTTGAATGCGCTCGATGAAGCTACTTGCTTTGTCAACTTCAGACTGGACATGAGCTTAATCGGCCTGAGCAGCTGCAAACGGCATGGCTATGTCAATGGGACATAATGGCTGGAATCCCAAGCCCACCTGAAAGGAGCTATGGCCAATTGAACTGTGGAGAGCCCGGTTATAACTGTGTTGTAAATAGGGGAGGCTCTCGTCCCATGTGCGTGATGCTTGAAGGTATGCGTTGCAATGTGTACAATCATTCTATTGACGACCTTTGTCTGGCCATCTGTTTGGGGATGGAAAGCTGTGGACTTGGTGAGCTTGGTATCCAACATTGACCAGAGGCTGGACCAAAATGTGCCGAGGAACCTGCTATCCTGATCTGATATGATAGACTGTGGGATCCCAAAGTGCACCCACACTCGTTCAAAGAAGAGTTTAGCAGTGGCTTCTGCTGTGATATTCTTCTTGTAGGCTGCCATGATGGCATCTTCGAGAATCGGTCGACGACCACGAAAAAACAGTCATTTCCCTGCTTAGTAGAAGGCAGGCCTGACATGTAATCCATGGAGATGGATTCCCAAGGTCGACTAGGGGTAGGTAGCGGAGTATATAGGCCTTGCTTCTTGATGGTCGGTTTGGCAATGGCACAAGCAGTGCAGGATCTGATGTGCTTCTGACATCATCTCTAAGGTTCTGGCCAATAGAACATTTAGTATTGCCATCAAGCTCGACTCTAAATGCCAAATACTTGACTCGATCGTAGTGTGCTTCCCATATCATCTTGGCACGCTCGCTTCAAGGAACACAAAGGTGTCCTAGGTGACATAAAAGTGCATCTTGGAGGTGAAAATTTGGAACTTGCGTACCCCCCAAGAGTGCCTTGTAAGTGTGGCCAAATTCTGGGTCACTCTCATAGAGAAGTGGCCAATCAGAAGTCTCGTGCCCACAAGAGCTGAGCACGGTGGTGAGCGCCACGATCAGTGGTCGGCTGAGGCAGTCTGCAACATTATTGGTGCTACCCTTCTTGTACTTGATGTTCAAATGAAACTGTTGCAGATATGTGGACCACTTCTGATGGCGATCATTCTGCAACTTCCCTTGTGTCTGTATGAACTGCAGGGGCCGGTGGTCCGTGTGGATGATTGTTTCCTTCCCCAAAATGTAATGCTTCCATTGTCGACAGGCTTGCACAATGGAATACATTTCTTTGTCATAGGTGGGATACTTGCGAACTGTCTCAGACAATGTCTCACTGTGATATGCCACTGGATGTCCCTGTTGAGTAAGAACTGCCCCAATAGCATAGTCAGAGGCATCTGTCTCGATCTCAAACGGCTGCTGCAAGTCTGGTAAGGTGAGCACTGGGGCAGAACATAGGTGATTTTTCAATTCTTTGAACGCCTTCTGTTGAGGTTCCGACCAAAAGAATTTTGCTCTTGCTCCTCCTTTGGTGACTTGACTCAAGGGCCAAGTGATATGAGAGAATCCCAACACGAATCTACGGAAGAAATTAGCAAGACCCAGAAAGCTGCGAAGCTCTGTTATAGTAGTCGGGGCTGGCCAATCCCGAATGACTTGGATCTTGGCTGGATCCACATGCACCCCTTTTTCATCAATAATGTATCCCAGATATTGAACCTGGGTCATGCCAAACGTGCACTTCTCCAAATTGGCACACAACTTGTGTTGCCGCAGTGTTTGGAGGACTTGTCGGATGTGATGAAGGTGCTCTTCCCAAGTCTTGCTGAAGATCAGAATGTCATCCAAGTACACCACTACGAATGAGCTGGTGAATGGCCGCAAGATGTCGTCCATCATCCTCATGAAGGTTGCGGGAGCATTCGTCAACCCGAAAGGCATGACCAGCCATTCAAAAAGGCCTTCCTTAGCTTTGAAGGCAGTCTTCCACACATCAGAGGGTTCAATTGGTACCGGGTGATACCCAGACTTCAGGTCGATCTTACTGAAATATTTTGCACCTTGGAGTTGGTCCAGAAGGTCATCAATCCGTGGGATTGGGTACCTATTCCGGACAGTGATCTTGTTCACCGCCCGATAGTCAATACAGAGTCTCCACGTCCCATCCTTCTTCTGTACCAACACGATCGGGCTCCCACAGGGCGATGAACTTGGTCTGATGTGACCTTTCTGCAACAGCTCCTGAATCTGCCTCTTGATTTCATCATTTTCCAGAACAGAGCGTCGATAGATCGGCCCATTGGGTAGTGGCGCACCTGGGGTCAGATCAATCGGGTGCTTGACCTGGCAGTGCAGAGGAACCCCTGTGGGTGAGGTGAAGATGTCCCCGTACTCCTCCATGACCTTATCCATTTGTTGTTGTCGTGCAGAGGGGCCCTGTCTGGAGGTCGTGGCCATAGTCTTCTTCTTGCCCTGGGGGCGGATCATCAGGAAAACGAATTTCCTGGTTTGGGAAATGAGCTTACTGCATTGTTTTGCAGTAACCAAAGAGATAGTCGTAGGAGGTGGTACCTCTGGTATCCTGTACAACTTATTTCCCAAAGTAATAATAACAGCACGAGGTCGAGACTCATACACAGCATGACGCTCCCACAAGTATGGTTGTCCTAATAATACATCAGAAACATCAATAGGAGCAACGTCACATAATACCTCATCCGTGAAGGGCTTGATGCTATAGGGAAGGCGACACTGCCGGCCGACGCGGAGATCTCGTCCTTGGTGAAGCCACCCGATGGTGTATGGATGTGGGTGAGCTGTGGTCGGCAAGCCCAACCGCTTCACGGCGTCTGCTGAAATGAGGTTCTTTTGGCTCCCATTGTCGACAATGAACTGTACAGGGGAGCCCTTTACCCACATCCGGGAGTGGAAGAGACGTTCCTCCTCCTCTGGATCTTCTGGTTCCTCCTTCTGGACCTTTGTAGTGGCAACAGTGGCGTTGGGCTCCGCATCAATAATCTGTTTCCCTTTTTCATTCCCTTTTTCAGGTTCTGATTGGATCTTTGTAGTGGCAACAGTGGCATTGGGCTCTGCATCAATAATCTGTTTCCCTTTTTCATTCGCCTTTTCAGGTTCTGATTCGGAGTCAGAGCATGCATCTGACTCAAAAGCCCTCATCTCGACCACTAGCAACTGCTTGGCCCGACACTCACTTGTGTTGTGAGTGGAGCTCTTATGGAACTCACACCACTTTCCCGTGTCCTTCTTTGGCTTTGCGGTGCTGTTCTTTTCTTGTGGCTTCGATGAGTTGTCTTTAGCCGCCATGCCTTGGCTTTGTCCTTTGTTCTGCAGTTTGGAAGCACCTTTCCCTTGCTTTTGATTCGCAGATCCAAAGTCTCGCTTCTTTCTCGCTTGAATTTCGTCAATCTGGCAAAGATACCGATGCCGTACCAAGCGAGGAGATGTCAAGGAACTCCATTTCCTCCTGAATGTATTTGTGCAGACAGCTGCGATACTTTAGCACCAGATGTTTCTCTGAATCTTTGATACCCAACTTTGTGCGCAGGGTATGGAACAGATTCGTCAGCTCATGCACATCTTGATCCCTTTGTTGTCGTAGCGTGGTCCATTGTGTGTACTTGTCCTCATAGCTCCCCACAGGATAGTACTGTTCCTTGACGGCGTCTCGGAAAGAATTCCAAGTTGGTACGGCCGAGAACAGAGAGGGTTCTGTCTGGTCTTTGTTCTCACAGTAGGTTTCCCCCGCCCACATGTGTAGCTTTAGGAGTGAATAACTCTCCTATTCCTCGAAAAGTCATGAACCGAGAAATATCCTTCTAATAGATCCAACCATATATCTACGGCATCTGCGTCTATTTGACCCTCAAAAATGGGAATGTCAAAATTTACTTGTACCTTAAAGGGAGTCGCAACTCCAGAGTGGCTACTGGATGCAGATGCGCCGCCGGTGGGCAGCCGTTGAAGGATCTGAGCAAAGCTATCCATCATCGCGTTCCTTTGTTTTTGGAGGGCCTCCTCGAGCAATATTTTGATAGGATCTCCTGCTCCCTCATCTTTCTTTTCGTCCCCCATGGGCGTCCGTCGAGGTTTGCGAGGCTGATCTTGCAAAGGTTCCACCAGACCAAGCCCTAGCTCCTTATACCCCGACCTCGTTGGGGACATGCAAAGAAGGATCGAGAAAAAGCAGACCGCTCTGATACCACTGATCCGGATTTATGCAGGAACGCAACAGAATAAAAATATAAACATAAATACAGAGATGCAGCGGAAATAACACTTCATTTCATTAATAAAAGAATGACTGCAATAAGCTTACAGACAGAATGGAAATAAAACTAGCTAGGGCGCTGGTAGCTATCTCTGAGAAGAGATGTGGCGGCTACAGGCCTCTGAACTGTGTTACAATGAGGCTCGAGGGCCTATTTATCATTTAGAAACAATGGGAAATTCTAAACAGCCAAAACCCTAACCCTAGGAGATGAAGCGCCAAAACTATGGGCCTCGTTTGGGTAAATTGGTGTTTCAACTTCCCAGGGGCGTAACTTTGGCATACGATCTTCGTTTGACGCGTATCATACCTCGTTAGAAAGATCTATCCGAGGACTACAAATTTGGAACGGGAAACATCGGTCCATGGACCCATGTTGCCCTCCGTTTTCCCAAAAAACGTCGTTTAGGGCCTCAAAACGGCTCCGGAAGTTTAGGACCCGAAAAACTGCTAAAAATAGTAAACTGTGCCGAAACTGAAAAACTGAAATAGACAATTGTGGAGCCCCAAGTGGAATAGGCCGGTGACCACCAATATCCACCTGGATCAGCTGTGGAGAAAGAAGATCAGAAGAAAACTGCCTTCACTACGCCCCCGGGAACATTCATGTATGCCAGGATGCCATTTGGCCTGATGAATGCGGGGGCCACATTCCAACGAGCGATGGATATTGCATTCGTAGGTGATCAGTTCGTGGTGGTTTATTTAGATGATGTCACAATTTTCTCAAATTTTGATGAAGAGCATTTACAACATTTGCAGAAAGCCTTCCTGAAGTGTAGAAAGTATGGGTTGTCGCTCAATCCTAAAAAATCTTTGTTTGCCCTAGAAGAAGGCAAAATGTTGGGCCATATTGTTTCAAAGCAAGCTGTGAAGATTGATCTAGCAAGAGTTGAAGCAATACAATCTATCCCAGTGCCCCGAAGCAAAAAAGATATTCAAAGATTTCTTGGAAAAATTAATTTTCTAAGAAGATTCATTCCCAATTACGTAGAAATCGTCAAGAAGATAGCGGACATGTTGAAAAAAGATGCCGAAGTGAAGTGGGAAAAAGAAGCCAAAGAGTCTTTCCAAAGGATTAAAGAAGCTTTAAAGGAAGCGCCTGTTCTCATTAGTCCAGATTATTTGAAGCCATTTCAAATTTTCTTGTTTGCATCTCCTTCAACAATTGCTGCTGTGTTATTACAGAGAAATGAAGAAAAGCATGAACAGCCTATAGCATATTTTAGTAAAGTTCTCCGAGATGCAGAATTAAAATATAATATACTGGAGAAACAAGTATATGCTCTGGTGAAAGCATTGAAGGCATTCAGAACCTATATCCTCCATTCTCAAATATTGGCATACGTTCCTAATTCTTCCGTAAAGGACGTCCTGGTACAGAGCGATGTAGAAGGAAAAAGGGGAAAATGGATTGCAAAAATCCAAGAATATGATATGGAGGTTAAACCCACCAAATTGGTCAAAGGGTTGGGATTGGCCAAATTATTAACAGAGTCAAATTTCCAGGCACTGGGAATTAATTTGTTGGCCCCTATAGAAGAAATCGATGGAAGAACAGAGGATAATCAGTCAAAGCCAGCAATTAAATATAAATTTCTCTGCTCAAGTTGGTATAAGGACATTGCTCATTATTTATGCTTTCTTTCTTGTCCTCCTTCCATAGATAGAACCAAATACAGAGCCTTAAAGCTTAAGTATCAACCTTATGTCATAATCGAAGCAAGGTTATATTGGAAAGATCCTGCTGGGGTATTACTGCTGTGTTTGACAGAGGAAGAAGTTCCAAAGGTAATCAAAGAATATCATGAATGCTTGTGCGGAGATCACTATAGTTGGAAGGTAACTGCCCATAAGGTTTTTAAATTAGGATTCTATTGGCCATCTATTTTTTCTGATGTTTATAAAGCAGTCAGAAGTTGTCAAAAATGCCAGGTGTTTGCAGAGAAGAAGAAGTTAGCTCCATTACCTCTTCTCCCTGTTTTTGTTGAAGAACCTTTCAGGCAATGGGGATTGGATTTCATTGGGGAAATCAATCCACCATTCAGGGGGAAATTTAAGTGGATTCTTACTGCTACGGATTATTTTACAAAGTGGGTGGAGGCAATCCCCACCAGGAAGGCAAATGATTTGGTTGTAATGAAGTTTCTTGAAGAAAATATCTTTAGCAGGTTTGGATGTCCAGTAAAGATTGTAACAGATAACGCCCAAGTCTTCAGCTCAATAAGGTTTATTAATTTCTGTCAGACTTACAATGTGATATTGTCTCATTCTACACCTTATCATCCATAGGGGAATGAATTGGCAGAGTCCTCTAATAAAACATTGGTAAAAATTTTGAAGAAGACAATCAGTGAAAATCAGAAGAATTGGGATACAAAGTTAGTTTTTGCTTTATGGGCAACAAGGATGACCACTAGAAGATCTACTGGCAAGTCTCCTTATGAGCTCATATATGGTACTCAAGCATTGTTTCCCACTCAGTTGGTAAAAACTGTGATTTCCTTTCTCCAAGATGCTCAAACAGAACCAAATGCCATGATTAGAAGAATGAAAAATGTAATGGAGTTAAATGAAAACATAAATCAAGTTCGGGAAAACTTGCTCACTTGTCAGCAGAAAATGAAGACAATATTTGACAGGAAAGCAAAGGAGATCATGTTTCAGAAGGGAGACTTAGTATTGAGGTGGGATACCCGAAGGGAAGACAAAGGTAAACACGGAAAATTTGATCCCTTGTGGTATGGTTCGTTCAAGATCAATGAAGTCAAGATGAATAACACTTTCATGCTGGAAAATCTTGAAGGAGAAGTATTAGATATGCCTGTGAATGGGCAATATCTAAAGCATTATTTCCGGCACTAAGAAGCAGTTTCATCATCATTGTATATATCCAGTGTGACAATTGTACATTTTCCATCAAGCAATATGTGATTCCATGCCCGAAGTGAAGGCATTGATCTGCAGGTTCTTAGTTTTTCATGGTAAAAACACTATCCCAAGGTGGAGCCAGATGTTGTAGATCATATCTACATATCCTTTTCAATTTTTATTTTTGAATATCAAAAATACAAAAAAATAGAAAATCAAAAAATCATATGTAATAGTATAAAGTTTTATACTATATCATAAAACAAGCATTTCAAAGCTCGATGAATATTGACCTTATTGAAATATATGTTTTGATTTAAGCTTAAGCTCCGAGCAATTTCTTGAGCGGAGGTGGCAATCATGGAAAAGTGCTTTCAGATAAGTTATTGCGGGGGGAGAAGTATCTCGTAGTTTATCAAATCCCGACCCCCTGTAGTTGACTGGTCAGATCGCGGGTGAGCCGTGATCGACGACTGTGAATAACTGCGGGGGGTGCCGGTCGAAGTTCGCTATCGTACTCCAGGACCCCCCGCAGTGACGTCATCAGGCGAAGTGGAGAACATTTGTCATCCACCCTCAACGGTTTTTCCACATCATGTTGGCATTTATTACGGATTCCCGTAGCTTATTAAAGAGTTCTTTAGTCACGTTTTGTCCATGTGTGACTGTTTTTCCCCTTTTTAACCGTGTTCTTGACACCTTTGCATTTCCTGTTACCCCATGAATTGTTTTCAGTTCCTATTAGTCATGGCAAAACGAATATCCTTGTCTGGTTCTTCAAACCTCAGTCCTCTCCTGGATAGTGAAAAGGACGTCCATGATACCGCGTCGTCCGTTAATCATCCCCTACTGCATTACCAAGTAACCCTAAACACTGATAAATCCCCTGTATTATCTGCTATGAAAAGTTCTGGTGTGTTGTCCGCCTGTGTTCCGAAAACTCACTTCTTCCCCGAGTTCATCTCATGGTTAGTCTCATCAATGTACCCTGGTAAATGTTTTGTCATGAATTCTCAGGGGGAAAATGTCCTGCAGGTATCAACATAATTAATTCGCCAAGCATTTTGTTTTCCAGAAGATGAGTCTCCATTACAATTCTTCGAAGATTCATTGGTTCAGTATTTTGAAGACCTTTCAAATGAAGAGTTCAGTCGTTGTATGTCATTTTTGAAATCAAATCCAGAAAAAACTCAATTTGAAGGAGAAAAGTTCAGTTTGGAGGCATTCGATGTTCAATATAGGCTAGTTCTTAGTCGCATTACAGATATTTTGGGAAAAGACGATGACCACAAAATTGATAAATCAGTCTTGGGGATGTTTGCATTGATGATGAAACCAGGGGTGGTCCTTGACATTCCGTATTTTTGGCAGGAAATAGTAAATTCCCAATTGATAGCTTTTCCTCTAACAGGTTTCTTCAGATTTCCATCATTGGTTGTTTACTTATTTTTGTATCAAAATGTTTAAGAGTTCATGAGTTTGGGTTTAAATATAGTTTATAGTAATAAAAATAAGCAATCAGTTTTATTATGGACCGATATGGTTAGAAAAGAAGAGAATGAAGTAGGGCTGTTTGAATTTGCTGACCATTTTATGTCTATTGCTTATAAAATTTTGAATGGAACTCTTCCTCCATGCTTTCTACCAAAAGCCCGGGAGTTCCTACAGTTAGGACCCAATTGCAAATTTAGAGATTGGTTGTATTCGAAGAATACTCAGAGATAAGGCTGTATGGAGTTAGCATTGAGCCCTATAGGCTCCCAACCTTTGTACCCATGCGACTCTTCGCCCTGGAATTCATAAGGCAAAGTCTTAATGTAGACCAAGTTCACTTTCTTCCCATGAAGAAAGGTTTGATGTACAAATTGCCTATGAGTGTGGTACATTTTGTGGTCAACACGAGACAAGCTTTTGATGAAGTCTCAAAAATGTTGGAAGGGACACAGTTGCTGTTGGGAGAAAAATGGCCTTATGATCCGCATGGAATAATTTCTCAGAAAAGGGTTGAGAATGGGTATGCTGCATTTTCCCATGTAAGTAAACCTGATCTAGAGAAACTGGCTAATCCAGGTGAGTCAAGTTCATCAAAGACCAGCATTCAAACACCTGCAATTTTGGAAAGGGCGAGCAAAAGAGGTAGAGAAAATGTTGCTGAAATAGATGATGAGGAGCCCCGAGAGGAAAAAAGAACCAAACTAGCAGAAGACCATTCTTCCAACTCACCTGGTTTTACTCTCCAGGTCAATGAAGAACAAGATCTCCCCTCATCTCCTAGAAGACAGGAACTTTATTTGGAAAAGGCTCCTTCAGTAAAGCAAATGTTCACACAGATTGAGGAAAGAAACCAGAGGATAAAAGCCAATATAGAAGCACAAGTAGAGCACCACATAGCCGCTGACCAGACTAGATTATTGACTGTGATGGATCTTGAAAAATATCAGTTTAAGATGGCTCTGTCACATCCGACAAGAATGTCCCTTGGATCTTTGGGCAGCTTTAAGGAGGTAAACATAATCATGGATGTTAAAAAGATCCCATTGTGGGACAAAATGAATCTTCATATGCAGACCGGGCAGTTGATTGTAAATGATTTGAGCAAGACTAATGCCACAACAGTCAAGACTGAAAACATGCTTGCAAAGGTCATCAGACAATGCAAAATGGAGAAAGCTAATTCAAGGGCATTAACAACTCAAAATGAAGAGTTGAAGAAGATCATTATGAAAATTGGTGTGGATCCAAATGATAAAGTTGCAATTCAAAAACTCATGAAAAGTGCAGAAGTAGAAATATCCTCACTAAGGAAAAAGTTAAAATTACCATCTACAGATCACTCAATGGTTGCAGAAGTAGCTGAGGTAGAAAAAGAAAAGGAAGAGTTACGTTTGCAATTGTTACAAAAAGATGAAGAGTTGTCCAAAGTGAAGCAGACTGCTATATCTCTGCAGAATCATATTGAAAATCACACTTGCACTTTTATTTCGCCTACAGGCGATGTTGATTCTGATCCTCAAGCCCAAATTGTTCAGCTCAGCACAGAACTGAAGATAGCTGAAGGTGATCTTAAATGGGTTCAGTTAGATTTGGAAATAGCTACTAAGATTATGAGAGGATGGGAAAATAAAGCAAATGAAAATAAGCAGCAATTACAAAAGGCTGAGGATGAAATTAAGGAGCTCAAGGAGAAGCTAAAAGGTAACATCTCACTTTTAAGAGCTAAAGATATTATTTGGATTGAAATTATATCTGAAATGAAGTCAAATTGGGATTCCCTAAGTATAATTGCTACAGAGAAACGCCTCATCTCAGACCATGAAGAGGAGATATCATCAGAAAAACAAACGCTCATTAAAAGAGAAAATTGGGCTAGGAGGTTTTTAAATTTTATCAATTCCAAATCAAATGAAGAGCTAGAAGAAATTGATATACAAGATAGATACTTCTATGCTGAAGAAGTTAATAAAATGACAATTAAGAATGATCTACGAAAAGGTGCAGAGAAAAGTTTACTGAGAATTAAAGAGGCGGTAAAGAAGTTTGATATAAATTTTGATAAATTGATATGAACAGGTTTGCCTTCATGCTGGACAGAAAAGGGAAATATTTTGACATGGAAGTTTTATGAAGATGCATTAACACTGGCAAAGAGCAGAGCAGATAGTTGACACGAAAAGACACAAGTTTTAAAGGGAGAGACAATGTTTAAATTTTTACAGAGGCACTTAAATTTGCTATGGATGGTAAAGGAACTCTTCACAGAAAGGCTCACTCACAATCAGGCAGTTGCATTTAGATTGGAATACCTCAGCTATAGGAATGCTCCTACAACTCAAAGTGAACTTTGGAAAAAATGCAAAATCTTCTCCATTGATACAGCAAAGAAGATTCCAACGGACAAATCAAAAGTAGCTGTTGATTCTACAGCCACTTCAGGACCAGTTGTTCCTTTAGATTAGAAGTTTTAAAAATCCTCATTATGTCATTTCTCAGGATTATGTAAATGTAATAAGACTTTTCCGAGGCATGTACCTCCATCATAGTTAACAGTTTAGGCAGTTAAAGTTGGTTAGATTAGTTAGGATCAGTTTCATTACTGGAAACTGTTTTGTCATAATGTATTTAAAGACAATTTGAAGAAAGAGAAAGGTTCCGAGTTTTGGACCTTGAAGCCTAATTTTGTACTGAAAAATATTGAATCAATGAAAAGTTTTGCAAGTTTCCTTCATTCTATCTATGTTGAATAGTTTTCCAGTTTTCATTTCGTTTCCATATCTATGAATAAAATAGAGTGATTTGAGCTGCAAGTCTCTTGATATCTGTGTATCTAAGAGTTAAACATCCTTAATGGGTGCTCCTCTCTTTTAACTTTATTGTTGCTCACTTCTTCAGGGTTTTATGATGGTAGATTCTGTTTTAAGCAGCATATCAAATTGAAATCCTTTTCTTTCTTTTTCTTCTATTCATTCACTTCAGCATAAAGAGAACATGGCATTGCAGAACTTGTAGGGGTTTGATATTTGGAGATTATATTATTAATATTTGAAGGTTAAATAAGCATAGACAAATATACACTTGTTTGTGACATAATCTTTAATGTCTTGAGCACGGATTCCTTTACACAGCAAGGAATTGTTTCTCAAGGAACAACAGTAGCAGAAGACTTTTCTGCAGTGGTTGTAATTGGGAGAGTATGGTTCGACATTGTACATGCTAATCCATATGTCTCTACTTCTTATTTTTCACATTATTGGGATGATGCTTGGATCCAACAAGGCCAATAGGGCTAAGGATGGAAGCATGGAGAGATACAATATAATTCATGTAGCATGGGATGGAGAGATAGTCTATGATGGGGAACTTTCCACTTTGGGAAGAGACCACTTCAATTTATGTATCTCATGCATAGAGGAGGATCTTGGACATCATATGGTTTCCACTTGGAGACTCATTGATGAGGAGAGGCATCTATCTTTTCAGTTGGAGGCCATTCTAAACATTCTAGAGAGGCAGCTTTGGAACTGTTCATGCATAACACATTGGAGAAAATGGGGAGGCATTCCATATGAGGATGCCATTTAGAGTGAAACAACGTAGTCTTCATGGAGGCTAGTGGCCACATGTGCAATGCAATTATGAGGTGGGCCAGGGCTATGGAAGGCTCAAAAACCATATAAGGGAGATGAAGGTAGCACTAGAAGGCAGGATTTAGATTATTATTTCTGATCTATTTAGATCTGGATTTTTCTATGCACGCTTTAACTATTTATCTAAGTCTGCAGTGCTGTTTAGGACACGAGTGTTTTCGAGCATAAATCCCACCCTTACCCATGAGGGACTTCGAGTGCCTACTCTGGGAAGGTTATTTTGAGCTTCCATACATCATCAGGCATTGGTACCACATTCAACCACTCTCATATGCACATTCAGTCTCAGAAATTACACATTCTTTCTTGAGGGTTTGAGAGGAAAAGGTTGTTTCTAGCATTTCAGCTAGGAAACTGGTGGAGGGTTCATCCTTTCACCTTGTGCTTCAATATCAGTTTTCTAGGAGCAACATATCATATCTGGAATTCAAGCCAATAATATTGTAGTATTCCCAAATGGGAAAAGAGGGAATGTAGCTCATAATAATGGAAATAACAGTAAATGTTAACACATTACATGTGAGCCAAATGATAGATCCATGGTATTATGTATAATAGCAATAAATAAGTGCAAGTTCTTGGGGATAAAGCCCTCAAGATAGGCAAAAGAAGCCTCCAATGCCAAAATGCACCCAAAACATGTAATACATTGCTAGACAAAGTACTGAAGCAAGAACAATGCAGTTTTAGTGACTAATATTGCAGCTGGAACATATATATAAATGGATCTGATAATATCATGCTCATACAGGGCCAAAAATGGAGATCTATACTCCTTAACACTTTTCCAATTCAACCCAGGATGGGTTTCTGGAAATGCACTAAATATGAATGGTGGATCTAAAGCCCTAGGGATGAATATGCACTACAAATAAAGCACATAGAAGGAGGTGGATGACTCTGATGTAGATCTGAAAGAACTCCTCCAAAAGGACTCTCTCAATGAAGGGTTGATCCCTTTAATGGAAAGCAAAATACTGTTGTTGTTGGAAACTATTACTTCTAAGGAGAAGAACCATGTGTGGAAGGATGTTAGAGTGCTCAAAATGATTTGGGATTTTAACCACAGATTCTACTCAAAAAACCCAGAAAACCCAGAAATGGTTTGGCCAGATTTTGACTTTGGATTTTCGGCCATTTTTGGGTTGCCCACTGCAACAACTCACTAAAATAACGAAGATTTGGAATGGAAATATGTTGTAGGGGATAAAATCAACTTGGACTGATGCCACAGATATCAAATAAGCCCAAGGGGCTCCTTTACTGGTCTCTCATGTTGGGTGTGGACCCTGATTATCTTGTTTTTTTTGTATCACAGTGTTGGACCTTGTACCTTAATGGGGCGGAAACGCCACCCGTAATTAAACGCTGCCTAGGGGGTCTAGGGGGGGATGGTTGTGACTTTATGGAGCCCCTCCCTGGTGGGGGGTTTCGGGGGCAGTGCCCCCGAAGCTAAGAATAGATGTAAAATTGCCTTGTAAAAGTATAGTAATTTCTAGTCAATCTGGGCCGTTCATTAAGCAGATGATCTGACGGTAGAAGTTATGTTTAGTTTAGGGTTTTTTGCCCTAGAAGGAAACCCCTCACTTTTATGAGGGTATTTTATTGTGGCTGTGGATGGTGTGTGTATTCTCGGAGCGATAAACAAATAGTGAGACTGTGAGAGAGAACAACGGATATTACAACGGATCTGTTGTAGGTTGTGTCTCTTCATTTTGCTAGATAATAGAAAGGAAGGACTGGCTTTTCGGGGTGGATGTAGCCCAAACTGAGTGAACCACGTATATATGTGTCTCTCTGGTTTTATGTGTTTTGTGTGCTTGTGTTTTTTGCATATTTTATGTGTTGCATTGCTCTGTAATATTTAATTTTCTAACAACTGGTATCAAAGCCAAAGGTATATTTGGCTGATAAACACGCAGGAAAGAAGGGTTCCTGGTTCGAGTGGAAGCAATGGTAGAAGATGGTAAATTTAGGGTCGATAAATTTAACGACCAAAACTTCCCGCTGTGGAAGATGCTGATGGAAGATTATCTGTATCAGAAAGATCTGTACCTACCATTGAGCAGAAAAAAAAATAAGTCGACGACTATGAAAAACGCATAATGGGATATTCCTTGATAGAAAGGCACTCAGAACAGTACGGTTGTGCCTCGCGGTGTTGATAGCCTTCAATATTTCGAAGGAAACAACAACAGAGGGTTTGATTAAGGCATCGATGGAACTATATGAAAAACCCTCAGCCTCAAACAAGGTATTTCTTATGAAACATTTATTTAATATGAAGACGTCGGAAGGTGGATCTGTTGCAGACCATTTAAATGATTTAATAAAGTTACCAGTAAGTTAAGTTCTGTAGGGGTAAACTTTGATGATGAAGTTAGGGCTCTTTTATTTATGTGCTCATTGCCAGAAAGCTGGAATGGTTTAGTTATGGCCATTAGTAACTCTGTCTCTGGATCTAGTACTTTGAAGTTTGATGATGTTGTCGGTGCTATCCTTAGCGAGAAAATGCGACGGAAAAGCTCCGGTGAGACATCGGGTAATGCTTTGAGTGAAGAGTCTAGGGGAATAAAAATGGAAAGAGGAAAGAGCTCAGGATATCGCAGTAAATCAAGGAAAGGTAGATCCAAGTCCAGATCGGGGATAGTGTGCTGGAAATGTGGAAAGAAAGGACACCTAAATAAATACTGTAGATCTCAGAAGGGAAAAGAAGGAGATGCACGGCAAAAAAAAAATCATGAAGAAAATGTGACAAGTGATGTGTTACAATATGCTTTGATTCTTTCTTTCAAAAATGTTACCAATTCTTGGGTTGTAGATTCAGGGGCCTCATTCCATGCCACACTTGATAAGAAACATTTTCATGACTATGTTCAAGGAGATTTTGGACAAGTCCGTTTGGGTGATGATAAACCCTGTAAAATTGTTGGAATGGGTAAAGTTCTTGTAAAACAATAAAATGGAAATCAATGGCTATTAAAGGAGGTAAGGCATGTTCCAGATTTGACGAAAAATCTGATTTCAACAGGGCAGTTAGGCAGTAAAGGTTGCATGAAAAATTTCATAGATAAAACGTGGAAGGTCACCAAAGGAGCCCTGGTAATAGCAAAAGGCGAAAAGGTTGGTACATTGTAATGTCCCTTTTTCAGAAACATTGGCAATTGACAAGGAAATCTATTCCAGAGATGGACTGAAGGGGAATTTACTAGATTTGTCACCTTCACAAGGAAGGATGAACTCCAGAGGCTTCCTGGCCCACTATCAGACTCTGTCTATAGAGTGATTGTCAAAGGACAATATCCCCAATAAGGAATACAGCACAATTGGGAATCTTGCAAGATAACCCAAAGATGCAGCTATAGCAATAAGAAAAGACATAAAATGGAAATAGCAGTGAATATAAATTGTGCCAAAATGTATGAAACCCTTGAGCCATTTTATTATGAAATATCAGCAGCAAATGATACAATGAATGTCAGAAGATTAAGGCTATAAGCCTTTCATGGAAATACATGCCAAAATACAAGTGTTGCTCCATAACAGAATGCCCATGAGTAGAGACTGCGCAGTCATAGAAGAGAGACTACTGTACTGAGTGAAAAAAAAACATGGATCTGCCCATATGTGGCTCATACATCATTGGGAGAGAAGATCTAATCTCCCAATCACTACCTCAAGTCAATCCTGGAAGGATTGGCTGAAATATGCAAAACTGCTGAAATGCCGAAGTTGTTGGGTAGCTGCAACAACTCAATACATGGAATGGAATGGAGAAGGCTGAATGGATAAAGCTGATGAAGAGCCCTTCTCCTTTGGAAATATTAAGTGCAAGGCTGATCCCTACACCAAAGATCTCACCCTCTAAAATTCCTGCAAAACCCTCACTGCAAATGTGCTCCAACTAGAACACATTCTATGAGAGTATCTGCATTGTGACTGATGGAAATGGTTGGCCTCTTACCAATGATAGTGGGTTATGCTCAGAAACCATCCACACTAACCTCCCAGAAGTAGAGAATTTCCCTCCTTTGAAAGATCAGCTAGAAATGGTGTTGTAGGAAACCTCCAGCAACACCTAGCTACATTGCACAATAATCTGCTGCAGACACTGCACTGATGAAGATGGCTGATGCTATGGCCTGAATGCCAGAAAATGGAGGATGAGTGCAATCCTTCATGAGGTACTCAAGAAGGAGAGTAAATCCTAAACATGACTCCCTCGTGCCCGAGGGCACTGCAGCTCTGCTGAACAGCGAAAGGCAGCAATTTTTCTCTCTAGACAAATGATCAAATGATCAAAGATTATCTCAATGGGCTGCCTTGCCTCTCTTTTAAACACAATGAATCCTCCATATTTCTTCCTCTAGAATTTTCCTCCCTCATGGAATATTCCTCCACTAAAACTGCGCTATCCCACCTAGTGCTTGCCAACTCATGCCAACGCAGTTTGACTTGGTCAATTAGGCCTTGTCCATTTGCATTTTATCCTCTTTCACACATGAGGGTGTGAAATCCCACTCCATGATGATCCATTTTCACATTTCAAGGGATTTTATTCATGTTTATTACATGAATGGGTCACTTTACCCATTTTTATTCATCAAAATAAAAATGTGCAACTATAATTTCCATTTTAGCTTGAGGCTAAAATTTGGGACATTACATACATTGTATTTATGCAATGGTATTTATAACTCTGTTAATTCTTTAACTTCCAAAGGAGCCGATGCAGCATTATGGCATCATAGGCTTTGACACATGAGTGAGAAGGGGATGAAGATTCTTCACTCAAGAAATTTGTTGCCGGGTTTGAAGAATGTTGATTTGGATTTCTGTGAGAATTGCATTTATGGAAAACAGAAGAGAGTCAAATTTCTCAGAGTTGGGAAAGAAAAGAAGAGTGAAAAATTAGAGCTTGTCCATACAGATGTATGGGGACCTACTCAAGTATCATCTCTTGGTGGCTCTCATTATTATGTTACTTTTATTGATGATGCAACTAGAAAAACTTGGATTTATTGTATTCAGAATAAATCTGATGTATTTGATACTTTCAAGAAATGGAAAGATTTGGTTGATATTGAGACAGGAAAGAAGTTGAAGTGTCTCAGATTAGACAATGGGGGTGAATATTGTAGCAAAGAGTTTGATAGGTACTGTTCACAGCATGGAATTCACAAAGAGAAGACAGTTCCAAGAACACCACAAGAAAATGGTGTGTCAGAAAGGATGAATAGAACAATCATGGAGTGTGCAAGGTGCATGAGATTGCATGCAGGATTGCCTTTAAAATTTTGGGAAGATGCTGTAGATACTTTTGTTTATCTAATAAACAGAGGGCCTTCAAGTTCCTTGGATGGTGGTATTCCAGAGGAAGCATGGGCAGGTAAAAAGGTAAACTACTCCTTTTTAAAGCCTTTTGGTTGTGAGGCCTTTATCCATATTAATAAAGAAAATAGAACAAAGCTTGAGGAAAAATCAAAGAAATGTACCTTTATTGGATATGGTGTTAATTATTTTGGTTATCACTTATATGATTATGAAAATGAAAAAATCATTAGGATCAGAGATGTCATATTCAATGAAAATGTCTTGTATAAGAATCAATTGCAAGAAAAGAAATAGGAAAAAGAAAACAAAGAATACATAGTTCTTTAAGAGATCACAGCAAAGGTAAAGGTGCCTGAAAATAATAATAATCAATAGCCACAACAAAAGAAAACACCACAACAACAACATGAACCTCAAACACCCGAAAGTGGTGTTAGAAAATCTACTAGGATAAGTAGAGCTCCTGAACGATACTCTCCATCATTATATTATTTATTGTTGACTGATTCTAGTGAACCTGAATGTTATGAAGAAGCAATGAAAGTTGAAAGTAGGAAGAAGTGGTAGATAGCCATGGAAGAAGAGATGGAATCCTTAATGCATAACCAGACTTGGGACTTAGTCAGGTTGCCTGCAGGTAAAACTACATTGCAGAATAAATGGGTTTACAGGTTGAAGGAAGAAGATGGAGGAAAACAGAGGTACAAAGCTAGACTTGTGGTGAAGAGGTTTGCACAAAATAAAGGTATTGATTTTGATGAAATATTTTCTCCTATTGTTAAGATGACCTCAATCAGAACTATTTTAAGTCTTGTAGCAGCGGAAGATTTACATCTTGAACAGTTAGATGTAAATACAACATTTCTTCAAGGAGATTTGGAGGAAGAGATCTATATGGAGTAGCCAGAAGGATATTAAGTCAAAGGGAAAGAAAAATTAGTGTGCAGGTTAAAGAAGAGCTTGTATGGCTTAAAACAGGATCCAAGGCAGTTGTATCTAAAATTTGACAGGTTCATGTCTGAATAAGGTTATACTAGATGTCACTCTAATCATTGTGTTTATCTGAAAAGGAAAAATGATGGCAGCTATATTATACTGTTATTGTATGTAGATGACATGCTTGTTGCAGGGTCTAACATGCAGGAAATAAATGTGCTCAAAATAAAATTGGAAAATTCATTTTCCTTGAAGGATTTGGGAGCTGCAAAACAAATCCTCGGTATGAGAATAACTAGAGACAGGAAAAATCGCAAACTAACATTGTCTTAGAATGAGTACATACAAAAGGTGTTGAAAAGATTTAATATGCAGAATGCAAAACCAGTTAGTACACCTTTTTCTATCCATTTCAAACTTAGTAAGGAGATGTGCCCCAAGACCCAAGAAGAAATGGATTATATGTCTAAAGTTCCATAGGCATTAGCAGTTGGAAGCTTAATGTATGCAATGGTCTGCACAAGGCCTTATATTGCACATGCAGTGGGAGTTGTAAGCAGGTACATGAAAAATCCAGGAAAAGAACATTGGATGGCAGTAAAATGGATTCTTAGATATTTGAGAGGTACCACAAATCAAGCATTATGCTTTGGTGGAATAGCTATCAATTGGGTTTCAAAAATCCAAAGTGTTGTTGCACTTTCAACAACAGAAGCAGAGTATGTTGCTGCTACAGAGGCTAGTAAAGAAATGATTTGGTTACAAAGGTTTATGGATGAATTGGGTAAGAAGCATGATATGGGCACGTTAGACAGTGATAGCCAAATTTCCATTCATCTTGCAAAGAACTCAACATTTCATTCTAGGACTAAACACATACAGCTCAAGTACCATTTCATACGGTCAGTATTGGAAGATGGCCAGTTGAAGCTGGAAAAGATACACACTAGCCAGAATCCTGCAGATATGCTAACAAAAGTTGTAACCAGGGAGAAACTGAGATTATGCTCAGTTTCAATTGGTCTTCAAGGATGACAATGAGGATGAGAAACAGCCAGGTCCAAAGAGGAGTTATTGTCCAGCAAATGAAGCAACAGTGCAGTTGCTACAATTAGTCTCCAAGTGGGAGATTGTTGGGCGTGGAGCCTGATTATTTTGTTTATTTTGTATCATAGCGTTGGAGCCCTATACCTTAATGGGGCAGTAATGCCGCCCATAATTAAACGCTGCCTGGGGGGTCCAAGGGGGGGCGACTGCGACTTTATGGAGCCCCCCCCTAGCGAGGGGTTTCGGGGGTAGCACCCTCGAAGCTAAGAATAGATGTAAAATTTCCTTGCAAAAGTATAGTAATTTCTATTCAATCTATGCCGTTCATTAGGCGGATGATCTGATGGTAGAAGTTATGTTTAGTTTAGGGTTTTTTTCCCTAGAAGGCAACCCCTCGCTTTTATGAGGGTATTGTATTGCGGCTGTGGATGGTGTTTGTATTCTCGGAGCAAGAAACAGATAGGGAGACTATGAGAGAGAACAGAGGATATTACAACAGATCTTCTATAGGTTGTGTCTCCTCATTTTGCTGAATAATAGAAAGGAAGGACTGGCTATTCAGGGTGGACGTAGCCCAAACTGGGTGAACCACGTATATCTGTGTCTCTATGGTTTTATGTGCTTTGTGAGCTTGTGTTTTCCGCATATTTTATGTGTTGTATTTCTATGTAATATTTAATTTTCTAACATCTCAATGAAAGGAAACCTTCCTCCACTGTAAAACTAGTTCAGAAAACACCCAATAAAATCTCCCACTGCTGCACCATGCAAATCAGCACATTTCTCAATAGAAAATGCATTGTACCACAAGACTAAAGCTTGGTCTGAAACCTGAATGTGGAAATGTAGTGCAATATCCTCCAAGAGCTTCTCAATGGAAGAGGTGGGATTCTTGATCAGGAACACCCGGTGCTAAACAACACTCAATCTCAGCTAAACAACTAGAGAAAGATATATGTCTAAACAGACCATATATTATAAAACATAACATATCACAACATGAATAATATGGCTGCAATCCTCTTCCTTATATAAGAAATGAGGTTCCAAACCCTAAGCCCCATCCATTAATGACACTACTTCCATGCAATGTGTCTCCATCTAAAACTGCGATGTCCCTAATTGAATGCCACTCCTCCATGACATCATTGTTGATTTGGTCAAGGTTGACCTAGTCCACATGCTTTAACCCCTTTTCACACCTAAGGGTGCTTTATTAAGCTGAAAAGGTGATCCACTTTCACATGAGAAGTGGTTTTATTCCTAAAAAAGAGATTTATGGGTCTCCCTACCCACTTATTCATCAAACAAGAAAGAAAAATTAGATTTTAATATTCAAAATAGATGCATGCTAATTTAGGAATATTACAATCCTCCGCTCCCAAATGTTGCTTGTCCTCAAGCAACTATAAGGATAGATCTGAAAAATATAGGGAACCTTCATCCCCATGTGAAGCTCCACCCTCCAAGCTATCATCCATATAAAATGAATCACCCTCCAGAATGGTAATTCATAGAAAAACTCCTCCTATGTGAGAGGCTCCTCCCAAAGACACAAGTTAATAATATGGCTCCCTTCATGAAGAAACAAGTGATGTAATGTAGCAACCATATAATGTCCCATGCTCCCCTTGAAGCATGAATAAATGTGGGAAGTTTCATTCCCAATGGACACATCCGACCAATGTGTCATCCCTCCAATCATGTCCCCAACAAGAATAAGAACATCATCAACATATGGGATCACAATCAAAGTCATGCTAGCTGCCATGTGTAGTAATGGAGAATGAAAATGGTCCCTCAAGTGAAACTAGCGCAGTTTTACTCCTAATTGCATTAGAACATGGCATGATGAGTGGTTTCCCAACCATTTTTTTGCTGCCCCAATCTCCTCCCAAGCTTGGGGAAGGTGTATGGTGTATGGTGCAAGTTGAGAATACCTTGCATAAGATATCATCTCCCCAATATCTCCTAGGGAGTGGCCATCATCAATGCTTCTTATGGCCTTAAGTAGACCATGAATTCTAGAAGGAAAAGTGCCCCCCCCTGGAGAAATGCCCTGCACATGTATTATAAGGAAATGCAAATACATAGTAAATGAATCATGATGTACAGAAATAACATCTTTACCATTACTTGGTTCAAGCTAGTAAGGTTGCTCATAGATGGGCCTCCTCTCACTCCCAATGAGGAAGGAAGTGGCTATGATAACTCTATCAAAGATTCATGTCTCTCCTCATCCTCCAAATAATCCATGTATCTCCTCATATGATGGTGCATCTCCTCTTTGAAGCCTTCCCAAATAAATCCCTCTAGGATAGTATGGTATGCTCTTATAAAACCAGTGGGTTTGGAGAGAAACCCTTCATATGCTGCATTTGGTAGCTTCTCCTTGAGCTTATAGAATCTATTCAATAAGACTCTACTTTTAAAATAGATGACCCCATCTACCACTGTATATCTCCCATGAGATAGTTGGTCATCAAACACTCTATATGAAAATAGATTCTTAGAGTATTCCACTAATAGCTGGGATCTCCAATAAGGGTCAATAATCAATAGTGACAGTGTTGTTGATCTATCATGTGAAGCTTCTATCATGTTGTTGCTCTCTTCTTTGACATCTCCTATGCCTAAGTCACACACCAGGATGCTACAATCTTGCCCTTGCTACTACTTTTTCAATGCAATATCTAAAGTGAGAGTGGGTAATGTTGATGTTGGGAGAATGTCTCCCTCCTCCTTGAGTCTACCCAAGACTCTCAGTGATGTCTCAAGTCCTCCCAAGGTCCTCACCCCTCTGGGATCAATGAATGGTGCAACCAAATGTGAAGCATCTCTCATCATCCCCTGATCTGGTGGTCTCCCAGGTGGAATGCCTCCATGCAATGAGACATCAATATCAAGAGTAGACTGCATATATGAATGGACAACTTTGTCCTTGCCCTTATTGTGAAAATCGGTCTGCCTCTTCTTTGCATCAACCTTCTGAAATGGATAGGGGTGTGTGCTCCTAATCATGTGATGTTGGCCATCCTCCCTACCTTCTCCTTTCATTTGCATGGTCTCACAATCTATTAATAATGACACATGTTTTTCATGGATTGTGCCTTGATCTCCACATATGAGATCCTTTGGAACTTCTTGAAATGATACAAGACCTCCTCTCATTGGAGCAATTGCTCCATCTACCTCTCCATGAGGTACTAGATCTGCTCCTGATGTGACATCGTTGTTACCTCCAGCCTTCTCTTCCCCTTCATCATGAATGGAGGTTACCTAATAATCATTAAGAGGCTCTTTGTTTTGATCCTCTTTTGAAAAAGAGATCTCCACGTCTTCCTTTTGAGAAGAGAGCTCTTCCTGAAGTGGGGATCTTGCCTCTAGCAAGGTATTTTAAAAGTTTTTAACCCCCTTAATAGCATTCTAGAATGGAGTTGGGTTATTGGATTCTTCCAACTCTGCAAAGGTTTTTTTTGTGTAGGCTTGGTTAGCTCAACCAAGGATGTATCAAATATTTTCACTAACCTCCTAGTGAACTTTGCATAAGTAGATACATTTACATGATTCAAGAAAGAATTTTCATAAAACCCCCAATCATAATACTCACCTTCAAGATGCAACGCTTCTACTCTAAGGGCTTCATCTTTTGAAACTTGGTGCAGCTGGAAATATGTGTCTAGATCCTTTACCCAAGCCCTTGTTGTACATTTAGGTGACCCATCAAAAGTAGATATAAAGAATCTACCCAAATCATGCTGCTTGCACCACTTGCTTCTATTGTGATTGCTAGGTCTTCTATTCTCCTTGATCTTGCAAAACCTTTGGAAGTTTAGATGATCTTTGAACCTCTGAGATTGAGATTCATACTCTTTAAGATAGTCACCAAGAGTCTCCTCCTTTGGTACATCTCCTTCCTCCATCTCTCTCGCTATGAACATAGGCAGGGTAGAGCGTTTTAGGTCTTATTTTGTGATTGAATGCTCACACCCATAATATGAAGATTTGGAGCTTTCTTCATGTGAAAATCTTCTTGAGGGATCCTCATGTCTTTCCCTCCTCATTCCCTTGATTTCTCTTTTAAGCTCATGCATAGTTTGGAGAAGAAGTTTTGAAAACTTCTTTCCCTCCATTTCTCCAAATAATGGAGACTTGCCTTTGTCTCTTCTGTAAGGCTTCTCTTTTCTGTGAGAAGCTTCTTCTTCTTCTAAGAACACAGATCCAATGTCTTCACATGCTAAGCCAAGATTATGCTTCAATACCACTGTAGTATTCACAAATGGGAAAAGTAGGAATATAGCTCATAATAATGGAAATACCAGCAAATGTTAACACATTACATGTGAGCCAAATGATAGATCCATGGTATTATGTATAAAATCAATAAATAAGTACAAGATATTGGGGATCAAGCCCCTCAAGATAGGCAAAAGAAGCCTCCAATGACAAAATGCACTCAAAACATGTAATACACTGCTACACAAAGTACTGAAGCAAGAAAATCGTAGTTTTATGTAGAAATTATATACAAGATGCATGTATATATCCAGATTCTCCTGATCTAACAATATTTATCTTCTTGATAAATATAGAATCCTTCCACTGTTAATATTTTTCGGAAATTTAAAATCAATTGCAAACACATGAAGCAATAAAAACAATCGCACATAACATAGTTGTTTAACGAGAAAACATGAAGTTGAAAACCCCAACTATCATATATTATTTATCATGGAGATCATGTAACAATCTCATACAAAGCTTAATACATCAAGCTCTCAGTACAATCAATCGTCACACACTAATCAGAAGAAATCTGCAAATCCATGCACTGATTTCTTGCCACCCCTACAATAACCCTGCCTCCAACTGTTTGAAGATACAAAGAGACCCCTTAATGAGATAATCTACCTTTCTTGCCTTGACTGCACAATCCTCATTGGCATCTCCAATGTGTGTCAGATGCATTGAATGCATCACTATAGTCACAAAAGATAGTCCATCTCACCCTTTCACCTATCTCTCCACTGGGTCTCCACTGGAACTGACATGCACTGTAGTTAACTGCTGTATTTGTTCAGTTGATTAATGAGTTATTATTTTTGAATTAATTAACTAATCAATTCACTCCACTCTCACTAGTGTATCATTCAGTTAGACTATATACAACTAGCTCAACTGAGTTTATCTCCATTAACTGAGTTAAACTGAATAACAACTCCATGAACTACTCTTCCAAATCTGTCATAACTTTGCCACTTCAGTTCTAACTGAGTCCTCCATGCATGAACCACCAGTAAACCCTAGGAATTGCGTAATTCCTAAAGCCCACTAATTTTCCAAATTTGGACACTGAAATTAAGTGCTCCAAGAGAATAAGTTGATGTTTATTGTCGTATTATTATTAAGAGCTAATAATAATCGACACTTCTATTTTTAGATCGATGATCTATAAATAAAATTCGCCCAATATTCTAAAAATAGAATTTCATCTATTTTTCCAACTTGATCAACCATCCACAAATAGCATCCTGCAACTTTCTGAAATATGATCACCGTGTCTAAAAATAGACATAATCTGAAAATAGACTTACACCTAAAAATAGCCTGCGAGCCCACTTAGTGAAGGTGACTAATTTTCACTAAGCTCATCATCTTGTTGAATCTCAACACTCCCTCTCAACAAGATAGGGATTATCCTTCACGGCGATCCCACCTCTATGGTATTCGAATTTTCTCTTGGTGAGCGCCTTCATCAGAATATCTGCATCCTGATCTTCCGTAGGAATGTACTAAAGCAACATGATCTTTCGCTGCACACAATCTATGATATGATGATACCAGATATCAATATGTTTATATCTATCATGAAACACAGGATTAATCGAGAGTTTAATGCAACTCTGATTATCACAATGTATCACTGTAGGATCTAAATGTGAACCGAACAAAACAACCAAGATCTTCTCATCTAGGTAGCCTCACATGCAGCTTGACTTGTTGCCATATATTATGCTTCCACTGAACTGAGTGCCAGGGATATTTGTTTCCTGTTGTACCAAGAAACTACTGTAGATCCGATACTGAAAATCCCTCTTGATGTGCTCTTTCTGTCTGTTGGGATGCCTGCCCAATCTGCATCCGTGAAGCCATGCAACTTCACCTCATCTATCTATCTGTACCATAATCCATACTTATATGTGCCCCTGAGATACCTCAGGACATGCTTGCCTGCCTTCCAAAAGATCTTGGTAGGCTTAACCATCTCTTGTGAAAGTTTGTTGGCTGCATAGCATATGTCCGGTCTTGTATTAACTAAATACATGAGAAAACCCACCAACTGTCGATAAACAGTGGCATCCAATACCTCTGCCGATGTAGCATCCTCTTTCCTCCAATTTCCTGGAAGAGGAGTGTCGATAGGCTTGCAGCCTTGCATGTGAAACTTCTCCAGTATCTCTCAGGCATACTCGCTGTTGTACCTCAAGGAACAATTCCTTGCTGTGTAAAGGAATTTGTGCTCAAGACATTATTAAATTATGTCACAAACAGATGTAATAACTATCTCTGTTTTATAAACCTTCAACCATTAATTATAATCTTCAAATATTAAACCCATGCATGTTCTGCAATGCCATATTATTTTTATGCTGAAGTGAAAGAATGGAAGAAACAAGAAAGAAAAGGATTCCAATTTGATATGCTGTTCGAAACAGAATCTATCATTATAAAACCCTGAAGAAGTAAGCAATGATAAAGTTAAAATAGAGGAGCGCCCATTAAGGTTTATTTAACTCTTAAATACACATGTATCCAGAGACCCGCAACTCAAATTACTCTATTTTATTCAAAGACATGAAAACATAATGAAAAATGGGAAACTATTCAGCATAGGCAGAATGATAGAAACTTGCAAAATTTTTTCATTGATTCAGTATTCTCCAGTACAAAATTTGGCTTCAAGGTTCAAAACTTGGAACCTTCATATTTCTTGAAATTGTCTTTAAATACAGTATCACAAGAGAGTTTCCAGTAATGAAACTGATTCTAACTAACTCTAACTACTGAAACTACTAACTGTTATGGAGGCACATGCCTCGGAAAACTCCTAATACATTTACATAATTTTGAGGAATAAAAAAATGAGAATTTTAAAACTTCTAGTCGATGAGAACAGTTGGTCCTAAAGCTGCTGAATCAACGGTTACATGGCTGAGCCACTGGGACCTCTTTTGTTGAGTCCAATGAAAATGTCTTGCACTTCTTCCATAGCTCATTTCGAGTTGTCGAGGAATTTTTGAAACTTTGATATTCTATTCTGAACGCCACAACTTGACTGTATGTAGGTTTTCTTGTAAAGAGGGTCTTCACCATCCATAGCAAATTGAAATGCCTATGAAAAAAGTTAAACACAGTTTCCCCTTTCAAGATCTTTGTCTTTTCGTGCCTATTATCCGCCCTACTTTTTGCAAATGTCAACTGATCTTCATAAAACTTCCACGACATGATATTTCCTTCCTCAGTCTAGCATGAAGGCAAACCTGTTTTGGTTAATTTGTCAAATGATATATCAAACTTCTTTACTGCCTCTTTAATTTCCAGTAACCTTTTCTTTGCAACCTTCCGAAGATCATTCTTAATTATCATCTTATTAATTTACTCATCATGAAAATATCTGTCTTGTATTCCAATATCTTCTAATTCTTCGTCTGATTTGGAATTGATAAAATTTATAAACTTCTTAGCCCAATTTTCTCTTTTAATGGCCGTCTGCTTTTCAGATAATATCTCCTTTTCATGCTCTGAGATGAGACTTTTCTCTTGAGCAACTATATTCAGGGAATTCCAATTTGACTTCATCTCTGAAATAATCTCACCCCAAATGATATATTTAGCTTTTATAAGCGAGATATTACCCTTTAACTTCTCCTTGAGATCTTTAATTTCATCTTTAGCCTTTTGTAATTTCTGCTTGTTCTCATTTTCTTTATCTTCCCATGCTTGCATGATCTTGGTAGCCATTTCCAATTCTGATTGAGCCTGCTTACGATCTCGTTCTGCCATCTTCAATTCTGTACTGAGCTGTACAATCTGAGCTTGGGGATTAGAATTAGCATCACCTGTAAAAAAAAAAGTTCAAGTATGATTTTCAATATGGTTCTGTAATGAAATAGCAGTCTGTTTTACTTTAGTCAATTCTTCATCCTTCTGCAACAATTGCTGATGCAGCTCCTCTTTTTCTTTCTCCACCTCTTCTAATTCTGTAGCCATTGAATGCTCTGCAGCTGGTAACTTTAGCTTTTTCCTCAATGAGGATATCTCTATTTCTGCGCTTTTCATGAGCTTTTGAATCGCGGCTTTATCATTAGGATCTACACCAATTTTCATAATGATCTTCTTAAATTCTTCATTTTGAATTGACAAAGCCCTTGAATTAGCTTTCTCTATCTTGAACTGTTTAATAACTTTTGCAAGCATGTTCTCAGCCTTAACTGCTGTGGCATTAGTCTTGGTTAAATCATTTACAATTAACTTCCCAGTCTGCATATGAAGATTCATTTTATCCCATAGTGGGATCTTTTTAACATCCATAGTTATGTTTACCTCATTAAAACTGCTCAAAGATCCAAGGGACATCCTGGTTGGATGTGTCAGAGCCATCCTAAATTGATCCTTTTCAAGGTCCATTACAGTCAATAACCTGGTCTGATTAGCAACTACGTGATGCTCTGCCTGAGCTTCTACATTAGCTTTTATCCTCTAATTTCTTTCTTCGATCTGTGTAAATATTTGTTTGATTGAAGGCATCTTCTCTGAGTAAAATTCATGTTCTCTAGGAGAAGAGGGGACATTTTGTTCTTCATTAATATGGAAGGTAAAACTAGGCGAGTTGGAAGAAATATCTTCTGCCAATTTGGTTCTCTTTTCTTCCCTGGGCTCTTCATCATCTACTTCAACAACATCTTCCCTACCTCTTTTATTTTACCTTTCAGTAATAACAGGTGTTTGAATGCTCGCTTTTGATGTATTTATTTCGCTTGGGTTTGCCAGCTTCTCTTGATCAGGTCTACTTACATGAGAAAACACAAAATATCCATTCTCAATTCTTCTCTGGGAAATTACTCCATGCGGATCATAAGACCATTTTCCTCCCAGTAGCAAATGTGTCTCTTCCAAAATTTTATAAACTTCATCAAAAGCTTGCCTCATATTGACCATGAAAGGTCCCTCACTCATAGGCAATTTAAACATAAAACCTTTCTTCATGGGAAGAAAGTGTACCTGATCCACATTAAGGCTCTGTCTTATGAATTCCAAGGTGAAAAGCCACATGGGTACAAAATTTGGGAGCCTATAGGGCTCGATGCTAGCTCCATACAACCTTATTTCTGAATACTCATCAAACACAAACCAATCTCCCAATTTGCAACTTGGTCCTAGCTGTAGGAACTCTCGGGATTTTGGTAAAAAACATGGAGGAGGAACTCCATTCAAAATTCTATAAGCAATAGACATATAATGACTAGCAAACTCAAATAGCCCTACTTCATTTCCTTCTTTTCTAGTCATATCAGTCCAAAATAACACAGATTGCTTTTTCTTATTGACATCAACTATATTCAATCCCAAACTCATAAATTCTTCGACATTCTGATATAGAAATAAATAAACAATCAATGATGGGAATCTAAAGAAACCTGTAAGAGGAAATTCCATCAGCTGAGAATTTACAATCTCCTGCCAGAAAGACGGAATGTCGAGAACAACCCCTGGCTTCATCATGAGCACGTACATTCCCAAGACTGATTTATCAACTGTCTGGTCATTTTCTTTGCCCAAAACCTCCGCAATGCAACTTAGAATTGGCCTATACTCAGCATCGAACGCTTCCAAACTAAATTCTTCTCCTTCAAGTCGAGCCTCCTCTGAATTTGATCTCAAGTATGACATACACAGACTAAATTCTTCATTTGAAAGGTATTCAAAATAACGAGCCAATGAATCTTCAGAAAATTGCAGTGGTGACTCATTTTCGGGAAAACACAATGCTTGTCGAATTAATTGCATTGATACCTACAGAACGTTTTCTCCTTGCGATTTCATTATGAAACACTTACCAGGGTACATTGAAGAGACCAGCCATGAGATGAACTCGGGAAAAAAGTGGGCTTTTGGGATACAAGCGGACAAGACACCAGAATTATTCATGGCGGAAAACACTGGGGATTTCTCAACGTTTAGGGTCACTTGGTGATACAATAAGGGATGGTTGACAGATGAAATGGTATCATGGACATCTTTTTTCACTGTCCAGGAGGAAATTTAGGCTTGATGAACCAGCTTGAGAGACTCGCTTTGCCATGGCTGATAGACAATGGAAACAATTCGAGGGGCAGTGACTCAATGAAAAGGTGGCGAGAATGGTAAAAGCAATCAAAATAAGAGAGAATCAGACAAAAGAACCATTTAACAGCTGCAAAACCCGTAATAAATGTTGAAATGACGTGTAAAAAGCCGTTGAAAGAGGATGACAGCTATCTTCCACCTCATCTGATGACGTCACCGCGGGGGATCCTAGAGTACGGCGGTGAACTTCGCATGGCACCCCCCGCAATGAATCCCAGCCGTTGATCACCGCTCACTTGTGATCTGACCAGTCAACTGCGGGGGTGCCGAATTGGATAATGCACGAGCTGTTTGCGCCCCCGTAGTTACACGTCGGAAAATCTTCTTTAATGATCACTACTTCCGCTCGGGAAGTTGCTCAAAACTTAAGCATGAAACCCGAACATACATTCAAATAAAGTTTAATGATAAACTTAATTTGTATCGAGCTTGTAAGGATACTCTTTTTTTTATAATACAACATAAAACATTATACTATATCATATGCATTTTCGGAATTTCAATTTTTTTTGTTATTTTTCAATTTTCAAGACAAAATAGAAAAGGATATGCAGATGATCCACAACATTTGGCTCCACCTGGGGATAGTGTTTTTCCCACGAAACTGATGCAGGAGCATCAAGGCCATTTTTCATTTGTAAATATGTGATAAAAGGGGGGTGTGACATTTTTATTATTTTATTAATTAATTTTTTATTTTTAATAAAATAGGAGATAATTTGGAAAAGTGAGGATTTTGTAAATATTCTTTTATTAAATAAAAGGATATGAGAGAAATAGTTTAGGAGAAAAATTAGAGATTAGGAATTCTATGTATGGGACTTTGTTGAGTCCACACCTAAAATATAGATTAGTTGAGGATTAGGTGGAGAGATATTTTGAGTGAATTAAATGCATTATCTATGTATAAATATGAGTGTTTTTTGAGAGGAAAATACAATTGAATAGTTGTAGAGAGTGTGAGATTGTGAGTAGAGCAGAGTTTTACTTGGAAGCCTTCGGGAAATTGTAAAGGGCCAACAATTGGGAAATCAGGCCAAATAAGGAGACTGTTATGTATGTATTGTACGTATTAATATAGAAATTAATTTTCTGAAGATTACGCCTTCTTTCTGAGTTTATGTTATGTGAATGAATTGGTGTATGTTGCTGGTTTTACAAGTAATAGATTGTTGTGTAATTTATGAGAGAGATTCCATAATTCAATGCGTTTTCAGTCTTGGACAAGACGAACAAGTCTGTATTAAGAAATTGGTATGAAGTTGGTTTGAATTAACTGGGTTCAATCCTGGTTAATTCTGGAATTTTATATCATTGCATTAAGGGATCGAGTTGTAGACTTTTTTGTGGAAGAAATTGAATCTTTTCGGCATTCACAAGAGTATCGATTAGGAAAATCGATATAAAACTGTATATGAGCACCACAATCCTTAATTTAGAGTGCGTTTAACCTTGTCTGAAAATATTTAATGAAGAATTGAATATAATTGATAAGCGCTATCTTATAGCTGGAAACCCATATAATACAGTGAACTGGTTAATAGACCGCAGATTTAAATTATAGAGACTAAAACTCTGTTTGCCAGAATTTTAATTCGATAGTTTTGGGTTTGGATCTGAATGGGTTGTGAGGCGGAGAAGTCTCATGGCATAATATGTTGTAAATCGATTTTAAGAGCTCAAAGTTAGCAGGAATGCTGTGTTGAAGATTGGACGGTGTACAATCGAATGGAATTCGATTGGGCAGATTTGAAATTATATAATCTGTTTAATAAAACTGTTATAAATACCGAACCAAATTATGAAATGCAGGGGTTATATGAGTTTGAATCAAAATTGCAGAATTGAGTCTGGAAAAGTCGTGATTTGATGGCGCAACGTTGGGAAGAATCGATTTTTATATCGATTTGTGTTAAATATGGGTAAATTGTTGAGCGTTGGATGTCTGAGGAAGGCATGGAAAGGTAAAGAATGCAGAGTTTAATTTACATTTGAACACATTGTTGATTCAATTCAATTAATTTCCAATTCGATTTCATGAATTGCAGTAGCACAGGTTAGCAAGAGCATTGAATTCGATTTATATGGATGATGAGCAGAACTGCGTTTTAAGATTGAGTCTGCAGTTGTACTCTGCATTGAAAGGCGTTTTGAAAGGATAAAAACCAACGTTAAAATAGAATATATAGTAAGAGTAGAATTGGCATTGAATTGGTTCATACATTTATTGTGAGGAGCTGAATTATAAACTTGCATTTTAAGAGGGCGCAATTGAATTTGCGTGGTGTTTATGAGGTAAGCACAATTGCATTAAAACCTGTAGCATATTTAGTATGAGGTTGAATGGATTGGTTACGTTGAAAGGATCGAAAGATTAGAAATTTGGTATGGGCTAAATGTTACTTGTGATTGGTGATAACCAGTGAAGAGCGCATATGAAATCTGGGTGTTTGAATTTAATAGAGATAAGCTCTCATATTATTATGAATTTCCAGGTGGATAAATTTATTGGGGTATCAATATGAAGTGTGATTTTAATTACAATTGGAATGCAGATGAAGTGGGAATGCTAATGGTTTTTGTAACCATTGTTATATTTGTAAAAATAAAGCTTCCGCATTGAGAGTTGGGAATTGCCGGACTTGAAGTTTTAGTTTGGGTGTAAATGTTGAGATGCATTCACAGGAATGTTTGAATATTCTGGGGTTTGCAGGCCCTGCCTGCATCATTTTTGGTATCAGAGCTTGGATCTGTTGAAATAGAAGATATTTGTTTTTCTGAATGAAGACAAAAGGTTTTGTTGAAAACTAAAGTGTGTTTTCTTTGAATGTGTGATGAATGACTGAAAGGAAGATCAAATTTTTAAATCTGATATGCAAGCTACACAATTGCAGTGAAGAAGATTGCAGAAGTGGAAAGAGGACAAGATCATGCGGGATCTTAAAGGTGAGATGATTTTCTGATTTGAAATTTATGGTTGAAGCTTATGGTTGCAGAGAAGATGATGGCAGTGAACCTGACATTCAGCTAAAGGCTGGATAGGGAGGACAATTGCAGTGTCCTGAAGAAGAAGGTGAGTTGAAGAGATAGCCCAGAGAGAGAGCAGAGGAAAGTGCTCAAAAGGTTCCAGAGGCAGTGAACCAAGTACTTACCAAAAGACTGAGTGAGGAGAGCTTGGTGAGGTAAGTGGCAGCAGAAGAGATTGCTGTCATAGAGGCTAGTACAACTCATGGTGAGTGAGAAACTCATGGAGAAGATGATCATGGAGGATCAGAGACGAGGTTCAGAGGAATGCCACAGAGATGAGATGACTGCAGAAGTTCGAGAAAGAGAGATTGCAGTAATGAAGGTACAATTGCAGGTACTAGAAGAATGGCTGCAAGAGCAGGAAGATCAGAAAAGAGGATGGATCTTTCCACTGAAGGGAAAGAGAGTGATTTGGCAACCATTGCAGATGAAGTTGAGGCAAAGTGTGATTGCCTTATTGAAGAAAGGACTTAGAGTTCTTGAGCCAGAGATGGAATTTGAAGATTCCACACGCAGATCTGTTCAAAGGGAAGTGTTGGAGGAAGCAGTCAAGACTGAAAAGTCTTGTGGTTGAAAAACTAATGAGTTGTGTATGATTACAGGTACATCACAGGGAGATGAGCAAGATTTAGAGTTTGTTCAAGAAGAATTGAATCTGAAGTCTGTTCAGATCAATGCTGAGATAACAAGATCTCAGGAGGAAATGAAGACAAAGAAGTCTAATCAGAGTATTAAAGCAGAAGAAGGAAGACCATCTGATGATGAGTCAAAAGTTGGTGAAGGTATGGAAAATTGTGTGAAGTTTCCGAGTTCTACTCCTAATGAAATTGTTGTTGGAAATATGATGCAGAGTGTTGTCCTTGATGGCAACCCACTAAATGAAGATGAAGACATGCGACTGTTGACATGTGTTGTCCTTGATGGCAAACCACCCAGTGATTATTCTAGTCTTGATGGACTTGGTAAATGATGTAAATCGATGTGATATGATGTTTGTTGACAATATGATTCTAAGTGTTGTCCTTGAAAACCTTCACTTGATGAAATTGTGCTTGAGAGAATATGTTCCTGATGAAGAAAATATGATGTTTCTACAGTGTGTACAGAAGGCAATGAAGAAAGGAATTCAGAATGTGCTCAAAATATGATGAAAAGAGTATGTCTCTTTGTATACGCGGATTGGCCTAGGGGAAGTCGCGTATGCACGCGGAAAAGAACGTGCCAAGTCGCGTATGGGCTAAAGCGCTCAAAAGGTGCAAAACCAAGGGTAACCACCATGGTATTGACCCATTGTATTGGGTAATGATCCGCCTAATTGACCCCGTCCAGGTTGTTTTGGGCTCATGGTATTGTTTTGGCCCATGGTATTGAAAAAAGGGGCTCATGGTATTGAAAAGGATAAACCTATATAAGGAGAAGAAATTCATTGTGCAAATCAGGAGTGTGGGTGCAAGATGTCTGAACTTGAATGAATACTTCTCTCTGGAGTATATCTGAATGGAAAGGGTTGCACTTGAATGATAAATCTGAATGTATGATGCACCAATGATGAAGAAGGGGATCTAGATCTGAATTGCTCTTGTATTTGCTAGATCTGATTATGGAAGGCTTAGATCTGTGATGAGGCGAGCATCTAGGCGAACATCTGTCTGAAGCAAAAGGGTAGATCTGAACTGAATATCTGATCTGATGAAGTATGTTGCTCTGTAATGATTGAAGATCTATACGCTACTTCGCCGCGGAGGAAGCGCGTATATACGCAGCTTCAGCAAAGAGAAAGCGCGTATGCGCAATAAAATATACACTGAGGTATACGCTGGTTTGTGTGGACGGAAGCGCGTATATACGCGACATCAGTGAAGGGAAAGCGCGTATGCAAACTAGGGTTTGCTGAAGCAAGGGGTATGAAATATCTGATCTGTTCTGCTGTGTTTCTGCTATCTGATCTATGTTGATAAGTATCTGTTGGTGATGTATGTTTGTGCTTAAAAGTATGGAAAGGGTCCAGTTTGAAAATATGATGAAATGTGGCCTGCAAGTGGTGTTCTCTTGAAGTTGTTGGATCCAGTGTGAAAATTGATGAAACGTGGTCCAAGGTGGTGCTGAGGGTTGTAGCCTTCAGTCAGGGGGTTGTAGCTCCCTTCCAGGTGAGGCTGGTAAACGAGATCGGGGGGTCGTAGCTCCCTTCCAGGAGAGGCTGGTAAACGAGTCGGGGGGTTGGAGCTCCCTTCCAGGAGAGGCTGGTAAACGAGCGCAGGTGGGTGCCTGCGTGCTGGTCAAGTCTGCGCCAGCACATATGTTGTAAGATGTTTTCTCTATAATAAAATATTGAAGGCTGAGCAACTGCAGCGGTGGTTTTCTCCCGATTTGGGTTTCCACTTAAAAATCCTGGTGTTCATGTGTGATGCTTTGTGTGATGGTTTATTCTGTTCTTACTGCACCTGTTTACTGTTTATTGAACATCTGATGAATGAATGATGGAATAATTTAAGTAAAGATTTAATGACAGATCAAGATCTCTGTGTATACGCTAGTTTAATAAAGGGGATCCGCGTATATACGCTAGTTTACTGAAGGAAATTAGCGTATGGGTTTTAAGGAATGAAAAAGTAAAAGGTTTTGATTATGCAGTAAATACGATTCACCCCCTCTCGGTATTTTTCCCAACAATTAGTATCGAGAGGATATCCTTGTGCGAAGCTTGTTCGGCTTAAGGAGATCGTCGCAATGGGAAGTCAAGAAGGAGTAATGTCTTTAAAGCCTCTATTCAATGGAAGCAATGCGGTAATGCAGGAAGGTACGTACAAAAGCATATACGCAAAGTCTTGGTGCAGATGTATGGGCAATCGTGCAGAAGGTTATCAATATTGACAAATATTCCTGCGATGCGAGTGAAAGAAAAGAGTATGAAATCAATGCCAAACGAGTGAATGTCTTATTAGGAAGCATGTCGAATCGGAGTAGCAGTCCCTGCTGCGGCTACATTGACAAAGAGGGATGGGACAAAATCATTCTAAGCTATGAAGGAGACACAAAGGCAAAAAGTGCAAAACTCGAAGTGCAAAACTCCAAACACTTAGAATTGAATATGAAAATTTGAAGATGCATAATGATGAAAGTGTTGCCAGTTTCTTTCTTCGTCTAGATGATATTGTAAATCGGATGAGAAATTTGGGTGAAACCATAACCGATACTACTCTGGTGGAAAAAGTCTTAAGATCCTTGACTTCAAAATTTGACTCTAAAGTTTCGGCTATTGAAGAAAGGCAAGATCTGCAAACTCTTACTATTGTTCAATTACATGGTATTCTGACTGCTTTTGAAATGAGACAAGGAGGTCCTTCTCAAATAAGAGAAGCTGCTTTTAAGGCATCTACAAAAGGAAAGGAAAAGGAAGTTGTCAAAGAATCGAGCTATATATCCGATGAAGAAGAAGCAAATTTCGTGAGAAAGCTCCAACTAGGTACTGGAAGATTCAAAGGTAAGCTTCCCTTCAAATGTTTTGAGTGTGGAAAAGTTGGTCATTATGCTGCAAAATGTCCTTATAAAGGAAAAGAAGTAGTAAGAAGGAATAAGAACCGATCTAGCTCTAAGAAAAGTTACTATACTAATGAAGAAAGTGATGGGTCATCTAATAGTGAGGAAGAATGTGAAGAAGATCTTAGACTTCTCATGGCATTTGAACAAAAAGAAGAAAATGATACTTTTATGGATGCTCTAGAGGAAAACGATTTTCTTGAAGAAAATAATCAACTCAAAATTCTCTTAGAAGAACAAAAGATAATCAGAGAGACCATTGAAAAACAGCTTGAAGAAGCAAAGAAACATATTGAAAAACTAGAATGTGAAGTGGTAAGTCAAAGAAAAGAAGTTGAGAAAGCAAAAACCTTGAATCTTAGATTTGCTAAAGGATCTGAAACCTTAGATGAGCTCATCAAGGTACAACGTTCTCCTCTTATAAAGACAGGTCTTGGATATACCGGAGAATCTTCTCAAACTTCAGCACCAAACTATCTAAAAGCAGTTACAGGTGGTTTACATCATTCAGCCACTCAGCAAGGGAATAAAGGATCTCTACAGGGAAAGCAGGACCATCTCAATTCAAGGTACACTAACAGGGATAGCTTTCAAAGACACTACAACCAACAGGTAAATTCAAATAGAAAATTCCATGATCGCATAAATTTCTACTTCAATGGGCAATGTTTCACTTGTCACAATTTTGGTCATAAAGCTATTCAATGTGTTGCATATAAAACCATCATGAAAAAAGAAGCAAGAAAGAAAAGGTTGGATACTGAACCAAAGAAGAATACCTATAACAATTTTTGTCCTCTTCAAAGTGAAGTTGAATGTACTTATTGTAATAACTTTGGCCATGAAGAATCTGAATGCAGGAACAAGATCCAGCCAAAAGAACATGTTCCCTCAAACTCTAAAGTGTGGAAAAAGAAAGAACCGCCAGTTGAAAATTGTGGGATAGCATTATTTGCAGAAGGTGAAGAAAATCAATGGTACATCGATAGTGGGTGCTCAAGACACATGACAGGTGACAAAAGCAAACTTCATACTTATAATGCTCTAGAAAAGGAAAAGAAAGCTACATTTGGAAATGATACTCATGTTGTAATTAAAGGAAAAGGGTGAGTATTTCTAAAAGAAAAGGTGAAGGCTAAAGATGTCATGTATGTTGATGGATTAAGGCATAACCTGTTAAGTGTTAGTCAAATGTGTGATCAAGGAGCAGAAGTGGTCTTCAGTTCCAAAGAATGTGTGGTTCGTGATCTTGATACAGGTAGAATCATTATAAAAGGAAAAAGAAATCCAAGCAACCTATATGTACTAAACGGCATAGATCAATGTTACTTGAGAAAATCTTCAGAAAATTGGCTATGGCATAGAAGGCTGGGGCATCTGAGTTTCTCTCAAATCAACAAAGCAAGCAGACTTCAAGCTGTTCGTGATCTTCCCAAGGTCAGTCTTTCAGAAAGTATCATATGAAAATCTTGTTAGTTTGGTAAGCAGACCAGAGTACGATTCAATGCCAAAGAAGGATCATCAAGTAAGCCTCTTGAACTCATTCATACTGACATCTGTGGACCTATGAGGAAAAAGTCATTACATGGGGATGAATACTATATCTTATTTATTGATGACTACTCTAGAATGTGTTGGATCAGGTTCATTAAACACAAAGATCAAGCATTTGAAAAATTTCAGAGCTTCAAAGCATTGGCAGAAAATGAATTAGATCTAAAAATCAAGTGTCTTAGATCTGATCGAGGAGGAGAATATTCATCAAATGAATTCTTTGAATTTTGTGAACAACATGGCATAAAAGACAATTCTCTGTAGCAGGCACTCCTCAACAAAATGGTGTAGCAGAAAGAATGAATAGAACAATTGTTCAAATGGCTAGAGCTATGCTAGCTGATTCTGGCATTTCTAACATGTTCTGGAGTGAAGCAACATTTATAGCTGTTAACATTCTCAACAAGGCTCATGTTCGGGTAAATAGTGACAAAACTCCATATGAACTCTGGTATGGTAATTCTCCCACTGTGAAGCATTTTAAAGTTTTTGGAAGTAAATGCTTTATCAAAAATAATGATGAAAATCTTGGCAAGTTTGAACCTAGATCAAATGAAGGGATATTTCTTGGTTACACATCTTCAAGCAAAGCATACACATGTTACAATAAAAGGCTTCAAAAGGTTGTTGAATGTATTGATGTTGTTATTGATGAGTCTCCTGCAGCTCCTAAAGAAGAAAAACAAACAACAAAAGAAGATGATAGCGACATATGGCCTCCTACATCAGATGGAAATGATATAGACAGTGGATCCAATGAAGAACCTGAAGATGATCTATCTGAAAAAGCTCCATCCAGATATGTTCAAAAGAATCATCCTAAATCTCAAATTTTGGGTGACAAAGAATCTGGTGTACGAACAAGGAGAACTCTTGTAGGATCTTCTAATCATTTGGCACTCATATCCACAATTGAACCACATAATGTTAATGAAGCTAGCAAATATGAATGTTGGAGGCAAGCCATGGATGAAGAACTTGTTCAAATTGAAAAAAATGACACTTGGGATTTGGTTCCAAGACCTCATGATAAAAATGTCATTGGAACTAAATGGATTTTTAAGAATAAGTTAAATGAGAATGGGGATGTTGTAAGAAACAAAGCTAGACTGGTTTGCAAAGGGTATACTCAACAAGAAGGTATAGACTTTGAAGAAACTTTTGCTCCTGTAGCTAGACTTGAAGCCATAAGAATGTTTCTTGCTTTTTCAAGTTATCAACACATCAAAGTTTATCAAATGGATGTTAAATCTGATTTTCTTAATGGTGATTTAGAAGAAGAAGTATATATAGAACAAACAGAAGGATTCATTTTGGGAAATGATGAAAATCTTGTTTGTAGACTTAAAAAGGCTCTATATGGTCTCAAAAAAGCTCCAAGGGCTTGGTATTATCGTCTTGACAAATATCTTCATCAACAAGGATTTTCAAAAGGGTCTACTGATAGCAACTTATACACAAAAGTTGAAAATGACAAGCTATTGATTGTGGTTGTATATGTTGATGACATCATTTTTGGGAGTAACGAAGAATCTATGAGTCAAAAATTTGCCTCTGTCATGCAGCAAGAATTTGAAATGTCTCTACTTGGGGAACTAACATTCTTTCTTGGCTTACAAGTGCATCAAGCTGCAGATGGTATATTTTTGTCACAAACAAAATATCTTAAGCAAATTCTGAAGAAGTATGGCATGGAAGAATGCAAACCTGTAAGTACACCAATGATAACCGGATGCAATCTCAGTTCTAATGATGATTCTCCCATAGTGAATCAACCAGAATACAGATCGATGATAGGAAGTCTGCTTTATCTCACTGGGACTAGACCAGACATCATGCATGCAGTTGGGATTGTAGGAAGATTCCAAGCTAATCCAAAAGAGTCTCATCTTCAGGCTGTCAAAATAATTTTCAAATATCTACAAGGAACTCAAGATTTTGGTCTATGGTATCCAAAGAATGCTAATCTTACTCTTCATGCTTACACTGATGCAGATTGGGCTGGAAGTGTTGATGATCGGAAAAGCACTAGTGGTGGTGCATTCTATATGGGACCCCGGTTAGTATCTTGGTTCAGCGAGAAGCAAAATTCTATTGCCTTATCAACAGCTGAAGCAGAGTATGTAGCTGCCGCATCTTGTTGCACTCAACTCCTATGGATGATGCAAACCTTGCAAGATTTTCAAATCAAATGTGCAACTTCTATCTCCATTATGTGTGATAATACAAGTGCCATCAGTATCTCAAAGAATCCTGTTATGCATTCGAAGACCAAGCACATTCCCATCAAGTATCATTTCTTACGTGAACAAGTGCTTGAACAAACGGTGAAGTTGGAGTATGTTCCCTCCAAAGAACAAGTTGCTGATATCTTTACCAAACCTCTGCCCAGGGAAGCGTTCGAGTATCTAAGACAGAAGCTGGGGGTGTTCTCTGCCAGTCAAAAGAACAAATCTACATAATTTTTAGAAGATGGTAGTGGATACGCGGGTTTCCTGAAACACAGTCGCGTATATACGCTAGTTAATGCACATAAATCCGCGTATGTCTGATTGCTGACAAATTTTTGCTTGGAGTCAGCTCTTTTCAGCACAGCTGTAGTGCTGTTTGGTATCTCTGATATTGTTTGGTATCTCTGGTGGTGTTCCAGTTCTCATAATTCTATTTCTAATGTTTTGATGAAGATGCCTTGATGATTTGTTGGTGGAAGTTTTCAGGATGCACAAACTAAGGGGGAGCCTTAGTCATATGAAAAGGATGCATGGATGCACAGATTCAGGGGGAGCATTAGCGTTGCTGAGTATAATGCATTGTTGGCATTATGATGGTTCTGTTATATGATCTCTCTTGAGGTCTTCTTCGTATTGGTCATGAAAAGTCATATTTGTATTTTTGATGAAAAGGTCATGTTGAGACCCTTGATGTAAAATCTGTAATATTCAGTCATGTATGAACTTGTCAAATTTGTAAACCCACTTGGTTGGGTAGCTGAGTCAATTTTTTTGTAAACCCACTTGGTTGGGTAGCTGAATTGAAATGTATAAACCCACTTGGTTGGGTACTTGAGTCTCATATGTAAATCCACTTGGTTGGATATTTGATGTAAGTATGAGTCTTTGGTGATAGGAAGAGTCATGTACTTTATTGAAAAATATGTTTGAAGATTCAGCATGAACTCAGGGGGAGCTTGGCCACTTCAGCACATATCAGATCTGCAGAATGTTTCTTCCACATAAGGAGAAAAGGGGGAGAATGTTGGTTTTTGATCCGCCCTTTGCCCTTGATGTCAAAGGGGGAGAGTGACATGGTGTTTGAATAAAGAGAAGATAATGATGTGACATATTTGGGAGAGTGACATGATATCTATCTGTTGTGGTACCAAACACCATCGTGGTTTCCATCAAGTCCAAAGGGGGAGATTGTTGGAAATATGATGCAGAGTGTTGTCCTTGATGGCAACCCACTGAATGAAGATGAAGACATGCGAATGTTGACATGTGTTGTCCTTGATGGCAAACCACCTGATGAAGTTATTCTTGACTTGATGGACTTGGTAAATGATGTAAATCTGATGTGATATGATGTTTGTTGACAATATGATGCTAAGTGTTGTCCTTGAAAGGCAACCCACTTGATGAAGTTGTGCTTGAGAGAATATGTTCCTGATGAAGAAAATATAATGTATCTATAGTGTGTAAAAAAGGCAATGAAGAAAGGAATTCAGAATGTGCTCAAAATATGATGAAAAGAGTATGTCTCTTTGTATACGCAGATTTTCCTAGGGGAAGTCGCGTATGCATGCGGAAAGGAACGTTCCAGGTCGCGTATGGGCAAAAGCGCTCAAAAGGTGCAAAACCAGGGGTAACCACCATGGTATTGACCCATTGTATTGGGTAATGATCCGCCTAATTGACCCCGTCCAGGTTGTTTTGGGCTCATGGTATTGCTTTGGCCCATGGTATTGAAAAAGGGGCTCATGGTATTGAAAAAGGATAAACCTATATAAGGAGAAGAATTTCATTGTGCAAAACAGGAATGTGTGGTGCAAGATGTCTGAGCTTGAATGAATACTTCTCTCTGAAGTAGATCTGAATGGAAAGGGTTGCACTTGAAGATAAATCTGAATGTATAATGCACCAATGATGAAGAAGGGGATCTAGATCTGAAATGCACTTGTATCTACTAGATCTGCTTATGGAAGGCCTAGATCTGTGATGAGGCGAACATCTAGGCGAACATTTGTCTGAAGTAAAAGGGTAAATCTGAATTGAATATCTGATCTGATGAAGAATGCTGCTCTGTAATGATTGAAGATCTATACGCTACTTCGACGCGGAGGAAGCGCGTATATACGCGGCTTCAGCAAAGAGAAAGCGCGTATGCGCAATAAAATATACACTGAGGTATACGCTGGTTTTTGTAGACGGAAGCGCGTATATACGCGACATCAGTGAAGTGAAAGCGCGTATGCAAACTAGGGTTTGCTGAAGCAAGGGGTATGAAATATCTGATCTGTTCTGCTGTGTTTCTGCTATCTGATCTGTGTTGATAAGTATCTGTTGGTGATGTATGTTTGTGCTTAAAAGTATGGAAAGGGTCCAGTCTGAAAGTATGATGAAATGTGGCCTGCAAGTGGTGTTCTATTGAAGTTGTTGGATCCAGTGTGAAAATTGATGAAACGTGGTCCATAGAGGTGCTGAGGGTTGTAGCCTTCAGTCAGGGGGTCGTAGCTCCCTTCCAGGAAAGGCTGGTAAACGAGATCGGGGGGTCGTAGCTCCCTTCCAGGAGAGGCTGGTAAACGAGTCAGGGGGTTGGAGCTCCCTTCCAGGAGAGGCTGGTAAACGAGCGCAGGTGGGTGCCTGCGTGCTGGTCAAGTCTGCGCCCGCACATATGTTGTAAGATGTTTTCTCTATAATAAAATATTGAAGGCTGAGCAACTGCAGCGGTGGTTTTCTCCCGATTTGGGTTTCCACCTAAAAATCCCGGTGTTCATGTGTGATCCTTTGTGTGATGGTTTATTCTGTTCTTACTGCACATGTTTACTGTTTATTGAACATCTGATGAATGAATGATGGAATAATTTAAGTAAAGATTTAATGACAGATCTAGATCTCTGTGTATACGCTAGTTTCATAAAGGGGATCCGCGTATATACGCTAGTTTGCTGAAGGAAAGTAGCGTATGGGTTTTAAGGAATGAAAAAGTAAAAAGATTTGATTATGCAGTAAATACCGATTCACCCCCTTCGCATTTTTCCCAACACCGTTGAATTGTGATAGCAACTAGATCTTCAAAGGAGAATTGGAAAGAGCGTAGGACTTATGTATTGTGTTAATTTGATTAGGATAGTGGGCGGTGGAAGTTTTCATGAAGAGCAACCAACCTGAGCAGCAGGGATGGAAGGAAAAGAGGACGAATCGGGGATACCATGGTGAATGCAAATCAGCACACTGATGTGCTGACAAAGGAGTTGGAAAGGAACTCAGAGCAGCATACTGAAGTGTTGCCAGAGGAAGCTGAGGAGAAAGCCAATGAAGATTTTCTGAGTCCTGAAAAAGACTTGGAGCTGCGGATGATTGAATCAACAAGTGAGACCATTGGGTCTTGTGAATTTGGTGCTGACAATTTGATTGTGTTTACAGGTGATATAGAAGACAGTTCATCACTTGGAATTGTCTTGGAAGAAGAAGAATTGTTGCAGGTAGAAGATGAGACAATCATGCCTCATATGCAGAGGCTTGTTACCATGGGCGACAAGAAAGAGTTGGCTTGTCTGTATAGCTAAGAGAAGACTGGTGTACAAAATTTTGGAACTGCTACAGTGATAGAAGGTGAGGCTACAATGTTGGAAGAACTTGATTTGATTGCCAAAATCAATCAAGATGATGATGGACAGTTATTGAAGATTGTCGAAGGGGAAGATGAAGGTTATGTTGGAGTTAATTTGCAGCATGTTGATGAAATACTGAAATGTTTTCTGGAGACATTTGAACCAGAGAAAGAAGTTGCAGATGAAATTGCAGATGACGAGCAAAATAATGTTGCAGAGGGACAGGAAGTTTGGGAGGCGGCAACATATGGGGTAGCATCTGTGGGAGTAAAACCAATGTTAGTAACATCCATCGTGGCAGCTGAAGCAACATCTATGGTGGCAGCTGAAACAACATCTATGAGGGCACTGAAGCCTTATGTTTTTTATTCTAACAATTGTTTTGTGAGTACAGGTTTTATTGAAGATGCTGGAGAAAATATGTTAGATAGAGAAATTGAACTGATGAGGCGAATGATGATGAAAGTATTCCGGAAGAGGCCAGCGGTAGTAAAACAAAGGGTAAGCAGCAAAATAAAGACAGCAGAATATTGTGAAAGTACAACCAGTGGGGAAATGCAGCATAAAGTGTGGAAACCTGGAGAAGAACAATAGATGGAAGCAGCGACAAGTGGAAAGTTGCAGCACAAGATATGGGATCCAGGCATACACAGATCCAAACACATGATCCGGCGATCATGATTAATTTCAACATTGCGAGTCTGATGCAGGAGCATCAAGGCCATTTTTCATTTGTAAATATGTGATAAAAGGGGGGTGTGACATTTTTATTATTTTATTAATTAATTTGTTATTTTTAATAAAATAGGAGATAATTTAGAAAAGTGAGGATTTTGTAAATATTCTTTTATTAAATAAAAGGATATGAGAGAAATAGTTTAGGAGCAAAATTAGAGATTAGGAATTCTATGTATGGGACTTTGTTGAGTCTACACCTAAAATATAGATTAGTTGAGGATTAGGTGGAGAGATATTTTGAGTGAATTAAATGCATTATCTATGTATAAATATGAGTGGTTTTTGAGAGGAAAATACAATTGAATAGTTGTAGAGAGTGTGAGATTGTGAGTAGAGAAGGGTTTTACTTGGAAGCCTTCGGGCAATTGTAAAGGGCCAACAATTGGGAAATTAGGCCAAATAAGGAGACTGTTATGTAAGTATTGTATGTATTAATACATAAATTAATTTTCTGAAGATTACGCCTTCTTTCTGAGTTTATGTTATGTGAATGAATTGGTGTATGTTGCTGGTTTTACAAGTAATAGATTGTTGTGTAATTTATGAGAGAGATTCCATAATTCAATGCGTTTTCAGTCTTGGACAAGATGAACAAGTCTTCATTAAGAACTTGGTATGAAGTTGGTTTGAATTAACTGGGTTCAATCCTGGTTAATTCCGGAATTTTATATCATTGCATTAAGGGATCGAGTTGTAGAATTTTGTGTGGAAGAAATTGAATCTTTTCGGCATTCACAAGAGTGTCGATTAGGCAAATCGATATAAAACTGTATATGAGCACCACAATCCTTAATTTAGAGTGCGTTTAACCTTGTCTGAAAAGGTTTAATGAAGAATTGAATAGAATTGATAAGCGTTATCTTATAGCTGGAAACCCATATAATACAATGAACTGGTTAATAGACCGCAGATTTAAATTATAGAGACTAAAAATCTGTTTGCCAGAATGTTAATTCGATAGTTTTGGGTTTGGATCTGAATGGGTTGTGAGGCGGAGAAGTCTCATGGCATAATCTGTTGTAAATCGATTTTAAGAGCTCAAAGTTAGCAGGAATGTTGTGTTGAAGATTGGACGGTGTACAATCGAATGGAATTCGATTGGGCAGATTTGAAATTATATAATCTGTTTAATAAAACTGTTATAAATGCCGAACCAAATTATGAAATGCAGGGGTTATATGAGTTTGAATCAGAATTGCAGAGTTGAGTTTGGCAAAGTCGTGATTTGATGGCGCAACGTTGGGAAGAATCAATTTTTATATCGATTTGTGTTAAATATGGGTAAATTGTTGAGCACTGGATGTCTGAGGAAGGCGTGGAAAGGTAAAGAACGTAGAGTTTAATTTACATTTGAATGCATTGTTGATTCAATTCAATTAATTTCCAATTCGATTTCATGAATTGCAGTAGCACAGGTTAGCAAGAGCATTGAATTCGATTTATATGGATGATGAGCAGAACTGCGTTTTAAGATTGAGTCTGCAGTTGTACTCTGCATTGAAAGGTGTTTTGAAAGGATAAAAACCAGCGTTAAAACAGAACATCTGGTAAGATCAGAATTGGCATTGAATTGGTTCATACATTTATTGTGAGGAGCTGAATTATAAACTTGTGTTTTAAGAGGGCGCAATTGAATTTGCGTGGTGTTTATGAGGTAAGCACAATTGCATTAAAACCTGTAGCATATTTAGTATGAGGTTGAATGGATTGGTTACGTTGAAAGGATCGAAAGATTAGAAATTTGGTATGGGCTAAATGTTACTTGTGATTGGTGATAACCAGTGAAGAGCGCATATGAAATCTGGGTGTTTGAATTTAATAGAGATAAGCTCTCATAGTATTATGAATTTCCAGGTGGATAAATTTATTGGGGTATCAATAAGAAGTGTGATTTTAATTACAATTGGAATGCAGATGAAGTGGGAATGCTAATGGTTTTTGTAACCATTGTTATATTTGTAAAAATAAAGCTTCCGCATTGAGAGTTGGGAATTGCCGGACTTGAAGTTTTAGTTTGGGTGTAAATGTTGAGATGCATTCACAGCAATGTTTGAATATTCTGGGGTTTGCAGGCCCTGCCTTCATCAGAAACACTAAGAACCTGCAGATTAGTGCCTTCACTTCGGGCATGGAGTAAAAAATTGCTTAATGGAAAATGTACAGTGATCACACCGGATATATACAATGATGGTGAAACATTTCTTTAGTGCCAGAAATAATGCTTTAGATATTTCCCATTCACAACCATATCTAGTACTTCTCCTTAAAGATTTTCCAGCATGAAAGTGTTATTCATCCTGTCTTCATTGATTTTGAACGGACCATACCACAAGGGATCAAATTTTCCATGTTTCCCTTTGTCCTCCCTTCGGGAATCCCACCTCAATACCAGGTCTCCCTTCTGAAACATGGTCTCTTTTGCTTTCCTGTCAAATATTGTCTTCATTTTTTGCTGATAAGCAAGAAAATTCTTCCGAACTTTGTCTTTGTTTTCACTTAGCTCCATTACATTATTCATTCTTCTAATCATGCTATTAGGTTCTACTTCAACATCTTGAAGGAAGGAAATCATAGGTTTCACCAACTGGGTGGGAAATAATGCCTGAGTACCATATACTAATTCGTAAGGTGACTTACTAGTGGATCTCTTAGTGGTCATCCTTGTTGCCTGTTACACCATTTTTTGGTCATCTAACCTTTTATCATTAGATGGACCCAAGTACACCATGTAAGACCAGTTTTACCCCAAGTAAAACTGCTTTCACTATGTTAATTAAAGAAACCCCAAAAGGAATAATTAATTAAACCATAATTTAATTATTATTCCCAGTCATGTTTAACCCAAAAACAAAGAAATTAATGAGATAAACCCATAGTTATCTTATTATTTCTAGGAATAATTATTTAAATAATATTCCTTGTTAAATATGACCAAATCAACCACCATTAATCAAATAAATCATTATTTATTTGATTATATCCCAACCACTTCCTTAAAAGGATAAATAAATCATTTATTTATTTATTCCTCACTAATCAAGGGATTTGACCCAAGTCAAAGTCCCTTTCCCTCCAACAAATAATAATAAAATAGTCCATAGAGGTGGATCTAGATTTGATTAACATTATTTTAATCATGCACCAAGATCTAGAATGACCCAATATTTTGTTATAAATAGGAGGGTTTTCCCCTTCATTCTTCACCTTTTGTTGCATACTAGATCACTCTGGATCTATACACTCGGTCTCATTTTTCTGTCATTGTTGCTCCCATTGAGCTCTACCTTCTACATTGGGTTTTCTACATCTACAAGAGAGAGAAAGCTTAGATCTGAAGTGCTGAGGACTACAAAGAACCCATCCCATTGAGGAGATCTCGATACACCTTCTTGTTTCCTCCCAGGTGCCCTGTAATATAAAAATTCATTCAAAAATCGTGTTCTTGTCTTGTCCGTTGGATGCATGGAGCAAACTCTTTACTTTACTGCTTAATGTCTTTCCATTTATAGATCTGTTTGTTGCAGCACTTTAACTACTAATTGCAGATCTGAAGATGTTTTGCAGCCATTATTGTTGTTAGGGCTATTAGTTATGCGTAGCTAAAGTGGTTCTTTTTCGTACGCTTCGACGAAGAATTCATACTAAAGTGGCTATGGAGGAAGCGAGGGGGACCGGTTGAACCGGTGTCAAAGCCATGTAAGGTTTGGGGTGACCAGGGGGGGTGGCGGCTGGGGGGTCAAGGTACCAAACCGGAATACCCAAGGTCAAGTTAGGGAGAGAGAGGGTGGCCATGACGGGGACAGAATATACTCCAAGAGGGGGAGCCAAGAAGGGGATCTGTCCAGCAGGGTAGTGACCAGGAGGTACGGCTCCAAGATGGTTAAGGCCGGGGGGGACCGAGCCTGGAGGATAAAGAGGTTCGGGGATACCAGCTGTAGGGGGAGGGCCGGAAGGAGGAGGTCTGGCTGGCGGATATGAATGGCTAGGAGCGGGTTGCGGAGGGCGGGGGGGAGGGTGCGGACTAGCCGAGGCAGGCCGTTTATGGGCAGCCTGAGACGATTGCATCATGCAAATATTCGACAAGCTGGGATCCGTAATAGGAGGGGGTGGAAGGTGAGGAAAAGTACCAAGCAGGGTGGAATCTTTATAAACGCCGGGGGAGACACTGGTCAAGGAATCGATGGTTTGCTTGTTGGCTACAGAAGAGATGGTCGTCTCGGAGGAGGACTGAGACGACGGCTCATGATACGATAGCTGGTCAATGGTGACTATCTTCCCGTTATGTGGAAAGGACATCTTGCGGAAGACCGCGGATGGGACAGCAGACATGGCATAGGTGTAGCTTCGCCCCAATAGAATGTTGTAGTCTAGAGGGGCGTCAATGACTTCGACATCAACGCAAATAGTCTTACCGGCGAGGGTGATGGGACAGTTACGAAACAGGCCAATAGGCTGGGAGGCATGACCGTCCCACGCTCGAAGGGTGATCGTGGAAGGGGCCAGCTCAGGGGATCCGAGTTGCTTCCAAACCGAAGCGGACATCACACAGGTGGATGCCCCCTCATCAATTATACACCGGGATACAGTGGCGTTCCGGATTTTGACCGGGATTTGGAAAGCAACGGAAGGAGGAAGAGGAGGGTGGTCCGATTGAGTGGCGTCGAAAACAATCATTTGGTCATCAGCAGGATCAACAGCGCCCACGGCAGATAGTAGAGCCTTCCGTTGGGAAGGGCACGACCGGAGGAGTTCCAGTGTGGAAATGGCAGCAGGGGATTGTGCCAAATCATCTACTATACTGTACGATTGGGCGGCTCGACCGGAAGCAGCATTTCGGCGTAATGGACCCTTTGGAATCTTTGGGTGAACCTCAACTTGGGGTTGAGGGATGTGTAAGGGGCCACTGGGTGTCGAAAGAGGCTCTGTAGAACCTGAAGATGGAGGCTCTCGAGCGGTGATCGGCAGAGGTCAGGAGAGATAAGGACGAGCCGGGAAGGTGAAGGTCGACGGAAGGGGAAGGATCAAAGCGCATCATAAGGATCTGGTAATCAGAGGAACCAGAAATGGATGAGGGGGTGGCTACATGGCTGTCGGGGGGCTGGGTAGCCACGAATCCCTGTTGAGGGAAAGGATCAGTGAACACAGCTGGCTGGGTAGTGGCCACATTAGGAGGAGCGTGAGGGGAGGCGTGTTGTCCGCGCAATGTGGCTTGAGACTCCCACATCTGTCGCATCTGGGGTAAGAGAGGACAATCGTGAGTGTAGTGACCGAAAACACCGCAACACGAACAGGGCTTGTTTGTGCGAAGCGGCCTGTCCGGCCTGGGCGGGATGCCCTGAGGCTGGTTGCTAGTGTTAGGGTCCATACCAGAATTGGGTCCTCGGTTACCGGGGGCAGATGGGTTCTGGTTGCCTCTCCGCCTTCTTTGAGAAGAAGGGGGAATAAACGCACCCTGCTGTGCAAATACTTGCCCCGGAGGGGGTTGTAAGGGCTGTTGCAGGTGGTGAGGAGGCAAGGGAGGCGGAAGCGCATATGCTGGAGGAGTTGGCGCACCAGGCTGCGGATAAAAGTAAGGGTTGGGTTGGGCAGCATTGAGGTAAGCAAGAGGTTGGGCAAAAGGAGGAGGCATGCCGTATCCTGGATACATGTTGCCGGGAGGGGGCAGAGTGCTAGAGGTGCTGGCCCCTCCCTGAGGAGGGCCATGGCTCATAGGAGGGTGAGCAGAGGGGAGGGAAAGAGATCCAACAATACCGTCGGCGGAATGAGATGCCCCCGGGGCGTTAGCGCCACCGGGCCTGGGGATGTCAGGAAGAACGGTATAAACATAACCCGATTGAGCGTAGATCAGGTCATATTTTAAAGCTATTTGGAGGGCGGCTTCTTCAGATTGAGGAAAGTGAGAGGCGACATCTTTGCCGATGGGAGACGGGAGGGTGCGAAGGAACCAGTCCATGTAAACCCGATCTTCAAAGGGAGGGGTTCGACATAAGCTCCGTCTTCGTCGCCATTCCTGAACATGGGCAGAAAGGCGTGTGGAAGAGGATTGCTTAAATGAAGTCAAGAGCTCCGTACCAGTGTCGTATCGGAGAGGGAGCTGGAAGTACGACAAGAAGGTTTGGGCAAGAGTCTCGAACGTGGTATGGGAGGAAGTGGCCTGTTCGACATACCATTTAGAAGCTTCGCCGGTAAGCGTGCGTTGGAACAAACGAAGACGGATGGAGTCATCGGTAATGGAATTGGAGGAACACCACATGTGGAAAGATCGGACGTGATTGGTTGGATCTTCGCCATTAAGGCCCTCGAACTTAGGGATATCGGAGGGTAGTTTGGTGGGCATAGCGGGCCAGGTAGTATTATGGTGAATTGGGTCGTTAATCAACTGATGGAAATCGGGGAGGCTGAGGCCTGCAATGTACGGCAGCACAGGGGTGGCCGGAGTAGTGGTTGTGACGGTTCCGCTAGAAGTAGGGCCGGCATTGGGGCCGGGAGAACCGCTAGCATTAGGCCCTGGTCCAGACATGGTGAAGGTAAAAGGGGGAGAACCGCAAGGAGAAGGGGGACCCGATGAATCAGGAGAGGAGTCGGAGTGCGGACTCGAAGGTGGACTGGCTCGACGACCTGGCGAAGTGAGCAGTTTCCATCAACCGAAACCGAGGGTGAAGCGTCACAGTCTCTCGGAAAGGCGCCTTGGGGGCGCAATGATGACGGTGTGAAGAAGGAAACCGACAAGGGCAGAAAGGGGCAAAATCAAGAAGGTCAAGGGCAGATAAGGTGCAGTGACGATTGATTTTAGAGTCTTTGGCAGGCGGTGTAAACCAGGCGCTTCTTCACTTAAGGTCAGTGTGTGGTGTGCGTTAATTTTAATTTTTAAACCCTTTCCGTTGTTGAGAGCAAAAAGTGTGCTGCGTAGCTGAAAATAAACCTACAGAGAACAGAATAAAATGCTGAAATAACAGAAAAATAACAGCTACGTATGCATCTATTTAACCCAAGAAGGTGGGTCTCTCAAAACTATGCTGGAAAGAAAGGGAAAAACTATGGAAACACACACAAGGGAAGCTCAACAGATCTAGGGTCAAAGGGGACAGAGATCTGGAGGATAAAGCTGCAGATAAGGGGTGCAGATCACAGCCAAGAGACAGAGGCAAGGTGGCTGGAAAAAGGGAAATCAGCAAAAACCCGGGGGGGGGCAAGGCAGAGGCCTTTAGAGGAGGTCCAAACAAAACGACAAGAGGTGATTTGAAAGGAAAAGAGGCTGATTTCGATGGATCTGGAAGTGAGGTCACAGATCTGGAAAAAGAAAGGGCTGAAGCTCTGAAACCGACGGCTGAAACAGCTGAAACTCTTCCACAAAAAGTGGAGGGTACTAAAGCCCCAAGGGGCTGGGTTCCCACTTAGATGAGTAAAAACAGATCAGATCTTGGTCAAGGCGGGCTGAGCATTGCAGGGTCGAAAACCCTCCGGCAAGTCGTGAAGAAACCTTAAAAATTGCGTAAGTGCCGCGGGAAAAAGGTGTGTCGTGTGCCCCGACCTCGATCCGAGTTGAGGTCGCCAGAAACAGCCGTGTTGCATCTGTGTCGTGTGTTTTGGGCTGTGGTATGCATCTCTGTTTCCGCCGTTTTCGCGGCAGATTTTCCGAAAAATCATTGCCTCGCCAAGTGCCGGTGTCGCTTACATTCGCAATAGGGCCAGAAACACACGGAAGTTAGAAATTTTATGTTTTTAGGGTTTTATGTGAGAAAAAAAACATAAAAATAGGAAAAACAAAAATCTGAAAAGAAACCCTAGGGTCTGAAGTAGCTGGATATGCAGGAATATGAAAAACGACAGCGGTCGTAATTTAAAACCCGTGTGGAGTCGCCATTTGTTAGTATGAATCCTTTGTCGAAGCGTACGAAAAAGGACCACTTTAGCTACGCATAACTAATATCCCTAACAACAATAGTGGCTGCCAAATATCTTCAGATCTGCGGTTAGTAATAAAAATGCTGCAACAACGAGATCTATAAATGGAAAGACATTAAGCAGTAAAATAAAGGGTTTGCTCCATGCATCCAACAGACAAGACAAGAACACAATTTTTTGAAAGAATTTTATATTACAGGGCACCTGGGAGGAAAACAAGAAGGTGTATCCAACTCTCCTCAATGGGATGGGTTCTTTGTAATCCTCAGCACTTCAGATCTAAGCTTTCTCTCTCTTGCAAGTGTAGAAAACCCAATGTAAAAATGAAGCTCAATGGGAGCAAAATGATGAAGAAGGAGACCAAGTGTATAGATCGAGGTGTCTAGTATGCAACAAAAGGTGAAGAATGAAGGGGAAAACCCTTCTATTTATAAAAAAATATTGAGTTAGTCTAGATATTGGTGCATAGTTAAAATATTATTAACCAAATCAAGATCCAACTTTTATGGAATATTTTATTATATTTGTTGGAGGGAAAAGGACTTTGACTTGGGTCAAATCCCTTTATTTGTAAATAATAAATAAATAAATGATTTATTTATCATTTTAAGGATGTGGTTGAGTAATAATCAAATAATTAATGATTTATTTAATTATTTAAGGGTGTTGGTCATATTTAACAAAGAATATTATTGAAATAATTATTCCTAGAAAATAATAAGATAACTATAGGTGTATCTCATTAATTTCTTTGTTTTGGGTTAAACATATTTGGGGAATAATAATTAAATTATGGTTTAATTAATTATTCCTTTTGGGGTTTCTTTAATTAACATAGTGAAAGCAGTTTTACTTGGGGTAAAACTGGTCTTACATGGTGTACTTGGGTCCATCTAATGATAAAAGGTTAGATGACCAAAAAATGGTGTAACATTGCCCATAGCGCAAACACTAGATTTGAATCCCAATTCTTTTGGTTTTCATTTATTGTCTTTTTCAGAATTCTTACCAATGTTTTGTTAGAAGATTCTGCCAATCCATTCCCCTGTGGATGATAAGCTGTGGAATGAGACAATATCACATTGTAAGTTTGACAGAAATTAATAAATCTTAGTGAGCTGAAAACTTGGGCATTATCTGTCACAATCTTTACTAGACATCCAAACCTGCTAAAGATATTTTCTTCTAGAAACTTCATAACAACCAAATCATTTGCCTTCCTAGTGGGGATTTCCTCCACCCACTTTGTAAAATAATCTGTAGCAGTAAGGATTCACTTAAATTTCCCACTGGATGGTGGATTGATTTCTCCAATGAAATCCAATCCCCATTGTATGAAAGGTTCTTCAACAAAAATAGGGAGAAGGGGTAAGGGAGCTAACTTTTTCTTTTCTGCAAACACCTGGCATTTTTGACAACTTCTAACTGCTTTATAAACATCAGCAAAAACATATGGCCAATAGAAACTTGATTTGAAAACTTTATGAGCAGTTACCTTCCAGCTGTAGTGACCTCCGCACAAGCATTCATGATATTCTTTGATTACTTCAGGAATTTTCTCCTCTGTCAAACACAACAATAACACACCAGCGGGATCTTTCCAATATAGCTTTGCTTCAATTATTACATAAGGCTGAGCCTTAAGTTTCAAAGCTCTGTATTTAGTTCTATCTATTGAAGGAGGACAAGAAAGAAAGCATAAATAATGAACAATGTCCTTGTACCAATCTGAGCAAAGGAATTTATATTTAATTACTGGCTTTGGCTGATTATCACCTTTTTCTTCAACGACGTCTTCTACAGGAGCCAACAAATTAATTCCCAATGCTTGGAAATTTGACTCTGTTAATAATTTGGCCAATCCCAATCCTTTGACCAATTTGGTTGGTTTAACATCTAGGTCATATTCTTGGATTTTAGCAATCCATTTGCCCCTTTTTCCTTCTACATCGCTCTGTACTAGGACATCCTTTACGGCAGAATTGGGAACGTACGCCAAGATTTGAGAATGAAGGATATAGGTTCTGAATGCTTTCAATGCTTTCACCAGAGCATATACTTGTTTCTCCAATATATTGTATTTTAATTCTGCATCTCGAAGCACCTTACTAAAATATGCTACAGGTTGTTCATACTTTTCTTCATTTCTCTGTAATAACACGGCTGCAATGGTTGAGGGAGATGCAAATGAGAAGATTTGAAATGGCTTCAAATAGTCTGGACTAATTAGAATAGGTGCTTCCTTTAAAGCCTCTTTAATCCTTTGAAAATATTCCCTCGCTTCCTTGTCCCACTTCACTTCAGCATCCTTTTTCAACATGTTTGTTATCTTCTTGACGATCTCTGCATAGTTAGGAACAAATCTTCTTAGAAAATTAATTTTTCCAAGAAATCGCTGAATATCTTTCTTAATTCGGGGCAGTGGAATTGACTGGATCGCTTCGACCCTTGCCGGATCAATCTTCACTCCTTGTTTGGAAACAATATGGCCCAACAATTTACCCTCCTCCAGAGCAAACAAAGACTTTTTAGGATTCAACGATAATCCAAACTTTCTACACTTCAGGAAGGCTTTCCGCAAATGCTGTAGATGTTCCTCATTAGAATTTGAAAAAATTGTGACATCATCCAAATAAACCACCACAAACTCATCTCCCACGAATGAAATAAACATCGCCCTTTGGAATGTGGCCCCCGCATTCATCAGGCCAAACGAAATCCTGGCGTACATGAATGTTCCCCAGGGCGTAGTGAAAGGCATTTTCTTTTGATCTCCTTTCTCCACAACAACCTGGTTGTACCCTGAAAAACCGTCTACCATGGATAAGCTGTAAGCCCCAGTGACTTTTTGTAAGACAAAATCCATTTTCGGCAAAGGATAATTATCTTTCAATGAAGCCCTGTTCAAGTTCCCGAAATATACGCACAGCCTTATCTCTCCATTTTTCTTTCAAACTGGTACAAGATTGGAAAACCAATCTGAATATCTGAGAGGAACAATTATTTTGGCCTGCAACAATTTCTTTACCTCCTTTTCAATCGGAGCCAACAATAATGGATTGATTTGTCTGAGCTTCTGTTTATGCGACTTGACTCCATCCTTCAGTGGGATTTTATGCTGTATGATACTCTTATCATACATTTTCAAATCATCATAAGACCAAGCAAATACATCTTTGAATTGTTTGGTGTAAATCTGCAAGGTGAAATAAGGTAAAACTCAAGGCAACATCAAACCACGCTCAACCTCGTAGCTAGCCCTACGAGGACAGGAGAGGGTTCTCTCCAGGTCTATCTCGGCAAAGCTCTTCAAAGGGGCTGAGATGACTTATAATTGATACTGATTTTAGGCTAGTCAATAGATATGAAGGTTTGATTAAATTTTTTTGGGTTTTTGTTGAAAAAATGGGAAAAACAATTTTGGGTTCGGGGATAAGGCCAGATCTTTGCAGAATTCAAGTTGGGGCAAGGTAGGCAGTAGTCTTGATGCTTTTTTATTAGGTGTATGGATGGATCAGAAAGACAAGGAGCTGAAGAGGGCAAGGGAGTACAGGAATCCTCTCCAAACTGGTGAAAACATATAAAACTAAACAAATTTAAAGGCAGAGCACTGGAATCAATGGATTCAACCTCATTTACTCATTCATTAGTTTCAGAAGAAAAAGAAGGGAATGGCATACATTAAACATTAAAGAAATTACAAATAGCGGAAACGCCATCAATGAAAGCCACAAGAATCCCAGCAGTCTTCGCAAAACCTGCGATCTTTCCTTAGCCAAAATGTGAAAATATGTACAATAGTGTGCCAAACTTTTCCCAAGAGTCCATTCTACGATAGTGTCTCAAAAATTACATCATATAGACCATCCTAACCCCTTCCCATGCCTCTAGGGGTCGAATTACTCCTTCTAGGAGCAGTTTCAACCAATTCTAAACAAGGAGCTAAAATCTAGGCAGTCAAACAACTTGCCTCTAAAAGGAAGGAAACTGATTCATTTACATGATTTTCACTTTTTTGTGAGTGAATCTTCTAGAATAGGTAAAAGTGAGTCAAAATTACATTACAACCACAAAATTACATCAAGATAACTCAAAAATTACATCCACAATGAAAACTGGTCCAACTGGCCGAAATTCTGAGCTGGAAGATGAAAAATTAGCCAAAAATCTCTATGCGCCGCGCGCCTGAGCTCTATGCGTCGCTCACCTTTAAGCCTATTTTTGGGGCACTTCCCGGCATCAAAATCAAGCTCATGATAGTTTTTTGGAAAGCCCTGGATGTCTGCTATCCAACCCAAGTGGAATTTCCCAATTTGGAGCTCATTTTCCCCTCCAAAACTTCATTTTCCCACAAGTACTACCTGCTGGTGCAAAAGGTGGCAGAAAGGTGATTTTCATGGTGTTTTTGGCCCTTTTGATAATCCAGAACTTGGTGAAATGCTTCGGCCATTTCTGAGAATGCATAAATTACCATGAAAAATCAAAAAATACAAATTTTTCCTCCAGCAAGTGTCCCAATCATAAGCGCGCGTCGTGACGCGCTACGCGTTGGGTGGAAAAACCTGTTTTGAGACCAAAATTTTCCAAAATGACCAAAAATTCTCCAAATTTGCTGAAATTCGGAGAGAAGATCCCCCACATGCCTTATTCTCAGCCAATGAAGCCTCGGCCAAAATACGAAGTGGATCAGGCCTCTTTCGCCGTTTTAGTGCTTTGCTCAACCTTCTCTTCAGAATCTTCATTTTTGCTTTGCAAACATGCATGCGGGCTCAATAATGACCTTTCATATGACAGAACATGTCTTTGTCTCTATTGTATTTTGCCAACAACTTCTCCATATGAATGTTAACATGCAGGAGTTCGGTCTCTCGCTCAATTGGTGTCATGTCACCAGGTCTCTTTCGGGCCAATTGTCGATCTTCACGGATTCGCCACAACTCTACAAGTGTATGCTGATCCTCTAGCTGTTTGTTACGCTGGTCCAGGTAGTTTATCACCCACTAAGCTCTCTGCAACTTAACATTCAGCGTGTCAATCTCGACCTTCTACTCTTGGATGATCTCTTTCAGTTTCGAGCCAGGAGAGCTCGCATCAACATCGATGAGTGTAAAGTCAGTGTCTCGGCCTCGTGAAGGGCCCTCATCGTGCACAGGCCTCTTGCCTCTATCCTGAACCTGTACCTGTGCTGATGAAGTCAACGAGACCCCTTCCACCCCGGGTGGAGATAGTACTCGTCGTGTAGCTGCAAATAAGGCTCTGTGGCCTCACTGATATGTCACATACACTGGAGCACTGATATGCTCGGTCTGAGGAATGTCAAGCTGGTGTGAAGGCTCTCCCTCATTATGAACTACCTCGGGAGGCGGCTGTGGCGCTGTGAAGAAGTCACGGGAGATGAAATCCTCCCAAGCAATGCCCTGCTGTGTCAGCTGATGTACCACAATGATTTTGATCAGCGCGTAATGATATATACTGCTATGCTGCAGTGCTGGGGTCTTCTTCTATACAATAAATGTCATCCGCTCTACGTTGCGATACATGAAGTATGGAATGCTCATCATACGTACCCTCGTGAAATGCATCAACAAAGGGATATGGTATGCATAGAGGCGCGAGAATCTGCCCTCGCAACTGAAATATCGAATGATAAGCTTCATCAATGGTGTAAACTCATCCTTCAGAAATATGAATGGAAATACCCTGCTCAGCTGCCTCATATACCCAAGTTTGATGTATGGCTCACAGTAGGATTTCTCTAGCTGCTGTCGTTTGTTCCATTCCTCTCCTATGTTTGGTATCCCGGTGGCCTGAGCAATAGTCTCTGGTGACAGAATGAAGTTAACTCCGGCAAGGTTTACACGGCCATCATGTAAATGTAGAACAAATAGACGAGATAGCTCATGATGATGTTGGGTTTGTGAAATCATCTCACAGTACTGGAAACATGACTGATGCTGAAAAAAATCCATTGCAAGCGAGCAAGCCTGCAATTGAACCAAAGAAGTAGGCTCCTCCCTGACATGCCTACCACTTTTGCCACTTTTGTGAGACCTCCGTGGCACATTAACCTCTGCTGTGGAATCACTGTCATACTCCTACTCATAAACTGAATCCATCTCTGACATGGCGCTGAAATCAAGATGTTTGCAAAATATATGCTGATATAGGTATGGTGAAAAACAAGAGTTCAGTGTATGCTCTAATCCCAAATGTGTCACATGTGTATCAAAGTGTTATAGGAAAGCCACAATGATAAAGGTTCTGTCAAATGAGTTTGAATGGAAAATAGTCACTGCTTTGACGACATGGGGATTTTGAAAAGTGAGTAGGAAGAAGTATAATGTAGTGTACAACCCTTGCAATGATAGTTAGGCTTTGTCAATGGAGAATGGGAATAGTGAATATGGGACTGTGTTACAATATAAATGATAAACAGTGTGACAATGACAGTGGTAATAACAGCAGTGATTTGAATAGGAGAGAGAGCGTGAGGCTAAGGTAATAAGCAGGGACACCACTGACAGCAGATGGTATGAACATATATATCAATAACACAAGTTTGGAAACCCCCACAATATCACTAACATTTGTTTCAAAACCCTAAGAAGTGAATTTGCAATGAATATAGGGTTTACATTTCACCCCATCAAACATTTGTTTTCTCCACTTCCCAAACACCACAGCATGTTTATGAGTCACTAAGCAGGCATGAGTGACTTACTTGCAAGTAAATGAAGTGATTTGGCATGAATCTGGGTGATGAACTGAAGTTTTTGGCCCTGAAACTCTATGCGCCGCGCGCATGCCCAGTGCGCCGCGCACTGTATGTGCGTCACGCGCGTGCAAAATTGCACAGGCCTGTGATGCCCAGTGCGTCGCGCGCGGTGCGTGCGTCGCGCGCCTCTTGTATGCGCCGCGCGCACTTCCACTTCAACTCCACGGCTCTGAAAACGAGTTTTTTGCTCTCCAACACTCCAAACTCGACTTTGCTTTAGAAATTTATGAAAATGATTTGTCTTCAATGCTTTATATAGGTTTGAAAATATCTCACAAGAATCAGATTTGATTTTAATTTTCTCCATAACCCACTTTGTAATGTTTGGCAATCTTGGCACTTTGTCATTTAATGCAATTCTGTCTTTTGGTTTTTCACTGTTTTTTCTGAGTCTTGGACTGATGAAACTTGGTTTTTTTTGTAGGGATTTTGGCATTTTGGCTTCGGCAAAGACCAGAGGCTGCTTTTGAACTTTTTATGGTGGAACAAATACATAATTATTACAAAAAATAAATTTGACAGTTTCTAGTTCAAAACAGAGTTTTGGACTAGAAATGTCTTCAAATGTTTTTGAGAATAAAAATATGAAATAGGAACCTTTTTCGAAACCAACCTCATGGCCTGCAGGCTTTTATTACATGTATCAAAATACTTAAAACCCTAGACTCTACGACTAAAGACTCTTGTTGACAAAAATAATCATTTATGACCATGAAGGACGTGACCTGAACTTCAGTGATTTTTGAGGAATTTTAATTAGCCCTGCAGGTACAAGCATGAGGAAATACAAGACGACCAGACCCTCTCGTCAGTCAATGGCATGCCCCTAGCGAAATGCAACAAAGTGGAATGAGCGAGACACCTAAAAATGATATGCAAAAAGCGAAATGATCTCTGACGGAGTGCTGTAAGGACCGACTCTAACATTGGCTCCAATGGGGATGGTGGCTCCAAGGAGATGCCAAGAACGGCAGATCTCTGGAAGAGCTAGGCAGTGCCTTCATCCATTGGGCGATGGAGTCATTATTTCAATAGATAACACAAAACCTTGGACACATTTATTGACTGAAAAATTTGACTGAAAACTGAGCAAAACTGACTCGACTTTAAAACTGAAAAGACTGATAAAACTGACTTGACAAACTTCAAACCAACTAACCTCCTTCTCCAGAATTATAGCCTTCGCTTCGGGCCCCAGACTGAAGAAAAGAGATTATTCCACACTTGCGATGAAACAGAAGTAAAACGATATATACAATGATGATGAAATCAACAGAAAATACTCAGAAGTGGTATCGCTTGAGAAGCCGACCATTGATCGGCTCTCCAGGACAATCATCCCCGTTCATTTCCTTGAGAAGAAAGGCGTTTTGACCACGATACGCTGCAATCTTAAAAGGACCCTTCCAAAGGTTTTCAAATTTGCTGTGCTTTCCCTTATCTTCATTTCGAGCATCCCACTTCAAAACCACCTCATCCAGCTGAAACTTATCTGCTTTCGCTTTCCTGTCATAAATCTTCTTAATGCGCTCCTGCAACTTGAATGTATTTTGAAAGACCTCCTCCTGTGTCTGCTGTAAATGAATCATCTGATTTATCCTTCGTTGCATAGGATCTTCCTCACTACTGGCTTCCTGAAGCAATTTGACTACCGGGACAGCAAGAGAAGTGGGAAAAACTGTGTCTACCCCATACACCAACTCGAAAGGAGACATGCCAATAGATTTTTTCTGACTTACCCTATCAGCCCAAAGTGCATTCACTAATTTCTTGTGCCAACCTTTTTTATTTATTTCCAGCAATTTCTTAATGATATTCACCAAAGACTTATTTGAAGATTCCGCCAAGCCATTTCCTTGCGGATGGTAGGCAGTCGAATGTCCCAAGATGATGTTGTACTTATAGAAAAATTCAACCATCCTCTTTGACTTGAAGGCCGCTGCATTATCTATGATTATCTTACTAGGACACCCAAAACGTGACAAAATATTATTTTCAAGAAAAGAGATGATTACCGCATCCGTGGCTTGTCGAGTGGGAATCGCCTCGATCCATTTCTTGAAGTAATCCGTTGCTGTCAATATCCATCTATGCTGTCCGGAAGATGCCGGATGGATTTCCCCAATGAAATCCAACCCCCACTGCTGAAATGGTGCACTGAATTCAATTGGTTTGAGAGGCAAAGGCTGTAATTTCTTCTTCCCTTCGAAAATTTGACATTCGTGACAATTCTTAACAGCCTTATATACATCAGAAAATAAAGAAGGCCAATAGTAACCTGCCCTTAGAATCTTATTCGCTGTGGTTTTCCAAAATAGATGGCCCCCGCAATCTCCTTTATGAAAGTACTCCAAAACTCTTTTGGCTTCTTCCTCTACCAAACAATTCAATAAAATTCCACCAGGGTCTTTCCAATATAATGCAGAATTCAATATGCAAAACTTTGCAGCCCTCAACTTCAAGGTTCTACTCTTATTTCTAGGCATCCCGGGTGGTGGGGACAAATTCTTAAGTACATATAATATGTCAGCATACCAAGGGGAAGAAACAAAAATATCAGATACCTGAAATGATGTACTCTCCTCATCTTCATCAGACATGGCAGCGATCAAATTTATATCTAGAGCATGCAAATTGGTTTTAGCCATGAGCTTGGCTAGTCCTTGTCCTTTGATCAGCTTAGTCGGTTTAATCTCCACATCATATTCTAATAACGCAGCGATCCACTTACCCCGTCTTCCCTCTGGATCTGCCTGTACCAAAACATCTTTAACTGCTGCGTTAGGAACATAGGCTATAATGTGGAAATGCAGTATATACACACGGAAATATTTCAAGGCATTTACAAGAGCACGTGCTTGTTTCTCAATAATGTTGTATTTCAACGCTCCGTCCCTTATAATCCGACTGAAAAAAGCAATAGGCTTCTCAACTCCATCCCTTTTCTGCATTAAAACAGCTGCCAAAGTGTGCTCAGAAGCAAACGAAAACAAAATGAAGTCCTGTGTGTAGTCCGGGCTGATTAAAATAGGGGCTGAAGAAAGAGCTAACTTTACCAAATTGAATGATTTCACCGCCTCTTCTGTCCACTTTACCTGATTGTCCTTTTTCAGCATGTTCGTGATTTCTCTAAGATGCTCAGCAAGATTTGGAATGAAACGACGCAGAAAATTCATTTTACCATTAAATGAATGTATTTATTTCTTGTTCCGAGGCTGTTCAATTTGCTGGATGGCTTCAACACATGCAGGGTCAACACGAATTCCGTCTTTCGATATGATGTGGCCAAGGAGTTTGCCTTCATCCATGGAAAACAGGCTCTTTTTCGGATTCAGCGAAATGCCATATTTTCTGCACTTCTGGAAAACAAATTTCAAGTGATATAAATGTTCTTCATTAGAATTTGAAAACACAGTCAAATCATCAAGGTAAACAACCAAAAATACATCTTTCTCATTGGTGAAAGCCATGTCCATTGCACGCTGAAAAGTGGCACCTGCATTTTTCAAACCAAACGGCATCTTGGCATAATGAAACGTTCCCCATGGAGTGGTGAACGCAGTTTTGTCACGATCATCCTCATGCACTAAAATTTGATTATATCCTGAATAGCCGTCGAGTAGTGACATCCTTGATGCTCCAACTACTCGCTGCAATATATGGTCCATTTTTGCCAGCGGATAATTGTCTTTTAATGATACCTTATTCAAATTTCTGAAATCGATACACAAACGGATCTCACCTGTCTTTTTTCTCACGGGCACCAAATTTGATATCCAATCAGAAAATATGATAGGCACAATGATTCCTGACTTATACAACCTGTTTACCTCTTTTTCAATCGACGGTAGCAGCTTCGGATTGATTCTCCTCAACTTCTGACGGAAAGGCTTCTGATTTGGTTTAATAGGGATAGTATGCTGAATGATGTTAGTGTCATACGTTTTTAAATCTGAGTAATCCCACGCAAAAGCATCAGCAAATGAAGACAACAATCTCACATACTCCGCTCTTACCTCTGGTGACAATGACTTGGATAACTTTACCATCTTGGGATTTTCAGCTGTCCCAATATTTACTTCTTCAACACCTTTTTCAGTCGGCCTCAATGTCGGTTTGCGGGCTACATCGTCTTCATCAAAGAGTTCCTCTAAAGGAATCAATCCTTTAGGAATGATGTTATCTTTAAGTTGCAGCACTTCCATTTGATTTATTTGTATATCATCATTACCATCATCATATTCTGTATCTATGGAGGTGTCTTTAAACTTACCCTTATTTTGCAGAAAATCACTAATCTCCTCGTCATCCTGAAAAACTTGCCAACATCTCTGATTGTCTGGAACGGTGGGGCGGTGCTTCACATGGATCTCGAACTTGTTGCTGGAATTCATTGGGATTTTTAAATTACTTGCTGCCTTAGCAAGTCCATCAGAAACACCATTTTGTATGCGAGGCACACACGTCAAGGTATAATCTGAAAATAATTTCAAAATATCTAAAACTGCATTACGGTAAGCCCTCATGCGAGGATGCTTGGCTTGAAACTCACCCTTTACCTGCTTTATCACCATCTCCGAATCACCATAGACTGCAATTATTTTCGCTTTCAGCTTTCTTAGAATCTTAAGGCCAGCAATCAGAGCCTCATACTCTGCCTCATTGTTAGAACAGTCAAATGCTAGTTTGTAGGAACATACTCTCACATTGCTTGGAACCTTATCCGGAGCGGAAAATGGACTGCGTATCCAAACACCACTTCCAGCACCATCAATACCCACTGCGCGATCGAAATCCATGGTCCAAATACCATCTTCATCCTCCTCTAAGTGTTGAAATTGCGCCAGCTCTGTTTTTCCTGTTTGCTGCCCATTGTCTTTAGCTGATTGCTCAACAGTAGCTTGCTTTTCTTGTCTTTATTTCTGCAGAACTTCTCTAAAATTTTCAGTGATCTCTGGTATATCTTCTGCCTGAACTAATTGACTATCTATATCATTAAAACTATCAGCAAACAAAACAAAAGACTCTAAGTCGGTATGTACATAATTTACAGGATGATTGATCGGTTTCTCCTTGCTTGTTATCATGTATTTCATCTTCTGCTCTCGATATAACTTTCTCATTTGACCAAAGACTGGAATTGTCGCATAGGAGAAATATAACTGTAGTGTACCTTTCAACTTTTCCCCCCAAGATCTAGAAAGGAGCATCCCAAATCGAGGAGGAATGTCCGCCATAACCACGTCCATCAAGACATTCTTCGCAGGAATTTGATCTAAACTTACAACCAAATCTTTGATGAGTCTGATACATCTCACGCGGCTGGAATCAAATGAATACAAATCATGGTATTTCCTTGTAATATCTAAACCCAACTTTTCCATGATCGCCTTTGGCATAAGATTGTGCGAAGCACTAGAATCGAACATGGCATTGTGCAATATATATTCATGCAACCTCAAACTGATATAAAAGGGAGGAACATCATTGTCAGGGGACTCACCATCTAAAGCAGGCCCAAATATCAATTCGGGCTGATCATCTTCAATATTTACCGTGTCAAACATTGGATCAAAATTCAGAATTTTAGAAACTTGACCTCGATAGCTGCTGTTCTTCATAATTTCTGTCAAAGGAATAGATACCTTAAATTTGGAAATTTCATTCTCGAAACTAAAAGCTGAAACTCTTTCAACCTCTTTGACCGGAACTTCTTTCTTTTTAGCCTTATCTTTCATTATATTTGACTGATTGGCCTTTTCTGCTGATGATGATTTACTAGCTGCGGGATCAATTGTCTCTTTTCCTTTCTTCTGTGGTATAGGTGAATCCATCTTAGGTGCTGAAGCCTCTTTTCTCTTCTGAATTGGGTTTATGGGCACATCTCTGTTTCTCAATGAGTATTGCTTCTGCTGAGCGGACAAAGCATTCATATACCCTCTTTGGTATTCATCTGATTCTTCCTCCAGAGCTGTATCATTTGCTAAAATGAAATCCTCATCTTTCTGTGCAGCTGAAATTTCTCCATATTCTTCATCCTCAGTGATGTAAATGGGCAGATTATCGGGAGTAAAGAAGTGGTTTTGCTCCCCTATTACATCATCATCATCATCTGATTCTTGACTTACAAAATTCCACAAAAGAGGTGTTTTAACTTGCTGCTGGGCTGCCGGCTCTTGTGCTCTCTGTTCACACTGCTTAATTCTGAACTGTGGCTGCTGCTGGCCACGGTAGTTGGGATTACGAATCTGCGTTTCTGGCTTATCAAGCGTCATTATTTTGAACATTTTTTCCATCTCACGAAGCAAGTGCTGTTCTGAGGCAGATGTGGAAGCTTCTTCTTTTATGGTCACTCTCTTTTCTGCTTTCAACCGGGCTCTCTTATCATTCAGATTCGCCTCAACACTAACAACAATCTTCTGCATATCTTCCAAGGTAGGTGGATCTCTGTCTCGTAGTGAATAAGCAATCTCCGGATCGAAACCGTCCGAGAATTTGAGGAGAGCTGATTTTCTAGACGGTATTAAGTCATCTCGAATTGCATTATACACTGTATTGAATCTGATAATATAATCCTGAACGGACTCACCAGGATTACGTTTGATGCTGGTATACTCAGAAGTAATTTGCAGCGGATCTTTTTTCATCTCCCATCGATCTAAGAATTGTGTCTGAAGCTCTTGTAATGTATTGATACTTGCGGGCTGTAGAGCTCTAAACCATTTACGAACCTCACCTCCAAAAGTTTGGGCGAACAACCTCATGGACACATTCTCTTCATCTATTTCATGCAGGTCCAAGAAATCTGTCATTCTAACAATATGCTGCTGAGCGGACACACTCTGCGGAGTGCCATCAAATATTGGAATCTTACTCTGATAATCAGCGGGCATAGGATCCAAATTTGCAGGTAAAACAAGAGGTGTGAATCTAGCAGCCATGGCTCTTGGCGGATTTATAATCTGCTGTCTTGGAGAAACAGGTGGAATGGGAGCAGTAGATGAACGAGGTGTATGCGGTGGAGATGGAGGAAGAACTACTGCTGATTGCTGATCAGAGATCTCAGGCTGTACTGGAATGGTATGGATAAAGGGAGGTTCAGTGGGAATTCGTGAACCGGATGCAATTTCAGATGGCCCAAGAGTTTGTGAAGCAGATTCAATGAATTCAGGAATGTTTGTTGCCACAATGGAGTTTTGAAGATTTAGAATATAATTATCGATAGATCTATTTGCTTGCTCAACTTCTAGATACTTGATGAACTCAGGATTGATGACGGTGGAACCAGTGGCACTTTCGGATTTGGTTTCAAACAATGATAACTCGAACTGATCGTCAAACTCAATATCTTCAATGTATTCAAAAACAATGGGGTATGAGTGAGATTTGACCAAAGGAATAATGGGAGCTTCTCGACGGAAAATTCTTGGTATTAGGTTGGGGTTTTCATATACTGGAGGTGGATTTGGATCAGGATTTGATCTGGTATGCCTTTTTGAAGCCAGTGTATTGATCTATTCAAGAAAAATTCAAAAGACACAATAGATTATTTTCAGCCTATCGACTTCTAGACTCAATCATCCAAAAGTCTAGAACGAATAAGTACACTGGGGTAATTTGAAAATTAAGATCTGCACTCACAAGCTAACCGGAGATCGACTGAAGCAACGTTTATCTACTTCCGCTTATGCATGGCAAAAGCGTTTCGAAAGCTACCTGGCGTGACTTCAGACTCCGTCTATAACTCATGAAACGAACACACCAACAACAAAACCATTGAGATTTTTCCCCAGTATGGTCGCCACTATGTTAGTGCTCGAATCTACCTTAGGCTGAAATAAGGTAAAACTCAAGGCAACATCAAACCACGCTCAGCCTCGTAGCTAGCCCTACGAGGACAGGAGAGGGCTCTCTCCGGGTCTATCTCGGCAAAAGGTCTTCAAAAGGGGCTGAGATGACTTATAATGGATACTGATTTTAGGCTAGTAAAGAGATAGGAAGGTTTGATTTAAATTTTTTGGGTTTTTGTTGGAAAAATGGGAAAAACAATTTTGGGTTCGGGGATGAGACCAGATCTTTGCAGAATTCGAGTTGGGGCAAGGTAGGCAGTAGTCTTGATGATTTTTGATTATGTGTATGGATGGATCAGAATGAAAAGGAGCTGAAGAGGGCAAAGGAGAACATGGATCCTCTCCAAACTGGCGAAAACATATAAAACTAAACAAATTTAAAGGCAGAGCACTGGAATCAATGGATTCTACCTCATTTACTCATTCATTTAGTTTCAGAAGCAAAAGAAGGGAATGGAATACATTAAACATTAAAGAACTTACGAATAACTGAGAGAACACACCATCAAAACTAAAATCCACAAGAATCCAAACAGGTGTTGCAAAACCTCTGATCTTTCCTTAGCCAAAATGTAGAAAATATGTACAATAATGTGCCAAACTTTTCCCAAGAGTCCAAACCTGATAGTGTCTCAGAAATTACATCATATAGACCATCCTAACCCCTTCCCATGCCTCTAGGGGTCGAATTCCTCCTTCTAGGAGCATTTTCAACTAATTCTAAACAAGGAGCTAGAATCTAGGCAGCCAAACAACTTGCCTCTAAAAGGAAGGAAACTGATTCTTTCACTTGATTTTCACTTTTTTGGGAGTGAATCATCTAGAATAGGTAAAAGTGAATCAAAATTACATTAAAACCACAAAATTACATCAAGATAACTCAAAAATTACATCCACAATCAAAACTGGTCCAATTGGCCGAAATCCTGAGCTGGAAAATGAAAAATTGACCAATTTTCTCTATGCGCCGCGCGCCTGAGCTCTATGCGTCGCGCGCCTTTCAGCCTGATTTTTGGGCACTTCCTGGCATCAAAATAAAGCTCATGATAGCTTTTTGGAAAGCCCTAGATGTCTGCTATCCAACCCAAGTGGAATTTCCCAATTTGGAGCTCATTTTCCCCTCCAAAACTTCATTCTCCCACAAGTACTTCCTGCTGGTGCAAAAGGTGGCAGAAAGGTGATTTTCATGGTGTTTTTGGCCCTTTTGATCATCCAGAACTTGGTGAGATGCTTCGGCCATTTCTGAGAATGCATAAATTACCATGAAAAATCCAAAAATACAAATTTTTCCTCCAGCAAGTGTCCCAATCATAAGCGCGCGTCGTGACGCGCTACGCGTTGGGCTGAAAAACCTGTTTTGGGACCAAAATTTTCCAAAATGACAAAAAGTTCTCCAAATTTTCTGAAATTCAGAGCAAAGACCCTCCATCATGTATCATGCTCAGCCAATGAAGCCTCAGCCAAAATCCAGAGTGGATCAGGCCTCTTTCTCCGTTTCAGTGCTCTGCTCAACCTCCTTTTTAGAATCTTCATTTTTGCTTTGCAGACGTGCATGCGGGCCCAATAATGACCTTTCATGTGACGGAGCATGTCTTTGTCTCTATTTTCCTTTGCCAACAAATTCTCCAGATGAATGTTAACATGTGTGAGGCATGTCTCTCGCTCAATTGGTGTCATGTCACCAGGTCTCTTCCGGGCCAATTGTCGATCTTCACGGATTCGCCGCAGCTCTACAAGTGTGTGCTGATCCTCTAGCTGTTTGTTATGCTGCTCCAGGTAGTTTATCACCCACTGAGCTCTCTGCAACTTAACATTCAGCGTGTCAATCTCGGCCTTCTGCTCCTGGACGATCTCTTTCAGTTTCGAGCTAGGAGAGCTCTCATCAACATCAATCAATGTGAATTCAGTATCTTGGCCTCCTGAGGGGCCCTCATCGTGCATAGGCCTCTTGCCTCTATCCTGAACCTCTACCTGTGCTGATGAAGAAGGCGAGACCCCTTCCACACCGGGTGGAGATAGTACTCGTCGTGTAGCTGCAAATAAGGCTCTGTGGCCTCGCTGATATGTCACATACACTAGAGCACTGATATGCTCGGTCTCAGGAATGTCAAGCTGGCGTGAAGGCTCTCCCTCATCATGAACTACCTCAGGAGGCGGCTGTGGCGCTGCAAAAAGTCACGAGAGATGAAATCCTCCCAAGCAATGCCCTGCTGTGTCAGCTGATGTACCACCATGATTTTGATCAGCGTGTAATGATATATACTGCTATGCTGCTGTGCTGGGGTCTTCTTCTGTACAAGAAATGTCATCCGCTCTATGTTGCGATACATGAAGTATGGAATGCTCATCATATGTACCCTCGTGAAATGCATCAACAAACGGATATGGTACGCATAGAGGCGCGAGAATCTGCCCTCGCAACTGAAATATCGAATGATGAGCTTCATCAATGGTGCAAACTCATCCTTCAGAAATCTGAATGGAAATACCCTGCTCATCTGCCTCATATACCCAGGTTTGATGTATGGCTCATAGTAGGATTTCTCTAGCTGCTGTCGTTTGTTCCATTCCTCTCCTATGTTTGGTATTCCGGTGGCCTGAGCAATAGTCTCTGGTGACAGAATGAAGTTAACTCCGGCAAGGTTTACACGACCATCATGTAAATGTAGAACAAATAGACGAGCTAGCTCATGATGATGCTAGGTTTGTGTAATCATCTCACAGTACTGGAAACATGACTGATGTTGAAAACAATCCATTGCAAGCGAGCAATCCTGCAATTGAACCAAAGAAGTAGGATCATCCCTGACATGCCTACCACTTTTGCCACTTTTGTGAGACCTCCGTGGCACATTAACCTCTGTTGTGGAATCACTGTCATACTCCTGCTCATAAACTGAATCCGTCTTTGACATGGCGCTGAAATCAAGATGTTTTGCAAAATATATGCTGATATAGGTATGGTGAAAAACAAGAGTTCAGTGTATGCTCTAATCCCAAATGTGTCACATGTGTATCAAAGTGTTATAGGAAAGCCACAATGATAAAGGTTCTGTCAAATGAGTTTGAATGGAAAATAGTCACTGCTTTGACTACATGGGGATTTTGACAAGTGAGTAGGAAGAAATATAGTGTAGCATACAACCCTTGCAATGATAGTTAGGCTTTGTCAATGGAGAATGGGAATAGTGAATATGGGACTGTGTTTGTCAATGGAGAATGGGAATAGTGAATATCGGACTGTGTTTGTCAATGGAGAATGGGAATAGTGAATATGGGACTGTGTTACAATATAAATGATAAAAAGTGTGACAATGATAGTGGTAATAACAACAGTGATTTGAATAGGAGAGAGAGCGTGAGGCTAAGGTAATAAGCAGGGTCACCACTGACAGCAGATGGTATGAACATATATATCAATAACACAAGTTCGGAAACCCCCACAATATCACTAACATTTGTTTCAAAACCCTAAGAAGTGAATTTGCAATGAATATAGGGTTTACATTTCACCCCATCAAACATTTGTTTTCTCCACTTCCCAAACACCACAGCATGTTTATGAGTCACTAAGCAGGCATGAATGACTTACTTGCAAGTAAATGAAGTGATTTGGCACAAATCTGGGTGATGAACTGAAGTTTTCGGCCCTGAAACTCTATGCGCCGCGCGCATGCCCAGTGCGTCGCACGCTGTGTGTGTGTCGCGCGCGTGAAAAATTGCACAGGCCTGTGATGCCCAGTGCGTCGCGCGCGGTATGTGCGTCGCGCGCCACTTGTATGCGCCGCGCGCACTTCCACTTCAACTCCATGGCTCTGAAAACGAGTTTTTTGGTCTCCAACCCTCCAAACTCGATTTTGCTTTGGAAATTTGTGAAAATGATTTGTCTTCAATGCTTTATATAAGTTTGAAAATATCTCACAAGAATCAGATTTGATTTTAATTTTCTCCATAACCCACTTTGTAATGTTTGGCAATCTTGGCACTTTGTCATTTAATGCAATTCTGTCTTTTGGTTTTTCACTGTTTTTTCTGAGTCTTGGACTGATGAAACTTGGTTGTTTTTGCAGGGATTTTGGCATTTTGGCTTCGGCAAAGACCAGAGGCTACTTTTGAAATTTTTATGGTGGAACAAATACATAATTATTACAAAAAATAAATTTGACAGTTTCTAGTTCAAAACAGAGTTTTGGACTAGAAATGTCTTCAAATGTTTTTGAGAATAAAAATATGAAATAGGAACCTTTTTCGAAACCAACCTCATCGCCTGCGGGATTTTATTACATGTATCAAAAGACTTAAAACCCTAGACTCTAGGACTAAAGACTCTTGTTGACAAAAATAATCATTTATGACCATGAAGGACGTGACCTGAACTTCAGTGATTTTTGAGGAATTTTAATTAGCCCTGCAGGTACAAGCATGAGGAAATACAAGATGACCAGACCCTCTCATCAGTCAATGGCATGCCCCTAGCAAAATGAAACAAAGTGGAATGAGTGAGACACCTAAAAATGATATGCAAAAAGCGAAATTATCTCTGACGGAGGGCTGTAAGGACCAACTCTAACAGTTATATTATCATTGATGTCGATTATTTTACAAAATGGGATGAGGTGATGACTAGATATGATAATGAAGGTCATACTATGGTGCAATTTATTTTTAACCATGTCATCACTCCGTTCGGTGTTCTGAAAGCCATTTTCACTGACCATGGCTCCCAATTTCACAATCATATGATGATAGATCTTACTACTCAGTTGGGGATATGCCATGATAGCTTCACTCAGTATTATCCACAGGCTAATGGTCAAGTTAAAGATGTTAACAAAGTTTTGGTGGAAATGATTCAATGAACCATTGGGACACATATAAGAGACTGAAACCTCATGATATTCTCAGCTCTATGGGCTTATCGAAATTATGCTAAGATCACTGCTGGATTCACACCATTTTGACTAGTGTATGGTTTGGATTCCACACTCCCGATTAAGTGTGAAATCACTTCTCTGAGAATAGTTATTGAACTAATTCCTGGTAGTTAACCAAAAGAGGAACATCTGCTTTATCTAGAATGTCTTGATGAGACTCGACGTCTCATTGCTTTATTCATTGAAGCAAAAAAGAAACGAGTTAAAGATCAATATGATAAGTTCGTTACTCATCGCATTTTCTCGGAAGGTGACTTGATCTTGCTTTAATATCAAGCCCATGATAAGCTAGGGGTCGGGAAGCTCGAGTAGATGTGGCATGGGACCTACATTATTCAACTAGTATTAGAAAGAGGCAACTATGAGATGGTAGATTATGAGGGTAATCCATTGTATAAGCCTTGAAATGGGATATATTTGAAGATATACAATGCTTGATTTCAAGTATCGTACTTTGTACATTAGTGTGTGATTCATTAGTGTGATTTTAGATTTTTGGTGTGATTATTTGCTTTGTAGACATGTTTCCTCTGCTCACCTCATGTTCCACTTGGTTTGTAGATGTCATCAGACCATTATGTTGGTTTTTTTTATGGTGCTTTTCATAGCACACAGAACTTATATTCCATAGCATGGGCACTCTTTGCCTCAGATGGCAAGTTGGTCAATTTACAAGGTATTTGTTTGGGCCAAAAAACTAATAATATTTCCAAATATATTGGGTTCATCAAACTATTATCGGATCCAATTCCTCTCGGTACCATAGATTTGGTTGTCAAGATAGACTCACAACTCATTGTGTTAAAGTTAAATGGTCAATATTCAGTAAGAAACCCTCAGATTTTACGCATGTATTTGCATGTTCAATTACTGGAAATAAATTTTGATTACATCACATATCAACACATTCCACGCAATTTGAATACATTAACAGATACATTAGAAAATTATGTTTTAGATTGACATTTGCGTCATATGTAAAAAACCGACACAACATCATGATATAAGAACACTTAGTAGCAGAAAGTGACATATATATATATATATATATATATATATATATATATATATATATATATCTATCGAGTCTGTAAAATTTTTTTACATAAAAATATAAAAAAATATCTATTCTATGACACAATGGCTCTACGAGCCTACATCAGTGCAAAAATAAATTGAAAGCTACTATCTGGCCACATGGTGCTCGTGATAGCATGTGACTGCTCAGATAATTTTCTAGAGTAAATGATGCAGTCGGCCTGGGACCCCCACAGTATGCCTCTGATAGTGTAATAGGATATCATCAAAATTGGCATATTCTCGTATGCCTTTGGTCAAGCCTGCCAAGTTACACTCCACCTCTTCTAGTGGGACTGCCCCCTCCTCATAGGGAACATCCTCGATTTGGCGTGCGACTCTCCTAACAATTGGATACATACCAGGTAGTATTTTCGGCCCAACATATGCAAAACATAATAACATAAGTTTAAATCTCAGAATACATAACAAAAACATTAAAAAGTAAAAAATACAAGAAATAATTTTTTTACCTGCATATGACCACTGTGCACCTGGAGGCAGAGGTAGATCTAGGTATCTTATGAAATTAGGGTCGACATATGTGTAATCCTCCACCATGATAAGCTGAAATTGTAGCCAATTGAAAAATGGTGTCGGAAAAAACATCTGTTGACCCCCTCCTTGATGGGGAATAATCTCGCACCACCTTAATAGCCTCAAATACCTCGGGGCTGGATCATATACCTTCAGTCGTTGATAATAAAATAGGGGAACTCTCTCCATGAGGAAAGTGACTAGGATCGATCCATATCTAAATTGTTTCAGACGCCTTGTTTTGCACTTGGTTAGTTTTTTCTTCATGTTGGCCAACAACCCCTTGCACCAATTAAAAATTGTGGGAGCGAGACAATCCAAAACATATTGGATCTGAGAATTTGTTGCTTCATGCAATGCTTGGGCACCAACTACACGGGCCATGCAATGCAAAATAGTCCTCAAAGGTAGAATGGTAATGGTTTCGATGTCTACCTTCCCACTGCTAGTGTTTTGGGCAGCTGAGCAATGTCTTTGGATGAGCATGCTAGTTCTCTTTCCTTTAGTACGGGCTATGGAGAGTTGGATCCTCTCCCCTCCCTTGGAAAACCAGGTCATAAAGTAGATATCAGAAATATCTAGTTCAAGCTCTTGATCCCCAATAACTAAAATTTGTAGATCGATGTACCATATCCCAATAAGATATTCTAAAATCTCCAGCTGAGCTCTCAGTCCTGAGGTCTGGAAAAATTTAAGCAATCCAGAATTCCTTAGTGCATTTATGAAATTTGGGTCTTGGAGACCGTGGTAGTAGGTTTTAACCCTGAACATAAATTATCTACACATGAATCTTATAACAGAAAATAAACAATAGCAAGAGCATAAAACATAAAACAGATAAACACAGAGATTTTCCCCTGGATCCCAAATTGGGACGACCAACTTGATATTTCATTATATTCCTTTTAGTGTTACAACACATATATATACATGCCGAAGCATACATAAACCCTAATCCATTAACCTTGGATTAGAACATAACTATAGTTCCCTTGACAGGATCTACAAAAATACCAGGGGCCGAAAACCATCGTACCCCAAAACCATGTGCAAAACCATGGGCGCGGACCGCCCACCAGAAATTAAGGACCAAAAAATTTTCACCGGGGCGCTGCCCCGAACCCTGATAGGATTGAGCCCAGCGCAAAGGGGGGGCTATTTCCCCCCCCTGTAACCCCCCCCTGTTGCGCCCAGCACAAAGGGGGGGCTATCGCCCCCCCCCCGCGCGTGATTAGTCGTGGAAAGAATATAACACATACCCAACATTCTCCCACTTGTTGTTTTCTTTCCGCAAGGGGCCACAGGAGAGCTTAGTCATTGGCCCAATTCTTCAACACCCATTGTTTCTCTACACCAAGAGAAATTATAAGTGCTCACAGACTTCGTCAATGCATCTGCAACATTCTTCAAAGTGTCCACCTTTACCAGCAACACCCTTTTAGCCTCAACCATATCTCTAAAAAACTGATATTGAACATCAATGTGCTTTGTCTTTGAATGATAAGCAGGGTTCTTAGCCAAGAAAATTGCACTTTGGCTATCACAGTCTATCCTTTTAGCTTGCTGTACCAACCCCATACTTGAACACAATCTCTGCAACCAAAATGCTTCCTTGCTTGCATGAGTGGTTGCCATGTATTCTGCCTCTGTAGTTGAAAGAGCCACTACAGACTGTCTTTTACTCATCCAACTGACTGCGCCTCCAAATAGGCTAAACACATACCCACTTGTGGATCTTCTTTGGTCCAGATCTCCAGCCCAGTCTGCATAAAAAAAACCATGAATGTCCAACATTCTTTCCAATCCTGGTCTTCCCTGGTAGCACAAGCTATAATCACTAGTGCCACGTAAATATCTGAAAACCCGCTTCACTGCTGTCCAATGCTCCTTCCCTAGGTTTGACATAAACCTGCTCAATACTCCCACTGCATGTGCATTTTCTGGTCTAGTACAGACCATTTCATACATCAGGCTACCCACTGCACTTGCATATGGAACACGGGACATATCCTCCTCTTCTTCTTGTGTCTTGGGACACTGTTCAGCAGACAGCTTTACACCTTCAGGAATAGGAACATTCACCGGTTTAATATCCTGCATATTGAACCTCTGCAATATAGTCTCAACATACTTCCTTTGGTTTAACCAGAGCTTCCTCTTTGCCCGATCTCTCTTAATTTCCATGCCCAAAATATAGTTTGCAGCACCAAGATCCTTCATGTAGAATTTGGAGAACAGTTGGGTCTTCAAATCTTGGATAATTTCTTTGTCATTTCCAATCAACAACATATCATCCACATACAAGACCAAATAAATAACATGGTCACCAATTAAATTAAAATAAACACAGTGATCCTTCTTGCTTCTGGTGAAGCCAAGTCCCCGTATATAGGTATCAAATTTCTGATACCACATCCTTGGTGACTGTTTTAACCCATACAGAGACTTCTTCAACCTACATACCAGTTCTTTCTTACCCTTCACCATAAAGCCTTCAAGTTGCTTCATGTAGATCTCCTCTTCTAGATCCCCGTGAAGAAATGTTGTCTTCACATCCATTTGTTCTATCTCAAAATCAAATGCAGCAGCAACAGATAAAAGTAATCTAATAGAAGTAACCTTGGCAACAGGAGAAAAAATATCACCAAAATCAATTCCTGGCACTTGGGAATAACCTTTTGCTACCAACCGAGCTTTGTATTTCTCCACCTTGCCTTCTACATTCATCTTCTTCTTAAACACCCATTTCCTCCCGATGGGCTTCCTTCCAGCCGGCAACTCCACCAGATCCCATGCCTCATTTTTGTGCAAGGATGCCATTTCATCAACCATGGCCTCCTTCCAGAGTTTTCCATCCTCTGAATCTACTGCCTCCCTGACAGTTCTGGGTTCATCATCAGTTATAGTTAAGGAAAAAACTGAACAGAAAGCAGATGGACTATACCTTTCTGGTTGCCTTCTTTCCCGAACTGATCTTCTCAAAGCTGGAGTTTGTGGCTCTTCATCTTCTGAGTCTTCTTCTGTTGTAGAGTCTGATTCATCCTCCTTTAGCTCAAACTCTATCTTCTCAGGTTCCTTTGGTATGAATTCATGTTTAACAACATCTTTCACCTCTCTAAACACCACATCTTGGCTATACACAACCTTCCTTGTTTCCAGGTTCCAAAGCTTGTAACCTTTTAAACCATCCTTATACCCAATAAAGATGCACCTTTCAGATTTATTATCCAAATTGGTCCTTTTTTTCTTTGGAACATGTACATATGCATCACATCCAAATTCCATTAGATGTGAAAGAGAGGGTTTCTTACCAGTCCATACCTCATCTGGAGTCTTATCCTCCAACACTGATGAAGGTGATTTGTTAACCAGATAGCATGCAGTCTCCATTGCTTCTGCCCAGAATTCTTGTCCTAACCCGGTACCACTGAGCATGCTTCTTGCATTTTCCATCAGTGTTCTGTTCATTATTTATGCAACTCCGTTTTTCTGAGGTGTGTATGGAGTAGTATTCTGCCGTGCTATACCATACTTCTTACATAAATCTTCAAATTCCTTCTTGCAGAACTCTCCACCATTATCTGTCCTCAGCGCCTTTATCTTCTTCTCTGTCTAGTTTTCCACCAGAGCCTTAAATTCTTTAAATCTGTCAAAGATTTCAGATTTATTCCTCAAGAAATATATCCATGTATTCCTTGAGAAGTCATCTATGAATGAAACATAGTACACAGACTTTCCAAGTGATGGAACTGACATAGGTCCAAACACATCACTGTGCACAAGTTCTAATATCTTGTTCGCCCTCTTAACACCAGAAGGAAAACTCACCCGATTCTGCTTCCCATATACACAATGTTCACAGAAATTGAAATCCAGAGAGAAATTAGACATACCTTCTACCATACCATTTCTATGTAGTATCTGAAGGCCCTTCCCTCCAATATGTCCAAGCCTTTGATGCCATAGCATGGTCTTTTCTCCAGAGACAACTAGGATTTCCGCTCCACTTTTAGGAACCATAGAATTATTACACCCATCAATAACAATGCTAACTTGTAGCTTGTATAGAGTTCCAGTCCAAACTCCCTGCATTAATACCAGTGCTCCCCGAACCATCTTGCAGGCATCTTTATCAAACACTGTTTTTACACCTGCATCATCCATCTTGCTTACAGAAATCAAATTTCTGGCCAATGCAGGAATATGAAGAACACCATGAAGTGTTCTAATCCTTCCACCTTGCAGCTTCAGCTTGACCTTTCCACGTCTGATGATTTTGGCCTTCCTATCAACCCCTAGGAGGACATCACCACCATCATATTTCTCATACTCACAGAACCACTCCCGATGGGAAGTGAAATGAAAGGATGCACTTGAGTCAATCAAACATGACTCATGATCTACATGTGTATTTGAAGAAGAAGCCAAATACACATCCCCACCTTCATCCGAGGTGGTTTTTGCCTCTGCAGAAGGAGCATCATCATATCCCTTTCCTTTCTCGGGAGCTTTAGATCCGCACTCCCTTTTGTAGTGCCTTTCCTTTCCGCATTTCCAACATACCTTTACAAACTTTCTAGGAGATTTAGATCTCCCTCTAGATTTGGATCTCCCACTCGAAACCTTATTCTTGTTTCTGTTTTGGGACCTTCCTCGTACAGATAAGGCATCTCCATTCCGGCCCTCCATATTTCTCCGTCTCATTTCCTCCGACAACAAGGCTGAGACAATGTCATCAAAATTCAAGGTAGTTGTATTGCTACCTATTGCAATAACCAGACTGTCCCACGAGTCTGGTAGAGAACACAACAAACTGATGCACTTATCTTCATCCGAGATTTTAATATCAACAGATGTTGACTTACCTGATGTGGAGGCGTTGGAATGCTCTACATCCCTGCAAGTCTCCATTCTTCATCCTTAGGTTATAAAATTTTTTCCATAGGAACAACTTATTCACCAGAGACTTAGATTGGTACAAAGTCCCAAGTTTTTCCCACAAATTCTTCGCCGTAGCTTCCCTAGATACATTCAACAATACTGAATCTGAGACACACAACCGTATTGTGCTCTTAGCCTTCCGATCCAGTTTCTTCCAGTCTTCATCTGAGATTGCCGTTGGTTTAGTACCTGGATCTACCGCAATCCACTGATCTTTATCCACCAACAGATCCTCCATCTTGAGCTTCCACAACTCAAAAATCTGACCATTAAATTTCTCGATCTCTATCTTTCCTCCGCTCGCCATCTTCTTTGACCGCAAGAATCGACCCCCCAGATGTCCCATTGAACACGGTCTACCTCAGGCCCAAGCAAAAAACCCCTTAGTAGCAAAGGCGTCCCCTTGAAGCTGAAACTGCTCTGATACCAAATGTAGGTTTTAACCCTGAACAAAAATTATCTAAACACGAATCTTATAACAGAAAATAAACAATAGCGAGAGCATAAAACATAAAACAGATAAACATAGAGATTTTCCCCTGGATCCCAAATCGGGACGACTAGCTTGATATTTCATTATATTCCTTTTAGTGTTACGTCATATATATATACATGCCGAAGCATACATAAACCCTAATCCATTAACCCTGGATTAGAACATAATCGTAGTTCCCTTTTGACTGACTACAAAAACATCAAAGAAACCATCGGTTTCAAAACCATGTAAAACGGTACAAACTAAGTGGCAATTAGACTACCACCGTAATTAAGGACTGTGTAATTTCGCTGGGTACCACCGATTCTAATATGGGGGCTACCGCCTCTGGGACTTCTATTGTGCTCAACACAGCCAATATCGCCCCCCTGCGCATGATTAGTCGTGGAAAGAATATAACACATACCCAACAATGGTTGTCTTCCACCTAGTGACCCCTCTCTTTCCATTCAATCACCATATTCACTGAAGACACCCGCAAAACATGTTCAAATGAAATTTTAGGAGCTTTCATTGGAGAACATTTGGAAAAAAAATCATTAAAAGAGGAAGAATGTTGTGTTTTAAAATATTCCTTGCGGTCAGCATGATTGTAAAAATTGAAAGGGCGCTGGCGGCCCGATCCCATTTTGGGCTAGGGGCGATCGATATGTGTTTGATAGGTTGAACCCACACTGATCGCCTGCGAAATTAGGATTTTAAATTCTTCTCCCAAAAATGAAATTTGTAAAATAAACAATATAAGAATGGAATCAAATTAAAGAGAAAGAATTGGGCTCTTACATGCAATTGAAGGATTTCAGAATAGTGTCCTAGATTGGCCGCACCACTGATCTGAAGTTCGAGAGAAAATGTGGTAAAAATTATTTTTGCAATTTACTCCAAATAGAATGGTTAAAATTATTTACTTTTTGACTATTTATATTGTTTTGAAGATATTTTGGCCAATATTTTATTATTTTTACTCGATATCAGTGATGTTTGCCATTTTTTTGTAGTGACATGATCCTTTATGATGATAGTGATCATTTATGATGCAATGAGTTTTTTTTTTTTCGGACTCGTTAAAAATAAACGAAAAAGGAACCCCCCTGGAGTCACCTTTCAACTCTTTTCTGACTCTCAAAAAATGAAAATATTGCCGAGTAATTGTCATTTCAAACTCGTTAAAGTAAATGAATTGACGTGGTCTTAGTATATGTTTACTCATTTTTTGGGTTGAGATTAACTATTTACAAAAAAATAATACCTTGATTGAACATGGTCAAGAGGTTCTCTCGAATATTTTTTTCTACCTTTTGGATTCGAGGGATGATATACAAAAAGGGACATGATGGAGTTTTCTTTCTCGTTTCTTTTTCAAACTCCCTAAACATGAAAAATACACCGAGTTCCCCTTCCGTCGGACTCGTTAAAAAATTAAATGACAAAAGAATTGTCACCATGACGAGACCGAGTTCCTCCTTCCTAGGGCTTATTAAAATTACTAGGATGGATTCATTTGAAGAATGAACTTATACACTCAGCATATGCTATCCTATTCACACTAGCTATAAAAAATAAAGATGTATTAGTTAGAAATAACAGGGGAAAATTGAAAGTGGAACATCTTATGTGTTTTAGGCAGCTTGTCACTCTTGAACATGATACTCATTTTTCAATTCACGTTGGGTTGGGGATATGCTTCATTCGTCACTTGCCTTCCTGGGTTTGGGAAATCCATTTGCCTCTCATTCAATCACTATTTATGTCATCATGACGTATGATCCCATTTGAGTCGAATGCTACCACACTCTAGAGTCGTGTCACCGATATGTTCAAGAGAGGTCCTTTCTATCAAAGTCAGAAGTGAAAAAGCGCATTGGCCCACTTAAGACAGATTTTACGGAAATGGAGCAGAAGCTTATTCTACTAGAAGCCTCAAGAACAGAAGTCTGGTATCAGTGGGGTGATGATTGGGTTGAAGGATCCCATTTTATGCCTTTGATCCTACCTTTAGGGATCTTCCCCTTAAGATATGGAAATTTCCCCATCTTTTGTGGATCCCTAACCTCTCCAGCTTCCCTATAAATGAATTCCATGCTTTCCCCAAATGGTTTTTCATTGTTGGTTGACTTTATAGTTCTTGAATGTGCCTAAATTCTGCTGAAATTATAAGGATAAGGAGTTCTTGAAGTATTTGGTGAGGATTCAGAAAATCACCTGAAGGTGGCCTCCAAAATCAGAGCGCAAAAGGTTGTAAGCTCCCTTTGTTTCTAATAATAATACATTATGCGTTTATATTCCATAAATGTGTAAATGATTATGCATTTAGTGTGTTACTCTTTTATATTTCACATGGTTTGTTTTGGAATGTGTTATGCTATGCATGTTCTTGTTTCCTTGGTTTGATCGTTCTTGCAGGTGTACATCCACGGAGACCTAAATTAGATTGAACCTAGATGGGAGAGGATTTTGAAAAAAACACTAAGAAGAATTAGCATCAGAGCAAGGTAGGAAATCTGTATCATTTTGTATTCTCCAAAATAAGCTAGGAAGGGTTGCGTGTATTTTTTCAGTTTGTTGCTAGATCCTCTGTTTAGGACTAGAGAGATCATTGTTGTCTACAACAGGGATTGTCTATAAAACACTCCAAATTCTCTTCTCTGTTATCATGCTGATTTATATACTTTTCTATGATGAATTGAACCTACCAATGGTCCAGGATTTTTTCCATGGTCCACCATAGTTTTGCTCCCATTTCTATATTCACCAAAGCTGGGTCCTGAATTCCTAGCCCTCCGTGCAACTTGGGTGTCATGATCGTTTTCCAATTTACTAGGTGGAATTTTTTGTTTTCTTGCATTACCCCTTCCCATAAGAATTTCCTAATATATATTCCAAGCTACTGAAGAACATATTTTAAATCTCTAAGAGTAGAGAACTGATATACCGGTAGGGAGGACAACACTGATTTCACTAGTATTGTTCTTCCCACAATATTTAACCAGATTCCTCCCTAGTTTACAATTTTCATATTTATTTTGTCAAGAACCTTTTTCCACGCACTTGAAGTCACCCTTATTAGGAATATGGGGACCCCAAGGTAGTTGAAGTCTTTCCAGTCATTAACAGTTTTGAAGCCCATGATCTCTTCAATCTTTTTTTCTTTTTGGGTATAAATGTTCCACATGTAGACATGGCTTTTGTTATCATTTGTGGCCACCCTTGACGCTTGATGGAATTTGGCATGAATAGCTTTGAAACGTTTGGAGGTCACAAAGGATGCCTTCCTAAGAAGGATATTTTCATCAATAAACTGTCCATGGTTTATACTTCTAATTCCTTCTTTGTATATTATCCCCGGAAGATGCTGCGATTTTTGATCAACTTCCAATATTCTACTCGGAGCATATCCCATTATAATATATAGGAAAGGGGACAACCTTGACACAATCCCCTAGAGGATTTGAAGAAGCCCATATCCCTACCATTAGCAAGAGGTGAAATCCAAGGAGAGGAGATGCATAAAGTGATCCATCTTATAAAAATAGAATCGAATTCCATCTTTCTCATGACTTTCAAAAGAAAACCATGTCGTACTGTATCAAAAGAATTCACCATGTATAATTTTATTACCATTCCTTGATCTCCTCATTTCTAGCTAGAGTCCACAGCTTCCTGTATCTGAATAATATTATCAAATTTTATACGGCCTGACACGAAACCCCCTTGATTAATAGAGATCAAATTTGGGAGGAGGCCTTTAAGTCTAGAGGAATTTTTTTTTGAGATCACCTTGTACGAGACATTACAGAGAGATATCGACCTGAATATGGAAACTGAGGATGGGAATGCCTCTTTGGGGATTATGGCAAAAAATGAGAAGGTAATTCCACCACCTGTAATAAATTTTTTGAAGTAATAACCAATCATTCTACATAAATCTTTGTGGATTACATTCTAGAAGTTATGATAAAAGCTTGCATAAAATCCGTATGGTCCATGGGATTTATCTGGAGAGAAAGAGAAAAAAATTGATTTGATATCCTCACTGGACTAAGGTGAGATCAAAGCCTTATTAATATCAGAAGGGATTAATTAAGGGACAATTTCAAGGAAAAAATCCCCATAACCCCGTACACTTAAAGGGTCTTCCTGATAAAGATTATTAAAATGATCCAATGCTGCTCTTTTTATTTCTTTGAATTTTGTTAGAGTATGCCTCTCATGTTGGATTTGAGAAACATTGTTCTTGCTTTCCCTAAAATTTTCCTACTTATGGAGAAATTTTGTATTTCCATCTCCTGCCATTAGCCAATTGTTTCTAGACTTTAGTCGCAAATACTCTTTGTTATAGGTAAAAAAACCTCCTCATCAGCTCAGAGGAGAAGATAAATATTGAAGGAATACAAAGACCTAAACTAAACCTACTTCTGCCAAGGTAACACATCCCTATAACAGCACAAGAGCGTTATAGCGCACATGATCAATGACTAGGCTGCGTTAGTGGCTAGGGCAACGTTACCCATGTTTTGAGTTTGAAACAGTAAAAACCCGCGGAGAATGATTTGAAATCCCATATTTTTCTCATAAGAGAGTCAGTACAAAAATGAAACTGCAAAGCACTAGTCTCTTATTGGGCCTTGCCAAAAACAACTGAACTCTCAAGGAAGGCAAAAGCATGGAAAGTTGAGGAAACATCTTGGTTTTTTCCATTTAGAAATGGTGGAAGGAGAAAGGCAATGATTTCTCTCTCCATCTCCTATAAAACGGAGCTAAAAGCTCTTGGTTCAAGGTCGAAGGATTTTCAAAGTTTTGAATACTTGTGAAGTAGAGCATTATTGTTGTAGTGTGAAGGTCAAAAGTCAAAGAGGTTCATTGAGAACTTGTTGATCAAGACATCACCACATTGAGAGATAGAGAGATTGGAAGACTGAGGAGGGCTTGGTACAACCGACGGTTGTAATCCTCCTTTTTATAAATCAATAGAACTGTATCTGTTTTTTCCATTCTACGCGTCGATATTGTCATTGTTATTCAATTATTTATGTAGCATGAGATGAATGGCTTAGATGTACATTGTTTAATGTTTATCATGTATTAACTTAATTGATAGGAAATGTATGTTGTGGTAGAGATTACATGGGTGATTTGATTGATTGCAAGTCGAGATTCGGAGTTGGTGAAGGAGGACCCTTGCTTTGCTGCTTAGTGCTCTCCAAGAGACTTCAAGGTCATTAAAGAGGTAATCTTACATCTTATTCCATCAAGTTGTTTAAGTTGATATGAACATGTATGTGTCTTCTTTGTGAACTATACAGCTAATCTTACTGTCTGCCTTGGGCACTGTAAAGCCCTAAGAGGGATATTAAAGAACCAACAACCCAAGCATTTTACCCTATAGCAGAATTGGCGACTCTGCTGGGGATTTCCCCATAGTTTCTGGACTATCTCTTTCCCCCTTTCTTCTTTCCTCTGTTCACAGACCCTTCTGACCAATATTCATGCCCAGTAGACATTTCAAAAGCTCACAGAGTTCAATCCTGTTCCTATTTGACCATCTGAAGAACTTTACCCTGGCTAACACTACCTTTGTTGGTGTTCCAGTGTGTTATAACACGGGCTCTACTTAAATATAGTGCGTTAGTCTCTGGATTAACACTGTCTTTACTCAGAAACAGTGCGTTACTCAGCCAAAATTTGTTGTTCACCCCTGTGATTGTGTTTTTGGTTGTAGAGTTTTTTGGTTATTAGTATCCCTCCTTGACTGAATCCCTGTGCTTGTTTACTAAGCTGGAATTTCTGTTTATTTTCTCTTGTTTGAAAAGTTAGTGTCAAAAACATTTACTTTTTAGATAATAATTATATATATATATATATTTTTATTTTTTTATTTTTATTTTATTTTATTTTATTTATTTTTTATTTTTTATTTATTTATTTATTTTTTATTTTTATTTTTTTATTTTTCTGCATCTAGCTGAATTAATTCTAAAAATTTCAGTTAAAAGACTGTTAAGATGAGGTAAATAGATGTCTAAATATTTAAAGGTTGAACTTTTCTATTTGAATGTTAGTGCATGGATGTTGAAAAGAAACCTCTCCTTGTAGAAATACTCTTCATCGAATTGAATATTTAGAGCATATTTTTGCATGGTTTTCTGAGTCAGAGTCTCATTAAATTTCATATGTCCACTCCCCCTCTCCAAGACTAATAATCAAGTACACTAAGAATCAAGCGATAATAAAATCAATCACATTACTTTTTCTGAGCTCACACCAACAGTAGTTTAGGCTAGGATCTTGGGTTAGGAAAAGTGAGAAAATCACCCAAGATCTCAAAACTTGAGACTAGAGTCATTAACGAGCGAAATCCTACTGCACTCATATTATCGGGACCGTTACTTTACCGGAGCTCAGCGCGAGAAAAAACTTGGGTGCACAAGAAGGTAGCCCGCCTTTGACTGCATCCAGTGGGCATGCTATATATTGGGGTTCCCTTCGGAGATGTCGAAACTAGATCGGGTATCTAGGTGTTCTGCCCATATAGCATGCTGTCCTAGACCGTGGACCCAACTGATGATGTCTATGATTTGAGGTATCTTTAGTGGCCATACCTTTTAGGGACTTACACAAGGTGACTGGGATGGGCTGTCCTGGTACCTGAAACAGATCGATCCACTCTGTCTTCGGTCTTTAGGAGGGTACTCGTCTTCACGAGAGTGCTTACACCTATCGTCTGAGGTTCAGGCGAAGCTCTAGAGTGACCGTAACTGTACTTTCGACCAACCCTCTCTGTATACTATTGTGATACTGGATTTCATCACCAGCAAACAGTAGTACTCAGACAGGGCGCCCTATTCTAGCTGCTTGCTGATTGATTTTAGAGAGTCCTTTTTTATTTTTTCTTTTTTAGGTGTGTGGTTACGATCATTGAGACTTTATAATACATCACAATTTATTAAAATTTGTTAAAACGAAACAGGTCACCGTGGAATCATCCGACCCACACTGTCTGTCTCGACGACAACAAGGTCTACCTCCTCTGACTCTTGAGGAAGAACTAAACCTTGGTGAACCCGTGCCTTCTGCAAAAGAGCAGTCTCCATTGACAAACCCTGATTTTCACATAGCCTCATATCATACAGAATTTCCAAAGGACCCTTTCACGGAAGGTGTCGTACCTCATTACAATCCCCCACTCACTGATTCGTTGGGGCCTGTGATAATTCAGATTCCACCACACCAAGACATGTCTTCAGCTGCACAAACATCCATTTCACAACCGGAATCCACAGGGTCGATACCAATGGCAACCATCCCAGGTTCACCACCATCCTCCCCACTAGTTATCAGTTCTATGCCATCACTTGATAACCCCAGTAGTCAACTTATGACTAGTCCCAACCCTATGGTCATCACAACTGTAAGTAACTCGCCGAGTCCTTCGGGATCTACTCCTACCGTGACCATGTTGGGACCTACGGTTGCCCCTCCCACGAGTGGGACTACTTCAGTTCCTTTTAGCAACCCTTTCGGTTGGAACCCTTTGTTGAGTTCAAACCCCTTGGCCACCATACCAGGGGGCAATGTCACCAGCACGCAAATAACAGGGGACATTTCACTACCCCTGCAATCGTTAGGACAAACCGGATAATCTATTTTTAACACTATTCCCTTAAGTGGTTTAAATATCGGTGTAGGGTCTATGCCGTTGCCGAACTATGCAAGTAGTAGCATGCCTTCGGGAAGCTCTATTGCATCCATATGGACTAACCCACCCCAACCTACATTTGGAATGGGAGGGCACTTTTATACTGGGGGAAACCAACCATTTGCCCCACAATTCAATGTGCCCTATGGACAACAACCATATATCCCTACCCCTCCACCTATAGGAAATTTTTATCAAAGTCCTACTTATCCTACTGGTAACACATTTATGGGCGGACCCTATGGTCCACTTAGTCAACCAATACTTCCTTGGTTAGATTCGGGGGCAAACCCGAAATTGCCATTTTTGGCAGCTCTAGACATTCCCGACATCTATAAACTAACTAATGACCCCATCAATCACAACCCGCTCTGGCCTCCAGTACCGCACAAGATTCCTTCTGACATCCCAAATTTTGATGGGAAATAAGGGGAAGACGCAGCCGCACACATCACCACCTTTCATTTATGGTCTATATCTAATTCCATGGTGGATGATAGTGTCCGGCTTCGACTGTTTCCCCGCGCCCTTACAGGCAATGCCACCAAGTGGTATATTGAATTGCCATGCGCCGCCATAAACACTTTTGGCACTTTAGCGACGGAGTTTCTAAAGAACTTCCAATTACCAATCAGATTTGAAACCGGAACGGAACTGTTAACCTCGCTGCGCCAAGACACCGCCACCCACATCTCTGATCACATTCATGAATGGAGGTGTAGGAGGAGGCTAGTCAAAGCGCCAATCCCGGATCATCTTCTATCTAATTGGTTTTGTAAGTCTCTCTTACCCCACATATCTAAAGACATTGGCCTTTCCGGTGCGGTTACAAAAGATCAATGCATTCGTCGTGCCCAACATTTGGATTTAATCTATTCACAATCTAGCACGCTATATGATTTACTCCCTAATGCCCCTGGTAACCCAAATCCTCCAGCTACTCAGAAAATCAGAGCTCACGCCGACGGTCTCGTTGGCACAATCTCTGGTGTAGCCACAAAACAGTTTCGGGGACAAACCTCCCAGCCATCCTCGGCTGCCACCGCCCCTAACCAAACGACTAATCTTCCTACCGCTGAGGTAAATTCTGTGCAAACTTCACAAAAACCTAGTGGAAAGAATAAGAAGAACAAGAAAAAGACATCTTCTTCGGAAGAGAAGTTGGACAATCAGAATAATCCTAATCAGAAAAATGTTGCCAAAAACAACAAAGGGAAAGATAAACCCATGAAATTTCCTTGCAAGATCTGTGCAAAGGACCACTTGACATACAAATTTCCTTGGCTGCAGGAATGCACCGATTTTATCGCAAACAAGGATTCTAGGCGAACACCTGCCGTTCTTCATAATCCTTTCCCTAATCAACAACAACAACACCAACACATGGTTGACAACCCGCCACAACCCTAGCAACGGGGCAATGGTGGTTCACATCCTTCCGGTGAAGGATCATCTGCCATTCATGGGATTGAGAATGTTGAACTTCAAACACGAGCCAAGCTTTATGGAAATCCTACCATCGATGCTCAAGAACCCGGTACTAGTTCAACTCCACCGCTGCCCAATGATCTGCATATCGAACGGCCTACTACTGATCCCGTGATTCGTCCCCCCAAAGGGACACTTCGACGCACGACTCATAACACCTCTGCACTTGCAGCCCAAAACTACAACATTGTAGAAGATTTGGCACATGCATCGTCATCTATGTCTGCTCTCGAAGTATTGCAAACTTTTCCAGCACAAAGGAAAGCCTTTCTTTCGGCCATTGATGGAATAGACACCCAGGATTCCATGCTAGCTATCTTTGATATGGAAAAATCTCAAACTCGCCTCTCACACCAACTCGCATTCCAAGTGCAGGTTGTGTCAAAAGGGAGACCAATCCATCGCACTGTCATTGATGAAGGTGCTTCGACCTGCGTTATGTCACAAGTTTCCTGGCTCGCTTTAGGTTCTCCTACCTTAACACTGCCGTCAAATTCCGTCAAAGCTTTTGATGGCAACACGTTCCTCCCAAAAGGATACCTTGCTAGCTTTCCCATCACTCTGAGTGGGAAAACGGTAACCGTGGACATTGAAGTCGTAGATCGCCATCTCGACTATAATCTATTGCTCGGTCGCAGTTGGTCTTATGCTATGATCGCCGTTGTTTCTTCGGTCTTCCAACTCGTCCTATTTCCATTGGACGGGAAAATAGTCATAGTGGATCAATTATCCTTCTGCACCCCTGATTATACCATGTTACCAAGTATCACTCTACCCCTAATAGGAGGCTTTCCTGACTCTTACGTTAGTATTGGTACCGGTCTTCTGAAGGCATATTCCCTACTGGGTAGTTTTCCTCTCCCACCGCCAGAGATCCCAAATACGGTTGTAATGATATCCACCACTTTGGATTGCTCTATCTACCCATGGATCCTCCCGACACCTTCAGACATTGATTCCTACGGAGATCAGATGCTGCTCTCACCAGCCGAGTTGGCCTACCAAGCCATCCAAATTACATCTGAACCCTCCACTGCTATGGTTTCGACCAAAGGTACAAACCTCCCACCCATCACAGTTCTCTCTAAGGATCTCCTCAATGAAGTCTTGCCTACAGACGAAGCTATTCAAGAGATCATGTCTCTAGAAGAACGACCTTGGGAAGAGTTTCACCATCGTGCTTCGATGATCGACTCATACGTGATAAATACTGAAATCCCATCCTTTGACCCACCTGAGATGGTTCCCTCCGCTTACACGACTGTTCAAAATATCGATTCAGAAGGGAACGTGGGTAACATTTCTAATACAATGCTCATTGATATCTCGGTCAAAACGGGTATCGTGGAAAATATTCAGATTGGAGTAGATTTCAATCCTGAGGAAATTTAACGCTTCGCATCCCTTTTCAAGGAGTTCCGTGATGTGTTCACTTGGTCTTATAACGAAATGCCCAACATAGATCCATCTATAGTCGAGCACGAAATCAAGATTTATGACAATGCCAAACCAATTCGGTAGCGACTCAGGCCTGTCCACCCGTGCAAAGCAGCTGCCATCAAAATTGAGGTAGAAAAACTTTTAAACGTTGGTTTCATCTATCTCGTTCCTTTGAAGGAATGGGTTTCCAATTTGGTTCCCTTCGATAAAAAAAAGGCACCATTTGAGTTTGTGTTTACTATCGCGATTTGAACGCCGCTTGTCCCAAAGACAATTATCCTACGCTATTCATAGATCAGATTCTCGACGATTGTGCCGGATGCGAATCTTTTTCCTTCATGGATGGATTCTCTGGCTATAACCAGATTGCGATTAAAAAATAAGACCAGCATAAAACTACCTTTATCTGTCCTTGGGGCACCTTTGCGTATCGTAAACTCCCATTCGGTCTGAAGAATGCTGGAGAAAATTTTCAGTGGGCTATGGACTACGCTTTCCATGACATTCGACATCTTGTACAGGCTTACTTGAATGACCTTCTAGCCCATTCCAAAAAACGACCTGATCACCTTGCTCATCTGCAATAAATTTTTGCTAGGTGTAGATTATACAATATACGTTTGAATCCTCATAAGTGTGTATTTATGGTAGAGTCGAGGCGTCTGTTAGGTTTCATTGTCTCCAAGCACAAGATTAGGGTTGATCCCGATAAGGTTAAAGCAATTTTTGAATTGCCAACACCACAATCCATCCTCCAACTCCAACGTTTGCAAGAGAAGGCAAACTTTTTACGTCGATTCATTGTTAACTATGCCGAGATGACGAAAGGATTTATGCGATTATTGAAGAAGGGAACACTATATTTGTGGGATGGCTAAGCTCAATGGTCATTTGATGCTTTAAAACATGCACTTGTTTCAACCCCACTCCTTAGTGCCCCCGACTACTCACGCGATTTTCTCCTCTACTTGGCAGCCTCACCATCCTCAGTTGGAATGGTTTTGGTTCAAGTTCACAATGATGACAATGAACATGTGATATACTACTTGTCAAAAGGTCTAATCGGACCCGAACTACATTATTGACATGTGGAGAAAATTTCTCTGGCGGTAGTTTTTTCCGTCACCCGACTCCGACACTATATATTGCTACAACAGACTACGGTTATTGCTTTGGAGAACCCTATGTGACACATACTGTCTCGAAAAATTATTAGAGGAAAATATTCCAAATGGATCAAAATCCTCCAAAAATTTGATTTGGTATTCACATCTTCCAAAGTAAAGAAATCCCTCGTCTTTGCCGAATTATTATTGGACCCTCCCATAATCGACCCAGGAGAAGTAGCTCATGATCCATTTCCTGATGAATTTGTATACTTGGTCGATTATTTGGACCCATGGTATGGAGAAATTTTGGTCTACCTACAAACCCAACGCTTCTGCCCAACTCTCACGTCTGACGATCGTCGTCGTATTCGCCACCAGGAAAAGCACTACCTCGTGCTAAATGATACATTATATCGCCGTGGTATCGATACTATTCTCCGGCGTTGTCTCACTTTCAATGAAGCAGAACGCATTTTGAATTACTGCCACGTTGGGGTGTGCGGTGGTTATCTTTCGGGCATATCTACTGCCCAAAAAATCTTGGGCGCAGGTTATTATTGGCCCACTTTGTTTAAAGACTGCATTGCAGCGGTCCAGAAGTGCCATCCATGTCAAATTTTCATGAAGAAAATGCGTGCTCATCCTGCCCCCCTTCATCTGATTATCTCCATTGGTCCTTTTGCTAAATGGGGAATTGACTTCGTCACCTGCAATCCCACTTCGGAAAATGTACACAACTACATCATGGTTGCAGTCGACTATTTTACAAAATGGGCGGAAGACATTCCCACTTTTAAGGCCGATGGTGAAATCGCTGCTCTCTTCCTATTCAATCAGGTAATCTGTCGGTTCGTCATACCCCTATCTATTGTCACAGATCATGGATCCCACTTTCAGAATCATATGATGACCGAATTAACATCCATGATATGTTTTCGTCAAGATCAATCGTCATCTTATTATCCTCAAGCTAATGGTTAAGTTGAAGCCATAAATGGCATCCTCAAAACCATGATTCATCGATTGGTCGGAAACCATAAAACCACATGGCATCAGAAGTTGTATTTCGCATTATGGGAATACCGAACGTCAGTCAAAACTGCCACAGGCTTCGCGCCATTTCAACTTGCATTCGGCCTGGAGGAAGTAATTCCAATCGAGTGTGAAATTCCATCTCTCAAACTCGCTGTGGAACTCCTGCCTGGCACCACCGCCACAGAATAGCGCTTGCTCTCACTCGATCATTTGGACGAAACTCTTCGAGATACTACACTAGCACTCGAAGCTCACCAACGCCGAGTCAAAGCTTAGTACGACAAATTTGTCAATCCTCGTTCTTTCCAAGAGGGTGATCTCGTTCTACTCTATGATCAGAAACATGACCTCTTGGGGGCAGGAACACTCAAACCATTATGGCTTGGTCCTTACATAATCACTAAAGTCCTCTCAAAAGGGGCTTACGAACTTCAGGACTGTAATGGAATTTCGCTCACGGAGCTCTGCAACGGGATATATCTAAAGAAATATTTTTCCTAGTTTCACAATAGGCGTATGCTTTGTAATTTTATGTATATGAGTTTTGCCTATTGTTTTGATGTCTCTAGATTTTTTTTGGTTTTTAAGGTGTTTTTCTCATCTACAATATTTTTCCTTCACACAAATGCCGTCATCCTCCTTATCATACGTCGGATACGTAGACGGTGCTAGTCGTCACACTAGACACATTGCTTCAACTGCTTGGGTTCTCTACACTCCTGAGTCAGAACTTCTTGGTTCTGGGGGAATTTTCCTAGGTAGTGCCACCAATAACGTTTCCAAGTACATGTCAGTGATCCAACTCCTCACGGAGGCGGCGTCTCATGACATCTCCAACTTAGTGGTTAGGTTAGATTCCCAACTCGTCATTATGCAATTAAACAATCATTACCATGTCTATCATCCAGTCTTGTTATGTTATTTTTTAAGGGTGCGACTTTTAGAACGTCAATTTCAAACAATCAAATTTGAGCACGTTCCCAGAGAATTTAATGCATTAGCCGATTCTTTGGCAAACTATGTGTTAGATTGGCATTTGTCACATTTGTTATAAAAGATTTACACATGAGTATATATATTTTTTATCCCATTGAAAATACATAAAAAATTAAAAAACACAAAATCACCAAAAAGTATGTATATATATATATGTCGTGTCCAGTACAATAGTTACATAAAAAAATATTCCAAAACTTAGGTGTTTTACAAAAAAAATGGCTATACTAAAGCCATGCTATGATACTTATACATTCCCTCCGCCAGCTAAGCCTGATGCTCATGATAACATACAACTTCTCTGGCTATCCGCCTCAGAGGCACCAGGTATCTCTCCGGAACACCTACGGTATGCCGCTGCAAACGAACTAGAACCTCCCGCATAGGAAGGGGTGGTATACCCATACTCAAACCCTCCAGGTTTCTGGAGAGTTCATGTAAGACCTGGGAATCATCATCCTCGACAGCTTCCACATCCTCAGCTGGTGCGCCAGCCCCGGGTAGTTGCAGTCCTCACCGTGCACAGCGAGGGGCCCCAAATGGGCGGACAGGTGCCACATCTGTGTCAAGAAAAACAAGCTTGATGTCAAAACATAATTTTCACCCTATTTCAACAAAAAAATTGCATAAAAATTTAAAAGACAAAAACAAAGTACTTCCTAGAGTACACTGATCATTTCTTTCTTACCATCGAGCCCCCACTGGGTGCCAGGCGGCAACACTAACTCCGGATCGCCAGTGAAGTTCATCCCTGCATAGGGATAACCCTCAATCATAATGATCTGGGAGTTCAGCCAATCAAAAAACCCATCATCAAAACAGTGATGGACTAGACCCTTTCCAGTCCATGGAATCAAAGCTGCCCATTGAGCCTGTCTCAGCTCGCGTGGGCCCAATGGTGCTGTAATGATCCTGGGTCTCATCAATGGTACTCGCTCTAGTAGGAAAGAAACGATCAATGTGCCGTACCCAAACTCTCTCTGGGTACGGGTCTTGCATGCTGTGAGCTTTTCTCGGAACCGACAGACAACTCCATCACACCAGTCAAAAATATGAGGCTGCATACAATCCAAGGCTAGTAGCATCTGGGCCTTGGTGGCCACATGCTGACTCTTGGCACCTGCCAAGCGACAATCATCCATAATATAGACTTTAGTGGTCTCAAAGCCACCCGTGCAATAGGCACCCGGTTGCTCACTGCCTCTATGTTGCGTATGCAATGAGTCAAAATAAGATCAGCAGTGGAACGCGGATCCACTATGGACCCCGTCAAGTTGGGCCTTGGTCCACGACATGATAAGCCGGTCAAAAATTAAACATCGTCCTTCTTAATTGAAAGCTCTTTGCCCCCAATACGAAAGACATGGTGACACTTGTCCCATTGCTGAATCAACCACCTTAGGAGGTCCTCTTGACCCCTCGTCAGTTCTAAACGTGCATATTTTAGCAAACCACATCTGCGGAGAGCTATCAAGCTTGCAACATCAGTAATCATATCTCTTTCTTCCCATTCATGTTCTCTCTCTCGCCAGATACTCATGGTTAACAGCTGAATACCTGCAAATACAACATTTTCAACCGATTAGAAATTGTCTGGAACACTTCAAAATGATTATAAATGAGTTCTTAAAAATATGCTCTGTGCCTAACGTGGGCCATAGAGAAAAACAATGCGTGCTAACGTGCCCTTCCTTCACGGGAGGTGCGCTTAACACAGGTCCAGCATTGCTGGCCCGCGTTAGCCGCTAATATTTTTTAGGGCCTGCCAAATTTCCCATTTTGGACCAGCAAAACTTCACAAAACATAATAAAATGATAGCAGGAGGTTCCAGCTCTTACCTGGATCTCACGGGAAGAAGAACCATTGCCCGGATTGATCGCAATCGCCAGCTGAAGTTTTCACCCTTTTTCACCCCAGAGCTCCTTCACAACATTCAAAACAGTGAAAATGAAAGTCTTCTGACCTTCTTATAGCCATTTCTGGGGCATGACTCTCTTAGCTAGTCTGCAAAAAGTCATGAATTGTTGCTACATATGTGTCACAACTATTGAGATTAGTTACTGATGTTCTGATGAGTGATCAAGATCTATATGCAGACAAAACCATGTTTTGACCCTGATTCCGAGCATTCTTTTTACGGTATTTTTCTTGCTCGTTAATCCGAAAAACCTCGAGTTCTCTCCTTCATACTTGTTAAAACTGATATGAAGAAGAATTGAGCTTTCATTTTAGGGACCTTTTTCTCGCTCACAAAACTGAAAAAACCCCGAGTTGCTATTGTCGGGCTCGCTAAACTACCACGACAGAGAGTGAGGAGCCATTCTTTTCCTCTTTTTCAAAGCTCTTTAAATAGAAAAAGTGACGAAGTTTTCTCCGCGTGACTCATTAAAATTTCACGGGGAGCACCGAGTTTTTCTTTGTTGGACTCGTTAAAAATTTCACAAAGAGTACTGAGTTTACTTCGTCTCCTCGTACTCATAGAAAAATGAGGTAGACGTCCATCAAACATATATTTCTCACTTTTCCGGCTTCGATGGACTAACTCACGGAAAATGAACTGTTTCGGGCTTAATATTCTCCCTTTGTTATGCCCGATTATCAAGACATGACAAAGGTACCCCATGGAGTTGTCTTTTACGACATTTTTTAGACTCTCTAAACATGAAAAATTAACCGAGTTTACTCGTCTGGACTCGTTAAACCTAATCAGAGAGGGAACATAGTTGTATTTTATGATATTTTTCAGACTCTCTAAATATGAAAAATTCACCGATTTTACTCGTTTGGACTCGTTAAACCTAATCAGACGGGGAAAAATTTGGACAAAATGGATACTACCTCTGTTACATTTCAGAAAGGTCGATTTGGCAGCAAAAATATTGAACACGACACTTCCTAGAAAACTCTTTCGTAGTTAGCCTAACCCTACCATCTATGAGTATTAGCCTTCATCTCCTAGTGTCCCTACACTGGTAAAATCCTAATAAACTCTTTGGTGTTCATTAAGCCTCAGCTGCCTAGTACCCTGTTACAGTGCCTTCTATTGTTCAAGAAGATCTCGCTATCTACTGCTCCTCTTATCAACCAAACCGCTCATTATGCCAGAAATTATTTGTCGTCATACATCCCCATTTTCTCTTCATTATCTCCATCAAGAAAAAAATCATTTGGTTTCCGTTTCATGTTGACTAATGTAGGACGCCTCAGTGCCTACCTTTCAACAGATCTCTTCCTATCGACTTCAACATCTTATCTAGGAAGTTGATCCAGAAACCCATCAGTACCCGGATACTTGTAGACATCAGTGGCAGGTACTCTTGTGTTTGATTAGGATTCTTCATCATTGGCTCCTGAACGAATGATTCTATGAGTGTTCGACTTCAACTCTTTTTTATTCACACTCGCTAGATTGTACTGTGCATCTTAGGGACCATCATCATTATTGGTGGCCACCTTCGCGTCTGTTAACAGTTTTCATTATCGACTGGTAATCAGACGATTTCTCACATGTTCGAAGATAGCTCCTTCATTCACATGTTGAGAAATATGCAGTTTAAGTGAAGCGGCGGTCAAGACCTTGGGGCAAAGGTTACATCATTAAAGCTATGTTCCCTTCCCCAAGTTACGATATTGTTTATGGAGACAACTTCTTCAGCTTGATCCTGTTATGAAAAACACTTCCACATTATGCTTATCGGTGGACAAATTCTTCATATCTCTGTTCTATAGAAATCATGTTGATTAAGCTATTGAGCATGGGAATGCCCGACTCAAGGCAGATACTATATTTTCTGACATATGTTGTTGTTTCAGGTTTTCCTCAGTCTTTCAATCTCTTTATCTCTACTACACACATTATAAAGTATTTCGGCCATCGTCTTCATCTCTGACCTCACATTTTAGGGGGCATCTGTTACAGGTAAAAAAACCTCCTCATTAGCTCAGAGGAGAAGATAAATATGGAAGGAATACAAAGACCTAAACTAAACCTACTTCTGCCAAGGTAACACACCCCTATAACAGCACAAGAGCATTATAACGCACCTGATCAATGACTAGGCCACGTTAGTGGCTAGGGAAATGCTCTGTTTACACTAGAGGGTAGCGTTACCCATGTTTTGAGTTTAAAATAGGAAAAACCCATGGATAATGATTTGAAATCCCATATTTTTCTCATAAGAGAGTCAGTACAAAAAGGAAATTGCAAAGCACTAGTCTCTTATTGGGCCTTGCCAAAAACAACTGAACTCTCAAGGAAGGCAAAAGCATGGGAAGTTGAGAAAACATCTTGGTTTTTTCCATTTAGAACTCGTGGAAGGAGAAAGGCAATGATTGCTCTCTCCATCTCGTATAAAATGGAGCTGAAGGCTCTTGGTTCAAGGTCGAAGGATTGTTAAAGTTTTGAATACTTGTGAAGTAGAGCATTATTGTTGTAGTGTGAAGGTCAAAAGTCAAAGAGGTTCATTGAGAACTTGTTGATAAAGACATCACCACATTGAGAGATAGAGAGATTGGAAGACTGAGGAGGGCTTGGTACAACCGACGGTTGTAATCCTCCTTTTTATAAATCAATAGAACTGTATCTGTTTTTTCCATTCTATGCGTCAATATTGTCATTGTTATTCAATTATTTATGTAGCATGAGATGAATGGCTTAGATGTACATTTTTTAATGTTTATCATGTATTAACTTAATTGATAGGAAATGTATGTTGTGGTAGAGATTACACGAGTGCTTTGATTGATTGTAGGGTCGAGATTTGGAGCTGGTGAAGGAGGACCCCTGCTTTGCTGCTTAGTGCTCTCCAAGAGACTTCAAGATCATTAAAGAGGTAATATTCCATCTTATTCCATCAATTTGTTTAAGTTGATATGAACATGTATGTGTCTTTTTTGTGAACTATACAACTAATCTTACTGTCTGCCTCAGGCACTAGAAAGCCCTGAGAGGGATATTCAAGAACCAACAACCCAAGCATTTTACCCTATAGCACTCTTCCTCTCTTCTTGGATGGCTATGAAGTGATTTGAAAGTATCAACTTCTTTTTGGAAGTAAGACGAACTTATCATGGCTGAATCCATTTGTTCCTGAAGAGAGGCCAGTTGGTTTTCCGTGTTCAATATAGCATATTGCCTTTCAAATTTTTTTCCTTTTAACCAATTTTCGTTATCTGATTTTTACCTTTTGATTTTGGCTTCCCAAAAAGAGATAGGGCTACCATCAACCCAAGTCGACCAGGAGTGTGAGACCATTAGAGAGAATTCTACTAAGTCAAGTCAGAGAGGAGGAAATATAAAAGGAATATGACCCAGGTTAAGTGAGGGCGAAACAAGGAGGCTAATAGGGCGATGGTCCGATCCACACCAAGGGAGAATGTAGGATTGTAGGCAGAGGTTTTGCATGAGCAAACTGTAAGAGGCCAGGAAGAGGTCAAGTCTATCTACAATATGGCCTAGCCCAATGTGCTTATTGTTTCAGGTATAAATAAGTTTCCAAGGCTTTACATAAAAGAGGCTAAGAATAAGGATTAAGTCCTCCATGTCTTCTTGGGAAGCATCTCTAACCAAGGAGCCTCCCCTTTTCTCATTTTGACCCAAGGTAGTGTTGAATTATCCACCTAGTATACAATTAATCCCATACTTTGAGTTTTTTAATTACATTAAAGTATTCCAAAACTCTTGTTTCTTTATAAAGTGGACAAGCATGTATAAATTTATTACTGAAATAGTTTGTTGAAGTTATAACATTTTAAAAGAGGTTGCAATCCAATGAGTATTTTTCCAGATAGCTTACCAATTGTAATTTTGTAGGATTCCACATTGTGTAGAGGCCTCCTGAAGCACCTCTCGAACTATTAGCTTCTATTTTTCTAAAAACCCAAAGCAAAGGGTGGATAGAGGAGATATCAATTTCACTCAATTTTGTCTCGTGGAGGAGGGCGACGTCTGGTTTTTATTTTTGTATCAAGGAATTCAATTCCATTATTCTCTTTCTGGAACCAAAACCCCTATAATTCCATGAGATAATATTCATTATTTACCTTTGGTGTTTGTCATATTTTTTGTAGGTCCTATTGCGTTCCCTTTATTCCCTCCTTTATTTCCCAGGTCATCTGATTGTCTAGGGATGGTGTGTTGGAAGCATAGTTCCTTGTATTTTTCTTTCCTTATTTATTTGTTTGTTTTCCATCATGATCTTATTGTCTTCCTTTGTATATCACATAGTATTGCACCATCTAAATTTTCGTCTTCAAAGCTCACTGGTAATGTTGTTACTGCTATTTCTTTCAAGGATAAGAAGCCTTATTCTTCTTCCTCTTCATCTGTGGTATCTTCGACATTGCTGGATGTTTCTGGACTAGTGGGCAGAATTGAGTTCTGATTCGAATTTGAAAGGGGAAGAGAGACTTCAGCACCAATTCTAGGAGTAACCCCCTCATCTTCCCGAATCAAGGTTAGGGTTGCGAAATTATTCTAATTTGTGCCATATTTCTTTCCTGGGGTTTTTGTTTCCAATGTGGGGGTTGATTTGCTTTGATACATGCCTAATTTCCTAGGATTTGTAGTTGAGGCAGTCGCTGGCCCATTATTCCGTTTGGTATTTTCTTTTTTCCTCTTGGTATTTTGTCACTATTTATTTGCTTTGCCTTGTTGCTTAGAGTTTTCTTGTTGCTAGGGACATCCTTTTGCAAATTTCCCATATTCATGGAAAAATTTTCATTTAAAGGGGAATTGGTCATAATCCACTTCTTGAACATGAGAACAATTATCCATGCAGAGATTCACTACCACAGGTAGTCATTTTTTGAGGTATACTTCCACACATATCCGAGCATAAGAAAATAACCTTCTTTTGGTTCAACACATTCTATATATTTCCCCAGTGCATTCCCAATCAGGGGGAAGGTAGTGTCGTTCCAACAATGGAGCAAGAGGAGATGAAGCTTAACCCATACCGAAATTGAGGAAGGGACATCACATTCCAAATTGAAATTAGGACTCCATATATATAAATACAACTCCTGAGCACCCACGAAGTATGGGCCACTCCTAAATACCAGATATCTGTCCAACTTTTTCTCAAAGAAGAAAATGTAGAATCCCTTTCCACATAACGTCAACATAACTTCTCCCAGTATAAGCAGTTTCCAGTTCTTTTCTATCCAAGAGCATAATAAATGGGGAGATGGCCAAAGACCCATGAATTTTGTAATAAGGCCATGGTCCACAATATGCATAGCTCTAGAGCGGGCTTGTGGGGCATTGATGGCGATATTAGTTATTTCATCAGATTTTTTCACAAATCGAGAGGGTCCATGTTTCTGAAAAAGAGGGGTTACAGTGAGCAGGGAGTTGAAAGCTGAAATGTCCACATCAATGGTGTCATTCAAGGCCGGCACAACCATGAGGTTGTATGACTAGAGGAGGGAGGGAAATAATATGAGCCAATAGGTAGGAAACACAAGAGTAAGGTAGAAAGAGGTTGAAGGTGAGGAGATACCCTCAGCAGGAGGCTGAGGCGAGGGGGAAGTAGATGATGCTCAACCAAGCCATGGATGCGCTCGAGCTACTAGGTTTTTTATGGATTCCATCACTGGTGCATTGTTACTTTGAAATGAAACTTTTAGGGAGGGGAAGAATAACTAAATTTATAAGAAAAATATTGTTACACTTTTTTTTGGTCATCTAAATCTTCATCATTAGATGGACCCAAGTACACCATGTAAGACCAGTTTTACCCCAAGTAAAACTGCTTTCACTATGTTAATCAAGAAACCCCAAGAGATCCGTGTATATCCGCATTAACAATATTTCATAATTTCCTTCGTATGTTTAACTTTTATAACTAGAACGGTTATATTATATTGAAGAAAAGCGCTGTTAGGCCCGGGCCTAAGCAGCCAGTACAATCAGAATCGCTACCATAGCAGACATTACAACAGTCATTACATCTAAACCTCCATTAACCTTTTAAGGAATAGTGGACAGATTCGGGTCTTCTGCATTTAAGCTTATCATCCCTTCTTGAAGTGTACAGCCTATGTTGGCCAAATTATCAGCTTCCTTGTTGAGAGCTCTGAGGATGTGAAAGACATTTACTGAGGGGAAGATCTTCAACATTCTGTTTACTCTTCCTAATTGTTTGTTGAGCACCGGGTTCATGAATCCCTTCTTGCTGACAATAGCTTTTATCAACACCTCTGAGTCTCCAAAGATCATAATTCCACTTGGATTTTCCTTTCTGACGGTTTGACATGCTTTCCATAAACTTAAAATTTCTGCTTGGTTATTTGATTTCAGCCCCAATCCCCAACTGAATTCCTCTTTGGTCCCATTTGGATAGTAAATCACCCCTCCAGCTCCGGATCTACCCGGGTTGCCTTTTGAGGCTCCGTCAAAGAACACTGTAGTCTTACCTTGAGCTTTCCACCATTGGTGAAATTTGTCCTCCGGCATTCGAATCTGCCAATGTTCCACATAAACCGGTCGGAGCATTGCAAGAGTGATGATCGGACTGGTGAAAGGAGCCAACCACGACCTTTCCTCAGGTCTGAGAGTGCTGTCTTCTTTGTTCTGAGAATGAATCAAGGTCTCAATTAGAAGGGATTTGGCCTGATCTGCCACTTTATCTGCCGTAGTTTCTTTGTTGCTGAATATGATTTCGTTACGGGCTAGCCATAACTTCCAGCACACGTATTTGGGAGCTGCTGTCCACACCTTGTGCCATATGGAATTGCTGGAAATTTTATGAGGGTAGGCAGAGATCCAAGAGAGAAACATGGAGTTAATTTCTCCTTGAGATGGTGGTTGCACATTCAGTCCTACCAGAAAGTAGGACCAAACTTCCTTCGCGAAGTCACATTCCAAGAACAAATGCCCTGAGGTTTCAAGCGCTGCTTTGCATAGAGCACAGCGATGAGGTCCAACGATGTTCCTCTTGCTCAGATTTTCTCCCGTCAAAATTTTGTTTTGGAACAAGATCCAGAAGAAAAAATTGACTTTGGGTATACTGAATCTGTCCCAAATTAGCTTCCAAACTGTCGCTGGATAAGTCGGGTCTTTTTTACTTTGGATTTGGAGATATCCCTGCTTTGCTGTGTAGGTCCCTGTTTTCCCCCATCCCCAGTGATCTGCCTCATCTTTATGCACCGGAGCGAAGTCTGAGATAGCGCTTTTAAAAGCTGCGAGCTGATTCTCAAGATGCTCCGGTGGCTTGGGTAGTTTCCAATGTTGCCAATTGCCATTGACGTCCCATTCTGATATGTCTTCAATTCTCTTTATTCCTTGCGCTTTGAACCATTCTCTTAGTTCTTTGATGTCGTTGGATTCCTCAAGCGGGGGATGACCCATTATGCTGTCCCTCCAGATCCTTGTATTTTTCCCATTTCCTGGTACTCTATACAAATGCGTTTTGAAAAAATTTATGCCTTTGCTGCAAAGTTTCCAAACATTCGTGCCCTTTGGGGCGTTTTCAGCTGTGAAAGAAGTAAGAGGTCGGTTCTCTAAATATTTAATCTTGAAGATTCGACTGACGGGGTGAAGAGGGTTGTCGATTAATTGCCACAGTAGCTTACAGCCCAAAGCCAGATTAGCATTCTGTGGATCACGAATTTGCAACCCACCTTCCAGAAGGGGGCGTTTCACTATTTCCCAATTGATTAAATGAAACTTGCTTTGATTGCCTCGACCGCCCTTCCACATAAAATTTCGCATTAGTCTGGTTATCTGATCTGAGATAGCTTTAGGAGCTAACATCAGAGTTGCCTGGTATGTGGGCAGAGCTGAGAGGACAGCCTTGATAAGAATGAGTTTTCCCCCGGTGGTGAGCCAGAACCCTCCCCACCCACTGATCTTCTTCTTGAATTTCAAGATGACTTCCTCCCATAGATGATTCCTGTTGGTTCTTATCGTGATTGGTAGCCCCAGGTATTTCAATTTATCCCACTCTGCATAACCAATGAAGCCCAAATCGTTGGCTATTTTCTCAATGGTATGTTTATCAGTGTTCCAGCCGTATACAGCACTCTTTTTTTCACTTATAAGCGCTCCTGAAACACTGCAATACTTCTGAAGAATGTTTTTGAATGAATTTTCCATTCTAGCAGAGGCGCCCCCCAGCAGAATCGAATCATCAGCGAAGAAGGCATGATTCACTGGATCGATGCCATTTGCTATTCTGATGCCAGGGATATTTCCATCGTTCTTTTCCTTGGTGAGCTTTCTGCTCAAGGAATCTGCCATGATAATGTAAAGGAATGGGGAGAGGGGGCAGCCCTGCCTCAACCCTCTGGTAGCCAGGAAGAAGTTCGCCGGTCTGCCATTAACCAATGGGGCTATCCAAGTCCTTTCTATACAGGCTCTTATCAATTTTATAAAGTCATGACAGAACCCAAAAGAGGAGAGAACCCTGTACAGGAATGATCTATTAACTCTATCAAAAGCATTACACATGTCTAGTTTAATAAGCATACCTTGTTCTTTCCGGGCATGGCTGGAGTGCAGAGCTTCCCGGACTTGAATAACATTGTCCAGTATGTGACGGCCTTTCACGAATCCTCCTTGAGCTGGAGAGATCAGTTTTTGCAGAAGGGGTTTTAGTCTGTTTGCCAGCAGTTTGGCCATAATCTTGTAGGAGGCGTTACATAGAGAGATTGGCTTGTATCTATCGAACGACCCCGGGTTTGCTTCCTTTGGTATTAGTGCAAGAAATGTGGAGTTAATTCCACCGCCCACCTTGGCCTTTCTCATGATACCTTGGATCATTTTTAGAAGGTCAGATTTGATTAGCGCCCAGCATATTTTGTAGAAATGGATTGAAAATCCATCTGGTCCTGGTGCTTTATCCGGCTCCATCGACCACACAATCCTATAGATTTCTTCCTCCGAGACCAACTCCAAGAGGGAGTTATTGTCATCAACATTGACTAGCTTTGGAATATTTGACAGAAAAGCATTAATGTCCTCCTCTCTTCCATTCCTTTCTGCAGTGAGAAGACTATGGAAGTGATCCTCGGCAGCAGTCTTGACATGTTCGAAACCTTTACATACCTGTCCATTGGCTAAAGTGATTTCTGCAATGTGGTTTTTTGATAATCTTGCCCTGTACTGTTTATGAAAGTAAGCAGTGTTTCGATCTCCAGCCTTAAGCCATAGGCTACGTGACTTCAATCTCCAGTGCTCCTCTTCATTTCTGAAAGAATTGTATGTTCTCCTTTGAGCAGCGTTTTCTTCTGTTAGATCTGCTGGGGAGATGTCTTTTTTTTCCATGTCAAATTGTAGATCTGCCAGCTTTTGAACAACATCTTTTCTCTGACTGGTGGGAGTCTTAATGGCTTTCTTGATCCAATCTTTTAAAGCTTTTTTTGTGCTTTTTATCTTTTGCTCCCATACGTAACTTGGAGAGCCCGTGACCTCAATACTCCAGGCAGATTGCACTGTTTCGTGGAACCCTTCTATTCCTGCCCAGAGAGGATTAAATCGGAATGGTAAAGGCCCTAAATCTTCTTCATCCTTAATGCATAGCATGATTGGTTTGTGGTCTGAAGTGAGTTTAGGGAGAATCTTTGTTAGAACTATTCTATTGTCCAGCATAATGGAGCTGTTGGTGAGGAACCTGTCCAACCTTGCTGCAATATGATCTCCTCCAATTCTGTTATTGGACCAGGTATATTCTCCTTTGGCTGGTTTGAAATCTACAAGATCCCAATGAAGAATAAGGTCTTCCACGATATGGAGAAAGGGGTCCCTCGAGGAACTCCCACCTTTCTTCTCTTTTGGATCCAAAACTATGTTCAAATCTCCTCCTAAAATTACATTCTGAGGTTTATGCAGCTCTAGATAGTCTGAGAGAGTTTTCCAACACTCTTTCTTTTCATCATAATGTACAGGAACATATAAGTTAAACAGTGCCAGCACTAGATTGCTTGCTTTATGACGGAGTTCAGTGAAAATCCAGTGTTGAGATTCATGAAATCTTTCTAATGAAAAGAGTTTTTGAGACCAGAAAGTACCTATTCCTCCTGCGGTGCCTCTTGCGCTGATTGCCTTTCCTTCGTCAAATTTCCACTTGGTGTTGCTTGTGTTTAGAAGGAGCTCCCCCTCTATTTTTGTTTCTTGGAGCATTAGAATGTCTGCGGGTTCCGATTTCAAAAGATCTTTAATTGCTTCTGCCTTGTTGGGATTCCCCAGACCCCTGCAGTTCCAAGAGATCATCTGCATCATTTAAAACTAGAAGGGGTAGGTCCACCTCCCTTGGGAGTCCTTAATCTGGTGTTTCTGCCTAGTGCCATTTCAATAGTAGCTTGGCTGCCTAGGGTTTTTTGTCTTTCTGATTCTTCTTCCCTGGTTTCTCTATTTGAATTTCTACCAGCTTTCTTTGATGGCCTCTCGAAGGTCTCATCATCCGAGGATCCATTGGTTTCTGCATTCTTCTTTTTAGACTTAATGATGTCTGCATAAGAGGGGGAAGAGGTATTACCTTGAGAGGGGATTGGAATGATGCCCGGGTCTGGAGCGGGTATGTTGTCCTTTGGGATTGAACCATCTGTCTCGTCTTCTGGAGGGTCTTGCTGTAGATCTAGTGCTTCAAAGGGGTTTTTGTCCACTTCTAGGCTGCCTTTATCCTTGCTTCCTGAAGTTTGAGTATTTGAGTTTTCTTGCCCTGCTTTGTTCTCCACTCCTTTACCTTTGTTTTTGTTGTTTTGTCTGCTGTTTGATGGCTTCTTGACTTGATTCCACTGTTCACCTTTTTCTTTTTCTGTTTGCTCCTCGTTTTTTCTCTTGCAGTACCTTGCGAAGTGTCCGTATTCGTGACAATGACGGCATTTGAAGGGGAGCTGTTCGTAATCAAGTTCCTGGACATGTGACCAATCTGCTACTGTGAGATTGATTGCTTCAGGCAGGCCAATTTCAAGGTCCACCTCTACGCAAATGCGGGCACAGGAAAACTGATCCTTCCTTGGTGCTTGATCGATATATCTTCCTAGGGCATTGCCAATAGACTGCAGTGATCTTTGATTCCAGCAGTGGAGGGGAAGGTGGGGCAGTCGCACCCATACTGGCACCGCCGTGGGCACGTCCTGTGCTGGGTCGAAGTCTGGCGACCATTTATTCAGGTAGAGACCTTGAGGGCCCATGAAATATGGCCCATTTCGAAATATCAAGCTTCTATCTTCCACATTGTCGAAGACGAATACAAAAAAACCTTTCCCCACAAAGTGGCTCTTGATACTTTCCTTCACCAGGGGTATCCAGTTCCTTTTTACCCATTCATCGACTACCTTCGGGGAAGGCCATAACCCTGTGAATTGGCCTATAAGGCCCCTTTCAGCCAAGTTCAGCGCGGATTTGCACGTCTCTTCCACTGGCAAGGAAACCGAGGGAATGTTAGCCAGTTTTTTTACGAATTTCTGCTGAGTGCCAGATGAGGGCCGGTTACCCGAAGCTGCAACGAGTGAGTTGAACGCCGCCAGCTCCGGAGGCAAAGGGGGAGAAGCCGCAGGGCCCCCTCCAGAATCCATGGAGGAGACCGCTCGAGGGAGGGGGCCAGCCGCCGAACAGGCGCGGCTAGGTCGATTGCGGGAGCCGGAGCGCTGACAGAAAAAAGAAGAATGTTTCCTTTACTCGGATGTTTAAATTTAACCAGTGCATCATAATTTAATTAGCTATTCATTATGTTTTAATCATGATCAATAAGAAAAAAATAATCTATCACACATAATCAACACATAAACACAAAAGGGCACTAAGATTTTAGGTGGAAACCCAATGTGGGAGAAAACCACCACTATTGTCGTTTCTGTCTTATTATCTTATTATAAAGAAAATTATTCTTACAATATTATACTGGCGTAGACTCTTAATAGCACACCAACACCCATTATAAGGGAGCTACAACCCCCTAATCTTGTTTACCAGCTCCTACCAGAAGGGAGATCCTACCCCTTCACTGAAGGATACAACCCTCAGCTCTTCGTGGACCAAATTTCATAATATTTTATACTAGATCCACCTATCTCAGATACACATCAAAAATGTAGGACACCTTTCATCATATTTTCAGATTGGACCCACACTGAATAATATGCACAATACCAATTAACCATTCAGAAATCAAACATTGAATTTTGAACCGCTGAATCACCAGAACCATATTAAATCAATGCACAACCAAGAATATACCAATATACCAATCCACAACTAAATCAATCCACTAAATAAGTTCAAAATCAATAACGAATCAACATTGTCATATACCAAACATCCTTGATGAACATCAACAAATAATACATCACTGATTAACTGCCATCACCAAGAAACAATTAAAACCCTAGAACATATAGGTATATTTCATTAAAAGGATATGGATATATACACTCTTATCATGTGTAAGACATGTACATATTTCAAATCACCAATCAATTCTTAACCCAACAATTTGATTCAAGTCTATCACATCTCTAATTATCCTACTCATCTGTTAACATCAAATAAACTACAGTGCTCAAATCTAGTTTCTCTATATAATGATTACTTTCACTTCTACACATGAGAGAAATTTATGTTGATTCATTATCATCATCAGATCAAGTGAATGGGAAATAATTTATACAATGGTCATCACGACTATAATTAAAATAAAAATTAGTACCTGATAATTCCTCATCACTATCTTCACTATCATCTCCATCCTTGATAAATAAGAGAGGTCCTTGATCTATGATTTCCAATATTGCTACTACATCTAATACATCATTATCACTGCTACAATTTTCTTGGCTTGGCCTCTTCCTTTGTGTTGCTTTATTATTTTTCTTCTTTCCCATTGTCCTTGATCCACTCACAAGCGATTAAGCTTCTACGAGAACGACCTGCTCTGATACCAACTATTAAGAAAAATACTGAGAAGCGGGGGGGGGGGGGGGGAGTGAATCAATATTTTTATTTCACTTTAAATTTCAATTTCAAATTCATAATTTTGTACACTATTTTTATTCTAACAGCCCTTGTGTGTACGTTTTTAATTAATGAGACCTGCGTATATCCAAATTTCCAAATTTTCTTAATTTCCTTCATATTTTTAACTTTGACCAGTGCATCATAATTTCATTAACCATTCATTATGTATTAATAATGAGATGTAAGAGAAAAATAAACCATTACACATAATCAACACATAAGTACACCTAGATTTTTGGTGGAAAACCAATGTATGAGAAAGCCATCGCTGTTGTCGTCTCCGTAGTCTTCTCTTATTGCAAAGAAAACCCTTCTTACAATTTTATATTGACGCAGACTCTTACCATCACACATGCTCCTACTTGTAGGAGGCTACAAACTCCACTCGTTCTCCATCACCCACTAGAATGTAGCTACGTGGGAGCTACAACCCCCTAATCTCGTTTATTGGATACCATCGAAAGGGAGGTCATACCCCCTCATTGAAGGCTACAACCCTGAACTTGTCGTGTAACACATTTCAAAAATTTTCATACTATATCCACTTATCTTAGATACACATCAAAATATTCTGAATACCTTTCATCATATTTTCAAACTGCACTCGTACCCAACGATATGCTCAATACCAATTAACCATTCTGAAATCAAACACTGAATCATTGAATACCAATACTTAATCACCGCAACTAGATCAAATCAATACACAACCAAGGATATATCAATATACCAAGCCACAACCAAACAATCCATCGAATAAGATAAAAATCAATAACCAATGATCATAATGATCATATTATAACCTTTTTGACATCAAAGAAATATTTTTCAAGCATGTTTCTATCAAAGACAAGACATTAGCCATAATGCCAACAATATCCCCCTTTGTACATGATGGAAACCACTTTGGTGTTTGGAAACCACTTGTAAACACCTACAAACAACAAGTCTTCTCTCCCCCTTTGGCATCAATGGAAAAGGGATGAACCAAGATGAAGGAGGTGCTTTCCCTTGTAGCGTCCATCACTGTAAGTCAGATTTGCTGATATGAATTATGATGTATGCATGTTGACCATGCTCCCCCTGATCATATGCTGGACCTTCTAAAGATATGAAATAAAAGTAAAAGAATTTATGACTCAAATAAATGACTATCCATAAAACAATATGACCTTTCTTATCACCAATGACACTATGATCAGTCACCCAACATAATGGGGTTACCCATTTGACCCAAATTTTCATCAATCATCCAAAATAATGGGATAGAAATACTTGATCCATATAACCCATACATGGCTGTATTTTACAATAATTACAACACGGGTCTTTACATCAAGATACATACATGATATCTATAACATGGATCTAAAAAATGAGGTATCTTTTGTGGCAAAACCATGATACTCATCAGCACCCACCATGCTCCAAATAGGAATCTGCAACATAATCATCGAACAAAAACAACATAAATGACATAATAGCAGCATGAACATCCTCATCATCAAGAAGCAATACAAATAAGATAGTGTATCATCAATAGAGAACATAACATGCATATCCTCCTCATCAAGTGAATTAATATTTAACAAAATAATAAGGAATCATCCATAACCTCACCATATGCAACCCAAGCAACACATATTTTTCCAGTAGTGACAACAAAAATAACCATGATCTCATCATAGACACCATAATGCTAACATTGAACCATTAGAAGCATAAAAGTTTCTCCCCTTAAACCTGTGCCAAATATTCATCATCAATTCTGATCACATTATATTCTTCTCACCAACAAAAAATAAAATAGATCAACAACAGTAATAATAATTTGCAACAATTCATCACTGATCATGAACCAATACTCTTTTAGACATTCTGAAACTTGCATAAGGGTACCATCAACAAACTGCAACAAACCAATGTTAGAACCAAAATTCCAAAAATGAATTGATGGAAACATATGAGGATCTCCTCCTAAATTTGTGCCACTCCTTTATCATCACAGAATACCATACATGTCTGTTTAAGTAAAAGATTACATGCATACACGACTATCCTTCATAATAAACACACACATAATATGAAAAGAAATTTTTTCATAGCCAAAATTCCCCTGAACATGTCATGTGTGTTCCTAGTCATAGTCACTTCAGAAGATGCATCATATGTAACATAAAAATCACTAAAATATTAACAATGAAATCATCATTAAAGTACATATGCATAACTCCCCCTGAGATCATACACCACTGATCCCGTGGACCTGATATTTTTGCAGTCCCTTAATAATTAACATCAGATATAATAGACTGCAATGGGGACTATTTGATTTTACTCGAAATTTGAAGAAGATGAGTTAGATATATTATTTCTACTTGTATTCTTTCTTATTACACATAATTTATTTTAATTTCGGTATCCTTTTGCTATGACTTCTCTAGTGTCTTTTTCTACAATCTTGCATCTAGTTGATGTAAATATAATTACATTTCATTTATCAACGATTTGGCATATAATTAGAATGTTGTCCTTTAGCTCATCAACCAATAGTAAATTAACTTCTTATCTATTCTTAGCATCAAAATTAACATTACCCATGCCTAGTACATTTGCAGATGAACCATTTCCAAGAATAATATAACCACCCTTCATTTTTTTGAGAGAGATAAATTTTTCCTTATTTTGAAACATATGATGAGAGCCTCCACTATCATTGTATCATTGATAGTCTTCTTCAAAAGCACACAAAGAAATGCCACACCTTACTTGTTCTTCTTCCTTTTTCTTAATATGAGTAGTGTTGGTGGATCTAGGTTGCTTTCTTTGGAGGGAGTCTACTTATTGTTTGAATGAATTCATTGTCTTGTACCTGCATTCTTTAGCTACATGTCCAAACTTGCTACATGTATAACACCTTACATGACCATAAAAGGGAGCAAGAGAATCATAATATTTTGCTTCATATTTCTCCTGTTGCAATCAATAGCTTTGTGACCAAACATATTGCATGAAAAACAATATCCATTAAAGGAACTTGAGTTCCTAAGGGATGATGATCTTCATGTGAATTTTCTTCTGTAATTGGTTGCAATGTTTCCAAAGTTATGATAGATAAAACATTCAATGCCACTATTCAACAGAAAGAATCAATTGTTGATTCTATTATTTGGAACAAATGATTTCCTTTGAAAATTTTCTTTCTTTGGTTAATAGTTTGGTTGACTTCTTATTTATTTACCAGGTTTTTTAGAGTTTTCTTTGTTAACCTCATGATTGCTTGAACAAGATTGTGAGATAGATTCTCGTTTTATAGTTTCATGAAAACGAAGATTGGATTTAATGGAGGGATACCTTTGACTGTTAATAAGATTATCCAATATATTTGAGCTATCTTGAAATCTCAAATGCTTATCCTTTTTTGCTAACTCACCTTCTTGTATATTTACCTCAACTTATTTTTCTCTATTTTTTATTTTCAAGCCGAGTTCTCAGCTAATTGATTTCTTCCTTAATCTCATTTTCTTGGTTTTCAAATACTTGAAGTATCTCTTCATACCATTTGTTTGAATTATAAGGATCAGATTTGAGAGAGATGATTTCTACTTCAAGTCCTTCATAGTAACTTATTATTTCTTTAAGTTCCTTGATTTTTGCATCCTTTTTAGTTTTAGTTGCCTCCCGTGGCTTGGAAATTTTATTTCCAAGTTCATTTCTCAATGAAGTTACTTCATTCTCCTATCTTTGACACTGGCTTATTTTTCCATGTACTTCTTCCTCGTTCCTTATTTAATTTCTCCCCTCTTCCAGTTGAGGCCTTTTCCTAATATTTTATTCTTTGTAGGAACTCTCATTTTCATAAAAACGTTGTAATAACTTTTGATGATCTCTATTGTAAGATGTTAGCCTTTTGATCTATGCTTCTAGGGCCATTATTTTTTAATATGGTTTCTCTGTAGAATGATTACTTTCACTTCTACCCATGAGAGAAATTTCAATTGATTCATTATCATCTTTAGAGAAAGTGAATGGGAAATCATTTATACAATTGTCACCACGACTACAATTAAAACAAAAACCAATACCTGATAATTCCTCATCACTATCTTCACTATATTCTCCATCCTTGATCAACAAGATAGGTCCTTGATTTATGATTGTTGATATTGCTACTACATATAGTACGTCATTGTCACTGCTACAATTTTCTTGACTCAGCCTCTTCCTTTGTGCTGCTTTCTTCTTTTGCTTCTTTCCTAATGTCCTGATCCAATCACAAGCAGTTAAGCTTCTACCGGTGATATGAAAACTTGAGAGCAGAAAAATTGAAACAGAGTATTTTTACTTGACTGTAAGCGCTTATGAAATCAAGTTACAAAATTGTCACATAAGCATGTAAGTTAACACATAAAAATGTAACTTAAGATGCACAGTAATAATTTAGCCAAATCATGAAGAAAGAGAGAGACGAAGCATCGAGACACAAATGATAACGAACTTCACCCCCTTCATTGGGCTACATCTCCGAACCCACCTCCAAAGGTCTATCACTTTATTGCCTTTCTTCAAAGAGGAATGTGTACAATGCTCTATAAAAAAGGGCTGAAAACATAGAGCTGCCTTCTACTACCAAAGAGTCTTCAAGTCTTACACATTACAACATTTCTTCAATACCTAATAAAAACTTCTCGTGAGCTCTCAGAGCTCTCTAAACAAAATATTTTCCAAACAAAACTTTCTCAAACAAGCTCTCTCCTCTAAAGAGTACATAAGAAGAAATTATAACTTTAAGAGATCCACCAAGAAAGGAGAGTATATATCCTTGGATCCACATTTCAAGGAGAAAATAACTCACCATATCTATTAAAAAAATATCTAACATCCACCAAACATTAAAAAAAGATCTTATGAGATTCTTAAGGAAAAAATATCTAACATCCACCAAACATGGATCTTATCCACATTTTTAAGGATACCATCCCATGAAAATATAACTCCAACTTGATATTAGGAAACGGTTTGTGAAGTGGATTATCACAGTTAAATAAATTTCCTTTTTAACAAATTAAATGAAAAATACACAAGTTTAAAGTATTAATCATTTCTACATTTGCAAAGTTCCTATGAATTTCTGTTTGGTGTGCATAACGGTTTTGGAAAGTGCCAACGATGGACACCTTTAAAATATGTCCAACAGGGCAGATCCTTCTGGATCAATCATCCCCACAAAAGAGACTTTTGTTTTACCAAAAGTCTGTAAAATTTCATCGATCAACCTGAATCCTGGTTCCATTTGCATACCAGAAAGGGGCCACTAATTCCATATTCAAAGGAAACATTAAAACTACGCAAAATAGTTGCAGCCCATGTCCACTTTCATGAATATACAACATCTCAGACCCGAGTCTTTGCATGGAACGTCTGCTACTGAAAGCAAGCCAAAACAAGGTACACTGGTGTGGGTATCCAATTAAAGTTGAAATAGAGGTGCCCACCACGAAACAATTGAGGTTTATGTACTCAATAATGGTGCTATTAATAGTCAACAAAAAACCTTCCGAGTTCGAGTATAGTCCAACGAATAAAAAAGAAGAGATAATGCATCAGCTTACCACCACATGCCAAGTTCCCAACAATCCATTTTCATAACCAAGGGTGTGCTCAACAAAAAGGCTGTAATGGATCACAAACCCTGATCCAAAGACATTAAATATGGCCTTTACAAGATTGGTAGGGTCCTTATATAAATACATGTTACCTTCCAAAAGATGCTGCAAATTCAGAGTCACATAGCTCTCTATTATATCATCTAATAGGATCCTTGAGAACTTTTCCAATATGAAGCTCCCAACACCTTTTATCAGGCCTGCCTCGATGAAGCTGTGCACCCAAAATTTGATTCATGCTTTTGATAGATAAGACCTTTTATGAGCCACATATTTGGCCATTTCCAAGTGACTCATCACGAAGCATATGTATTTTATCAGCCAAACATAACCTTGATTGAAAATTGGACCTTTACTTGCCAGAAGACGACCATCTTCTCCAGCACAAAAAACTTGCATTAGCATTATTCCCGTCACCACCCTCTCGTATGACTACAGACATAAGCATGTAGTATTCTGTTCAATTCCAAAACATATTCAAGAAATGGTAAAACAATATCTACGTTATTGTGAAAATCTCCTTGACATCCAAATACATATGATTATTGAGGGATCCAATATCTATTCCACAAGATTTTGAGCCACATAGAGAATCAACGTTTGGCATAGAGAAGCAACGTCCATAATCGGAAGAGCGCGAAAGCCCATCATAAAAATTGTGAGGATTAGGATCAAAGGAACGTGTTTGGTGAAAAATTGAGATCTATAACATCAATTTGCTCTGCAAATAGATAAAAAATCTCCCCAATAGAAATCAGACTTATCAGATCCTTTTAAATGGATGATGACAGTCGTCATCGAAGGCCTGGAATGAGATATCCTTAGCAATATCGTCAGTAAAATTGTAAATTTCCAGGCACGTAATACCCACTATGTATTCATCATGATGACCTTCGATTTTTTTTCTTCGAGATCCATCTGGCGTGTAGGATAAAGCTAGCGGTCAGAATTCAATTTCGATTTAAAATATCAACGTGGCTTGATAAAACACACCTTTCTTTCATGCAAGAGATCCTCCATTAACGATCTCCAATGTAGACTCAACATGTCTGTCCGAATTTATCACATAACCACAATCGATAGAATGTACCATATATGGGGGGAATTTACCATCGATCGAATAAAACACTTACAACATTACACCCTCTGGGAAACAATCCATCCCTTATAAGCAAAAACAATGGCCATATGATTACTCTTACTTCTGCCTGCAAAATTAAGGCATGCAACATTGGCTTCTTCACACTTATCTAATGTAGATAACAATGGAGAGCGACCACTTAGAGTTGCAACAATCGCCAGAATGGGATTAAAACATTTCAATATGCAACCAAATATGAGCATCTTTCCAACCGGAACATCAACGGGGGCATTGTGCAAGATCTCGCCCAAAAGGTGTCATGCACCCTTGATCATCCGAAGTATTAATACACAACATGTCACTCACCAATGCCCTTGTGACCTCAGGGATTGGAGAAGTAAGCATTCTTTGTGTTGTATCTTGAAGTGAGCCACCAAGAAAAGCTTTTACCATCAAGAATATCCTATCAAGAGAAATGCACAAAATTTATGGAAGTTGTTGTTCTTCAAGTTGCTGAAATTGTTGCCTTCTGTAAATATGAAAGAAACAAATCTCAAAGTCATCGCATGGAGATGCATAATAAATTGGTGCTTTTTGGTGGAAAATGGACATCTAGGCATGAATTTCTTTTCAACTTTTTGCATATTAAGCCTTTAAAAGAAATTTTAATCACATAGCCATTTTCAATAATTTCATTTTGAAATATGCACTTTTAGTAACCAAATAACTTCAATTATGAAAATTTCCAACAATTTCTTACCAATCCAAGTAAAATGATCTTGTTTTGATTTGATTTCATCTTGCTTGGTTTCTTAATGAATTTGCTTATCACATGTTCTCTTTTTGGAGCCTCCATTGGCATGTATTTTTGCATGGTCTTCTGGCTGGGCATATGGAGAAACTCAGAATGAAGGTTCCAACATCTATTGAACAAATGACCAATTCGATGACAATGTGTGCAGCAATTATGCATTTGCGGCTTCCTCTGGCCATTATATTTCTCACAATTTGGAGATTGCTTCTTTTGTTGATTTTCCTTGATGATTTTCCTGTACATCATCATTCACCTCTAGAATTTAGAAACTTTATGATTGGTCAGCCCACAAAATGAACACATAATTCTATGCAAAAAACCATGATTCCCACTACCATGTTTCTTATAATCGAAAGAAAATTTAGTGTAGTCAGGGCTATACCTTTGATGCTTGTATTTGTCACAACTTTGATGAGGTGAACCTAATTATGTAGAAGTTTACTTCAAAGCATCACTTGCTTCAACAGTCTTGGAAGAATTTGAAACCTCTTCTTTGCCATATCCTATCCTGCAAGCATATCAAGGTCGACCTTCAAAAGTAATGGGTTGCGTTATACCTTGGCCATGGATTCCCAAGAATTTCCCTTAATAACCCATTTTTAGTAACAATTTCGACCCAATTCCTTGAGTGTGCTTCTCGAAGGAACCAAAACGATCATCTTCTTGTGAGGCAACTGAATGTGAACAAGTGGTGCTTACCTTGTTTACCTTGTGAAGGTTAACTTTTGCAGCTTGCAATTACAACTCCATTTCTTTGAGTCTATTTTGGAGCTCTTGCTTTTGAACTTCCAATATCTTCATCTTTTTTTGAAAATCATCGCTTTCTCAGTCGTCATTATAAAAATCCTCTACCATTTTATTCATGGTTAATAATTTTTTAAAAACCTTTGAGTCTTGATAGATATTTTCCAAGAAAGGATTAGAAATATATATATTGTTTGAAATCGGAATTTTGAAACTTAAAAAATTACCTTCTCAACCAATTACCTTCTTCTTGATTGAATTAAACCTGGAAAATATACCCACTACGCCAAACAATCAACCACTATGATACTAAATGATCTCAAAACTTGAGAGTATAAAACTTGAAACTAAGTATTTTTACTTGATTGTAAAGGCTTGTGAAATTAAGTTACAAAATTGTCACCTAAGCATGTAAATTGACACACAAAAAATGTAACTTAAGATGCATAATAATAACTTATCCAAATCATGAAAAAATAGAAACATGAAGCATCAAGACCCAAATGATAATTGAGTTCACCCCCTCCACTGGTATACATCTCCAGACTCGCCTCCAAAGGTCGAATAACTTTATTGTATTTCTTAAAAGAGGAATGTGTACAATGCTCTATAAAAAAGGGCTAAAAACCTAGAGCTTCCTTATACTACCAAAGAGTCTTCAAGGATTACACATTACAACATTTCTTCAATACCTCATAAATACTTCTCTTGAGCTCTCGAAGCTCTCTAAACAAAAGCTTTCCCCAATTAAAACTTTCTCAAACAAGCTCCCTCCTCCAAAGAGTACATAAGAGGAATTTATAACTTTTAGAGATCCACAAAGGAAGGAGAGGATATATCCTTAGATCCACATTCCAAGGAGAGAATAACTCACCAAATCCATTAAAAGAGGATCTTATGAGATTCTTAAGGAGAAAATATCTCACGTCCACGAAACATGGATCTCATCCACATTTTTAAGGGATACCATCCCATGAAAATCTTAACTTCAACTTGATATTAGGAAACTGTTTGTGATGTGGATTCTCACACTTAAATCAATTTCCCTTTTTACGAATTAAATGAAAAGTACATGAGTACTTAAACCCACTTAAAGTAGTAATAATTTATAATTTAATCATTTCCACATTTTTCCAAAGTATCTGTGAATTTCTCTTTGGTGTGCATAACTATTTTCAAGCTCATCAAGTGCCAACAATGAACACCTCTAAAAATTTTCCAAGAGGGGTGATCTTCTTGGATCAACTAGAGCGACCTGCTATGATACTAACTATTAATAAAAACACTGGGGGTGGGGGGGAGGGTGGGGTGAATCAATATTTTTATTTCACTTTAATTTTCAATTTCAAATTTAGAATTATTTACGCTACTGTTATTCAGACAACCCACCATGTACACACTTTTAATTAATGAGGTTCACGCATATCTATATTACTAAATTTTTATAATTTCCTTAAGATGATTAACTTTAACCAATGCATCATAATTTCATTAGCCATTCATTATGTATTAATAACGATCAATAAGAAAAAAAAAAACACCACACATAAGCAAAACATCAACACATAAGGACACCGATATTTTAGGTGTACACCCAATGTGGGAGAAAACCACCAGTGTTGTCGTCTTTGTCTTCTTCTCTTAATACAAATAAAATTATTCTTACAATTTTGTACTGAAATAAACTCTTACCATCATACAGGATCATACTTGTAGGAGGATAAAACCTCCACTCGTTTTCCAACACCTACTGGAAGGGAGATACAACCCCCTAATTTCATTTACCGACTCATACCTTGTTGTTGTCCACCCTACTTTTATAAAAGTGTTGGAAAGGGGGTGCATTGGACATCTCTAGTTCAGAGAAGAACATATTGAACATGTGGGTAATTTTGGACTTTATCACTACACTGAGAACCTTAAAGTCCAGATATCGCATTAACATAATAATTCATAAAGCAAGCACAGTGGGGTACGGAAATAAAATAGTAAAGGAACAATGTTTCGATTAAAATTCAAGCAAGTTTCAAGGGATCACCATTCATCTCCGCCCAGTCGGCCCCTAGAGGCACTTTGGGGGGTAACTTGGTGCGGTAAATAAACTGACGCTACCCCCCAGCGTTGAATAGTTAGCACGGAGGGATTTTTCGATCAACGACCTAGATTGATTCCATGGGGTCACAGCTTGATCCTGCCCCCCATTGATTCACCCGCCAGAGGAAGGTGGGGACCACCTGCCACATCTTGAACCCTACGATGCTATCAACAAGCGAGCAATGAAGGTAAAACAATAAATTCTACCCCCGCTCCCGTCCACTCATCACCTGTCACCTTCCAATCATATTCTTCCACATGTCCCCCCTCCGTGATGTCATATGATGTCACACGACCGTTTCCCCCTTCGCCTATAAAAACCCTTCTTGATTCAGACATTTGAATTTAAATTGTTTTCCTATTGAAAATCCCTCTTGCTGTTCGACTAATCCGAAACGATGTTCATCCACCAATTTGATCCAGAGCTCCCACCAACGTCATTTTTCAGCCATCACCTAGCCAATTAGGTAACCTTCTAGTCTCCTCACCTGCAATTTTTTTCTATCTATTATAAAAATGAATAAATCAACATTAAAGACCCCCAAAACCCGAGAAGTCAAACCCTCCTCCATTTTCAAGCCACTAATGGAAACAGAGGCACATATTTCAGACACTCCCCATTCTTACCATTTGTTGTACCTCCGGTTAGACATGTATGTCCACCATGTTAGAGGAGAAGACCCATTCTGGGTAGTCGGTTTAGGGTTTTACTATCAAATTGTTCCCTCTGTGTATTATTTCCCCGAGTTTATTTCTTGTCTAAATTCTTCGTATATTGATTCAGAAAGTTCTGATATACCCAAGCTCCCCTGAACCCCATATATTCATAGAAACCACTTTTATTTATAGTTATAGTACCCTCTCATTTACAGTTATAGTACCCTCTCATCTATATATAAATAATCCTTCCTACAAATGATTTTGGCCCCTAGCTTCAAGTCTTTTCTGTTGCTGAAAGTTTCCCAGTCTCCACCTTCACAGCAAAAGTGCAACTCATCCTCTCTGTGATTTGTCATTTATTTGGGAATGATAATGCCAACATGGTCAATAAAGCCTCCATAGGTTTTCTAAGAGAGATGATGCAGCCAGGTCATATGTTTGACATACCCTCCTTCTTGGACAAGTCCATAAAATTCCAATTACACAATTTCCTCATCACCTCATACTTCAAATATTATTCCTTACTATTTTATTTGTTTGTGTACACCCATGTAGATGAATTTAAGTTCCTAGGTCTTATTCTGATGGCCTCAAATAAGCAGAGGAAGTTTGTTTTTGATTGGGATAATGTTGTTAGGAGGAGACCAGACAATGAGGGATATTCCCAATTTATATCCTCTTACATGGCCATTTCTTATATAATCATTCACAATGTCCCCCCACCAAGGATCCTGCCTCAACAAAACTAAATCCTCCAACTTAGTAAGGATACCAAGGCATGTGACTGGTATTTGTTTGAAGAATATAAAAAATATTTAGGTCTATGGGTGTGAGATTCCTCCTTATCGTTTGCCTGTGTCCATGTCAATGAGAATATTTTCCCCGGAGTTCATTAGACAAAGTTTGTATGTGGACCAAGTCCATATTGTCCCTACTAAGAAGGGATAAATGTTCAATTTGGGTAAGCCTATAGGCCCTTTCATTGTTAACTCGATACAGGCCTTGCAGGCAGCTGGGGATTTAATGAAAGAAATGAATTTTGATATGGGGGATGTTTGGAATTATGAACCTCATGGTGTCATTGCAAAGAAGAGAAAAATCATAAATGATTCAACTTATGATCATGAATATAGTCTTAGGATTGAATAAAAGGCTAACTTTGATTCATGACCATTAACACAGAGATGGAGATCGAGACTCCAAAAAAAAGACAAGGCATGAAAAAGGACGATGGATGAAATAGGGGACGTGGAAATGCAGGATGTCCACACCAACAAGAAGGCCAAGAATCAAGAAGCAGAGGAAGAAAAAATAGAAACTAGGTTGGTGGAGAAAAAACCAGACCAACCAGGCTTCCGGGCAACTCTAGAAGATCCATTGCAAGCTATTGCCTCATCATCCTCAGATGTAGCCATACTGATTTCAGCAGGGAGTGCAACCATGACCGAGCCCAATTGGCCTGCAGGGAAAGCGATTGAAGAAAGGAATAAGAAGATTAGGGAAGAGATGTAACAACAAATGACATCACATTCGGTCCCATATCATACTAGACTCCTCACTGCTATGGACTTGAAGAGAAACCAAATTAAATTCTCACTACACCACACATTGTCATAATAATTACCATCAAGCTCCCAGTTCAAGGCTCTAGATATGTCTTTGGACCTGACAAGTGTCCCTCTAAATGATAATATAAAATTATATAAGAAGGTGGGAGAAATAATATACAAGTTCACGAGTAGAGATTCAAGAGTTGAGGCACAAGATAAAGACGCCAACCAATGAACATTTTCATTCCAAAGAACTAGCAGAGGTAGAGGAAGAGAAGGAGATATTGGACAAGGAGCTAATAGACATAAATGATGAGGTGGTGGCCCTCAAGTAGCAAGTAGCAGAGCTTCAACAGAGGATTGATTCCCACATTTGTGCAGTGCTTGTGCCTAAGAAACCTCATAGTCCCAAAAAAATCTCACAAAGACCCTCATCGAGATCCAACTCTTGGAGGGGGAACTCAAGAAAGCGCAAATGGAATTAGACAATGCCCACCGATCCCATACACAAAAAGAGAAACAGATCAAGACTGCCAAGATCAATGCATAACTGATAAAAAATAACTAGCAGGAAGCTAATTAGGAGATTTTTGAGCTCAAAGGTAGATTGAAAGGAAATATGTCCCTCCTATAGGCTAAACAACTAATCTGGGATGAGGTGATAGCAAATATGAAGAACATCTGGTAATAAATAACTATGATGGATGGAAAAAATATTGTAATAAAATACTGTGAGTTCTTCATCCTCGCTACTAAGGAAGAGGGTTAAGGGAATGCTGATAATGCCAAAAAATTCATCCCATATGTAAATGAGAAGTCACTCAGTGATTTAAGGGTTATAGATGTGGTGGATAGGGTAGGGTGTCTTCAATCATGGATATCTCTACAGTATTCTAGAAAGAAGAGGCATATCTAATGTTGATGAATGCCTGAAAGTAGTGCTAAAGGACGTGGATACCTTTAACTCAATGTTTGAGGAGAGGGTTCAAGAAGGGATGCCCAGTTGTTGGGATTTCGTAGGAGTGATAACCCCATGGCAGAAATACAATCAGATGCTGGTAGAGGCCAAGAGTAAGGTTGATTCATCCCACAAGAACACTTATACCTTGAAGGGTAAAAATGTGGAAAAATATCTAAGGAGAGACTTCCAACTACTGGGGTTGGTGAAGACCATATTTTTTCGAGGCTAAAATACGGAAGAATTACAAATATTAAGATTGCATATCTATTTTTATTTCACTCTCCTCTACCAATTTCAGTGTTGCGGCATATATGTGTAATATTCCCAATTAGCTTTAAGCTAGTTGGAATATTAAATTTTGTTTTTTCTTCTTAGATAGAAGAATAACAGGGTAGGGAGACCCATAAATCTCCTTAGTAGGAATAAAAATCACTCCTAATGTGAATGGGGCTCATCTAAGTAGCTGGATTAAGCACCCTTATGTGTGAAAAGGGGATGGAGCATGTAGATTGGGTCAACTTTGACCAAATCAACAGTGCTGGTATGGAAGGAGTGGCGTTCATTGAGGGACAATGCAGTTTTGGAGGGAGATTCCATGCATCGAAGTAGTGGCTTTAATGAGTGGGGCCCAAGGTGAGGAAGCTCACAAAGCATATAAGGAAAGGGATGGAAGCCATAGAAGGCATGATTTTATGGTCAGTATGACTTGTTTCTCTCTTCAGTTGTTTAGAGGAGACTACAGTGTTGTTTAGCACAAGGGTGTTCCCGAGTGGGAATCCCACCTTCATCCTCGGGGGATTTCCAGTGCCCATTCAGGAGAAGTATTTGGGCTACATTTCCACAGTTCGGCATCAGGCCAAGCTACATCTTTCTTCTACATTGCAGTTTTTGCTGAGGGTTGTGCTGTCTTGCAGGGTGCAACAGTGGAGGCTTGGATTGAGCTATTTCTGAGCTTTTTTTTTCAGTGGAGGAAGGTTTCCTTCCATTGGGAGGCTAGTAAAGAAGGCCCTTGATAATTATTACAACATTTGGCACCAGGACAAGTTATTATTAGCCCCTATAGCGCAGTTTCAGTCTTGGAATGCATTATTTTAGGGAGGAGTTGCAGGGGTGGTTTCAGTACACCATTTGGGGAGATATATTTCTAGTGGATGGATCAAAATTTCACTTAGAGAGTATATTAGGAGGAGGCTTCATTCTATGCTACATCAGATCAACCATATCTTCCCAACTATTCAGTTGTAGTGAATCTTCAGCCCTAGGGATTTGGTTCACCATTTGTATTTTGGTGTATTTTCCGGAAACCCTCTTGGGTTGACATGGAAAGGTGATATAGAGCCTAGATATTCATGTATAGTATTCTTGGAGGCATATATCAGTCATTTTATATCTCTATACATTCTCATGCTGTAGCTATGTTTAGTATGACTGCGCTGTAGCAGCTCTCTGACATTTTTTATAGTAGCAACATCTTACTTTTGAGAGGGTTTGATCATTGGAGGCTTGTGTTATATGATTTGTACCTCAGTTAGTTATGCTTATTTTCTACTGATATTAATAATATAATGGCTCCATATTGGTCTCTTATATTTGTACATTGATTTACAGTGCTACTTTCCATTATTGTGTTCAATATTGCTGCTTTTCCTATTTTGGAATATTACAGTGGTATCAGAGCATAATCTTGGCTCAGCCTGTGCATTTAAGACAATATGTCATAAGAAGAAGGAGATCCTCTCACCGATAGAGAGAAGAGGTATCTTAGAAGAAACCAGAGATATGATTATACATATGATAGAGAAGAAAAAGGCAAAGCTCCCTTATCAGGAGGAGAAGAAGAGAAGGAGTATCCCAAGCTTCTTCTTCAAACCATGCAAGATATTGAAAGGGAAATCAAGGAGATGAGGATGGATAGACACAAAGAATCCCCTAAAGGGTTTCTACATGGAGAAGGCTCCGACATTTCTCATCACTGGAATGATCAAATAGTGAAGCAACAGGTTTCCCAATGCTCTACAATGCCTACCTTTTTAGCAGTGGGAAATAGAGGGTTCCAAGAACAAGAAACTCTTGAAGATTATTTTCTTGAGTATGAGTCTCAATCTTAGAGATTCAAGAACCATTTGAGCTTTCAAGAGTTTTTTCAGATCAAGGACAATAGGAGACCCCGACATCACAACAAAGGTGGAGGATTCATATAGAATCATGACCTTCATCGGACTATGGGCATATTTTTCTTACCCACTTTTGATGGGTCATCCTGTTAGGTCCCTATATTACTATTATAGTCCCTTATTGTTGTTAGTGTAACCCCCTTATTATTATTGTTGTACCCCTGTAACCCCCATATTGTTATTATTTTTCCCTTCAATTATTATTGTTAGGTCGGCTAGGATTACATTCTGGCCCCACTAGGATTACATTGCGGCCCCATGGACTCCTATATATAGAAAGGAGGTTTTGTCATTTGTATCATCCAATAATTTTTCATTCATGCGATGTATTGGAGGTTGCCCCCTTGAAGTGGCTTATTTCTAAGGTGTTGATATCTCTTTTCTTCTATTTTTGGAGCTGGTTTCTCAACATTTGGTATCAGAGCTTTGGATTCTAGGGTTTCGCTGCTCCAAACAAGTCATTGTGGTAGTTTAGCTATAACTTTGTTTCTACCAAGGTTCAGAAGCTAAAAGGTTTAGAGTGCGAAGCCGAAATTGTGAGGAACATCGTCACAAAAATTTAGATCTTGGTTCACAATATTTTCGGAGATATGGTCTGTGGAAGTCAAGTCTTTTGCAGGCTCCCAAATTTCATCTCAAAGAGGTGATCATGGGAAAATATTTATAACTCTCTCTTTGAGCATCGGATTGGAATTATGTAAAAAGTGGCCACAATTACACAGACTGTAGTTTCCTGTCTATCAATTTCAAAGCCTGTCTATCAATTTCAGAGCCGAAGGAGGAATAAGTTACATGTGGCAAGTCATACAAGTTTGCTCTACTGAACTAGTCCATAATTAGGTCATCATAGGAGATTGGGCACAACTTTGTCTTCAAGAATCCAAATTAGGTCAGACCTGTGGCATTCGAAAGAGAATTCAGAGGGCTACCTTAGTGTAAAATTTCAGATATTGAAGATCTGAAATCATAGAGATAATTCAATTTCAATATCGAGCTCTTCAAAAGTAAGAAAGGTATTTTTCCAACAAATATGTCTTGTAAAAAAATCGCCGAAGTGATTCCAAGGGCCTATTGAGCATATATTCAAACATTGGGTTCTAAAATGCCTCTGGAAATAGAATTCAACACCCATGTTCTAGTACTTCGTTACTATGACTCATGAAGATGAAGAATTACAACATGATCATCAAAATTACAAGATAAGTGGTATCAAATTTCGCCTCTCGTAAAGAGCAACAAAAAATGAAATGGAAGTCAGAAGAAAGGCGTGGAAGCAAAGATGGATGGTTTGAAGAATAATATGGATGGTTTAAGAAAGACGTGGAAGATAAGATGAAGAGGTAGACAATGGTATGGTTACAGACGTGACATATGGAAGAAAAACAGACACAACATGGAAAACATGAAGAATGATCTAAAAGCAGACATGGAAGGTTTGACAAAGTTGATACAATAAATGTTTCCTAATGGCAAAAAGATAGTAGAGGAAACTCATGATGAGAACAAAATAAATTTTAATAGTGATTTCATAAACTCTAATGTTGGATGGAAGAATCACCATATTCCAAAGATGGAAGATGGATATGAGGAAGTTTGATGGCAAGGATCTCGTAACATGGATACTACAGATGGAGCAATATTTTGAACTCAATAATGTGCAAAACACACAAAAGGTATGCATTGCAACTTTACATTTAGAACAAAATACATTTTTATGGTATCGATGGCCTTGCCCTCGTAAAAAGATTGTCACTTGGTCAATTTTTATGGAGGAAATGATAGCACATTATGAGGATACAAAGAGCAACATCTTCTTTAGCCAATTGATAAATCTCAAACAAAAGGGTTCAGTGTCAGAGCACATTGAGGACTTCCAAAAATTGAATATAAGGGTAACTGATATTCTAGAGGAACACAAGATTGATGTCTTCATAGGGACTTTAAAGGATAACATCCAACATGAAGTCCGCGTTTGGGAACTAGATTCATTGGAGAAGGCATTCAGGTTGGCAAGAAAAATTGAATGTAAAATTATGGCGACAAGGAAGCCTACCACTCACATCTATAAATATGGAAGTGTTGCTACTCCTAGACTTCCACAACCTACAAGGTTGATACTACAACAATGGGAAGAAAAAAGAGCAAAAGGGATTTGCTACAGTTGTGATAGAAAATACACTAAAGGTCATAAGTGCACTGAGAAGAAATTATTTTACATAGATTGTGAAGAGGAGGAAGAAAATGAAGAAGAAACTTCAAAAGTAGAGGATATACACCAGGAAGAAACCCTAGAAGAAGAAGAAATTAGTTCGACCATATCATGTAATGCATTGGCATGAATTACCACTCCTCAAGCTCTCAAAATAGAAGGACATATCAAGAAGAAAAAGGCAATAGTATTGATTGATTTGGGTAGTACCCATAATTTTATTCATTGTAAGGTAGCCAATGAATTGAATTGTTTCCTATACCCAGCACCAGAATGTCAAGTGATGGTTGCGAATGGAGGAACTATAAATTTCTCTAGAAAATGCCATAATATCAAGCTAGGCATGGAGGAATATGTATTGAATAGTCCAATGCTTTCCATCCCAATGGGAGGTGCTGATGTTGTACTAGGAGTACAATGGTTACAATCTTTGGGGATGATATCTTTTAATTTTCAAGAACTTTTCTTGAATTTTTTTTCGGAAGGAAAGGAACTCGAATTACGGGGTATCGCAGGGAAGCTAGGAGATATAATAAGCTCTAATGTCATGACAAAGCTTCTGAAGAAAGAACAACGGGGCATAATTGCACAATTATGCTTACTGGAAGTTCCAACATCAAAATCATCTATTTCTCCAGATCTCCAAAAAGTCTTGGACAATCATTCCAAGGTGTTTGATACTCCGAAAGGACTCCCACCTATTCATGATCATGATCATGCTATTCATTTGATTCCAGGAAGTTTTCGTCTAAACATAAGGCCTTACAGATATCCTTATGTCCAAAAGAGCGAAATTGAACGTATTATTGCATAAATGTTAGAGGCTGGTATAATTCAACCTAGTCAAAGTTCTTTCTCTGCTCTAGTAGTATTGGTTCACAAGAAAGATGGATCATGGCACATGTGTCCGGATTATAGGGATCTCAATAAGCTCACTATTAAAGATAAATTTCCCATTCCTGTGATTGATGAATTACATGGAGCAATTTATTTTACCAAGTTGGATCTTCGTTCAGGATATCATCAAATTAGAATGAAGACCGAAGATATTCCGAAAACAACATTTCAAACTCATGAGGGTCATTATGAATTTTTGGTCATGCCTTTTGGCCTTACCAATGCACCTTCTACATTTCAAGGGTTGATGAATTCCATTTTCAAACCCTTCCTTAGAAAATTTGTGCTAGTATTTTTGATGATATACTAATATACAGCAGGTCTTGGAAGGATCATGTTGAACATGTTGACAGGGTGCTCAAACTATTGCAGGAGAAACAATTATATGCAAAAACATCCAAATGTTTCTTTGGAGTACAAGAGGTGGAATATCTGGGTCATATTCTATCTCATGAGGGTGTTAAAGTAGACCCTAACAAAATTAAAGCCATTAAGGAATGGAAAGTCCCCAAGACAATAAAGCAGTTGCGAGGATTTCTCGGGTTAACAGGCTATTATCGCAAGTTTGTTAAGAATTATGGGAGAATAGCAGCACCTCTAACAACATTATTGAAGAAAGATGCATTTTCATGGACTCCTGAAGCAACTAAAGCCTTTGAACATCTTAAAGAGGCAATGTGCCTAGCACCGGTCTTAGCTACGCCAGACTTCACAAAAACCTTTATTGTGGAATGTGATGCCTCAGGAAATGGAATTGGAGCAGTTTTAATGCAGGAAGGAAGACCCATTGCTTTTGAAAGTCGTCCAATCAAAGGAAAGTATTTACAGAAACCTATTTATGAGAAGTAAATGTTAGCAATACTGCATGCACTAAAGAAATGGCGAACTTACCTAATGGGAAGACACTTCAAGGTAAAAAACTGATCATGATAGTCTTAAACACTTTTTGGAACAAAGACTATCTTCAGAAGAGCAGCAAAAATGGGTCACAAAGATGTTGGGTTATGACTTTGAAATAATCTACAAAAAAGGAAAGCTTAATGTTGTTGCACATGCACTCTCAAGAAAGAATGAAGAGGTGGAAGCATTGCTTTGTGCCATTTCTATTATCCAACCAGATTGGATAACTGAAGCAAGAGATGAATGGAAGAAGGACAAAGATGTATGGACACTCATTCAAAAGTTGCAGCAAGATCCTAGTACATCCGATACATTTAGTTGGAAAAATGATTCCTTATGGTACAAAGATCGCTTATATCTTTGTAAGAATTCCCAACTAAAACAAAAGATTCTTCTTGAATTGCACACTTCTCCTTTAGGAGGACACTCAGGATTTTTAAAAACTTACCACAGGGTGAAGAAAGAATTTTTTTGGGATGGCCTTAAATCTGATATTCAAAAGTTTGTGGCAGAATGTTTGGTTTTCCAGCAGAATAAAGTTGAGACAATTAAGACCCCGTGTCTTCTACAACCTTTATCCATTCCAAGTCAACGTTGGGAGGAGATTTCAATGGATTTTATCACAGGTTTACCTAAGTCCGAAGGAAAGAATGTCATCATGGTGGTAGTTGATAGACTTATCAAGTATGCACACTTTTGTGCATTATCTCATCCATTTAAAGCAAGTACAATTGCTACTACATTTATGGACAGAATTCAAAAGCTACATGGAAGCCCAAGGGTTATTGTGAGCGACAGAGATCCCATTTTTACTGGAAATGTTTGGACGAAATTATTTTCTTGTTTGGGTACTCAATTAGCTCATAGCTCATCTTATCATCCTCAATCTGATGGTCAAACTGAGATAGTAAATAAATGTTTGGAAGGATATCTTCGTTGTTTTGTATCTTATAAACAAACACAATGGGTCAAGTGGTTACCTCTCGCTAAATGGTGGTATAACACTTCCTTCCATACTGCAGCAAAAATGACCCCATTTATGGCACTTTATGGATATCATCCACCATCCATCACATCTTCTTTAAGGGAAAATGCTAGGGTTCAAGAAGTGGAGGATCACATCGAGCATCAACAAGAAGTTCTCCAACTCTTAAAGGATAACCTAAATTTGGCACAAAATCAAATGAAACAACAGGCAGATCAACATCGCAGTGAGAGAAGTTTTGATGTGGGAGATTGGGTATTTTTACGGCTACAACCATACAAACAAATGTCCCTCAAGCAAGCTAAGAAGGATAATAAATTATCGCCAAAGTACTATGGTCCTTACAAGGTGTTGCAAAAGATTGGTACTATGGCATACAAATTGGAGCTTCCTCCTTCTTCACGAGTGCATCCAGTTTTCCATGTTTCATGCTTAAAGAAGGTTATAGGTGAAAATCTTCCAGTTCAAACAATATTTCCAGAACTTGATGAGGAAGGAAAAATCATATTGGAACCCTCGAATCACTACTGTAAATGAACTCGACAACTATGAAATCGATCACCTCTGCAGTATCTCATCAAATGAAGAATCAGACCATTGCAAGACTGCTGGAGGATGAGAATTTCATACAAAAGCACCCTAGAGTTACTCAAGCATTGAGGAAAACACTTTTTTGAAGTAGGAGCATGTTAGGTCCCTATATTACTAATATAGTCCCTTATTGTTGTTAGTGTAACCCCCTTATTGTTATTGTTGTACCCCTGTAACCCCCATATTGTTATTATTGTGCCCTTACATTATTATTGTTAGGTCGGCTAGGATTACATTGTGGCCCCATGGACTCCTATATATAGAAAGGAGGTTTTGTCATTTGTATCATCCAAGTTAAAATTTAAATTGGTCCACAAGAATGTACCTGAGGTTTCCTCATGGCTATTTATATGCTCATATCTTTTCTATTTTTAGAGCTGGTTTCTCAACACATCCAAATGCAATACAAAATCTTGGGTAGAAAAGCTAGACATCTACTTCCAGTTGAACTAAGTACTAGAGATGGAGGCCATCAAAATAACAGCACTACACCTTGAGGGTGAAGCACATGATTGGTGGTTTCATGGTCTTTCCACATTGGGAATGCCAATGTGACTGCATATTCTGAGTTCACAAGGAGGTTGATGGAGAAGTTTGATCGAAAATACCCGGAGGCACCTTTCATTGGGCTAGCTAAGCTCAAACAATCAGGTAATCTAGAAAATTATATTTCTGAATTTCTAAAACTTTCTGTTATGGTTCCTGATCTATCTGTAGCTAGGAGGGTCTATATGTTTATTGGTGGGCTAGCATAACCTCTACATGGGTTGGTTAAATCTACCAAACCCACTACCATTCAAGATGCCATTTAAAGGGATAGAGATTACAAGAAGCCTTGCCAAGAGCAAAGGAAACATTTCAGAAAAATCCCACTTTTCCATCAAAGGGAAAAGATGAGAAGGCTCCTCCTTCAAAGGAGAGCCAAAATAAAGTACCTCTTAGTGATGATGTCCGAAGAGCCTTGAGGAGAATGAAGCTTTGCTTCACATGCCAAGAATCATGGGCACCCAGACATATATGTGCAATAGGGAAGGTGCACTATATAGAGGTATTTTCTAGTGATGAGGAGGAAGAAGAAGAGGAACCAGAAGGAGGTCACAACGCTGGGATAGCAGGAGATGATCCTCCACCACCAAGAGGTGGGAATGGAGCATTTTCTCCAATTGGAGGGGCCCTTGCATCATTGAGAGGAGTACCCAAGTACTTGATCTTGAGGGTTTAAGGTTCCATTCAGGATCAGAGGGTTTAAGTGTTGATTGACAGTGGAGCTACCCACAACTTTATTGATGCCCAACTAGTGCAGAGGAGGGCAATACCCACTGATGATTTTGAGGGATTTTCAGTTTTGGTCCTAGGAGCTAGAACTATGTAGTGCATGCATTATGTTACATATTTATCTGTCACCATGGGACATATACATTGATTGATCACTTCTTTGTGGTTGACATACCTAACACCAATGTGATATTGGGTGTGCAGTGGCTTATTACTTTGGGGAAGGTCACCACAAATTGGGAGACTTTGCAGATGAAGTGGATAGATAAAGGGAGTGGTAAACATAAGGTGATTAGGGGCATGCACACATATCCCTCACATACAACTTCTACATAGAAAACGTAGCTAGATTTGTGCAGTGGAAGAAAGGACCTAACAATACTATAAGTTATGCAGATGAATTTGGCCCATGAGACATTAATGTTTAGTGGAATTCCACCTGGGAGGCCACCTGATCAGGAGTTGGTGAGAAATTTCTCACAAAATGTTGAACCACTCATAGATCCAGGAGGAGTGGGAAAATTGGGAGGAAATGACACAGTGCAAAGAGTCTTGGGTAGGCTCAAGGAGGAGGGAGACATTCTCCCAATATCATAATTACCCACTCTCACCCCACATATTGTGCTGAGAGAGGATGCTTCAAGGATGGAGGATGGCACCATCATGGTGCAAGGAGACCAATCCTTGGCTTTAGAGGCTCAGAAGATACTCCCACTTGGGGAGGAATCTTTCACACATGATAGAGGATGGTGGCCACTCATGCATACATTGGCCAAACTCAGAAAATTTTGGATGGGTGATAGCTTCCCATGGAAGGCTAATGGTATGTGAATTTGGCATGGGAGATGTCAAAGAAGGGGAAAAACACATGATAGATGCTTTATATGGTAGATCAATAATGCTGTCACTATGGAGTATAGATCCTTATTGGAGATCCCAACTGTTGGTGTAATACTCCAAGGATATCTTTGCATGCAGGACACTATATGGCCAACATTCAGATGGGATATAAATAGTGAGAGATGGGGTCATCTACTATTAGAGTAGGATCTTCTTGGCTAGAGCATCTAAGCTCAAGGGGAAGCTACTACATGCAACACATGATGATTTTATCTTCAGCCACAGTTATTCCATGAGAGCATATCATACTATCATGGAGAGATTCACTTGGGAAGGCTTCGAAGAGGATATGCATCAGCATATTAGGAGATGCATGGATTATTTGGAGATGGAAGAGAGACCTAACTCTTTGATAGAGTTATCACATCCACCTCTTCCCTCATTGGGAATGAGAGGAGACCCATCTATGAGCCACTCCACTAGCTTTATCAAGGTATATGGTAAGGATCATGTTTTTGTGCATAATGATTTACTAGATTATTATTTTCATTCCTTTACCATTCATGTACAATTCATTGATCCAAGGGGGAGCACTTTTTCTTGTAAACTTCATGGTTCACTTGGGGCCATAAGTAGTGTTGAGCATGGCCACTCCCTAGGAGGTTTTAGGGAGATGATATATCATTCAGGGTGTACTCCATTGGCACCAAACATCATTCACCTTCTCCAAGCATGTGAGAAGACTATGGCAGCAAACAAGTGGTGGGGGAACCACTTAATATATCATATTCTGAGGCAGTCAGGAGATATACTGCGCTGGTTCCACATGTGGGACTATGATCCTCCTCCAGTATTACATATGGTAGCTTATGTATCCTTGATTATGATCCCATACATTGATGATGTTCTTATCCTTATTGTGGGCATGATTGGAGGGATGATGCAAGGATTTAATGTGCCCATTCAGAGTGAGATTCTCCATATTTATTATGCTTCATGCTTCAGGGAGAACATTGGGAAAACCATGATTGCTACATTAGACCTTTTGTTTCCTTATGAGGTGATCCATTGGCATCTCATGAGTACTTGGGAAAAGCATTTCATGAATGGATTGATTGGGGGACACTTCATTCACGAGGAGAAATTATCACATGGAGGTGTCATAAGGGAAGGAGGAAAAGAGTTGCATCACTCACCTTTACAGTTGCTTGAGGACAAGAAACATTTTGGAGGGGAGGACTGTAATATTCCCAATTAGCTTTAAGCTAGTTGGAATATTTTTTTTTTCTTCTTAGATAGAAGAATAAGAGGGTAGGGAGACCCATAAATCTCCTTAGTAGGAATAAAAATCACTCCTAATGTGAATGGGGTCATCTAAGTAGCTGGATTAAGCTCCCTTATGTGTGAAAAGGGGATGGTAGACTGGGTCAACTTTGACCAAATCAACAATGCTGGTATGGAACGAGTGGCATTCATTGAGGGACAACATAGTTTTGGAGGGAGATTCCATGCATGGAAGTAGTGGCTTTAATGAGTGGGGCCCAAGGTGAGGAAGCTCATAATTAAGCATATAAGGAAGGGGATGGAAGCCATAGAAAGCATGGTTTGATTATTATTTTGTGTATGGTCTATATGACTTGTTTCTCTATTCAGATGTTTAGCGGAGACTGCAGTGCTGTTTAGCACAAGGGTGTTCCCGATTGGGAATCCCACCTTAATCCTCGGGGGACTTCGAGTGCCCACTTAGGAGAAGTATTTGGGCTAGCTACATCTTTCTTCTACAACACAGTTTCTGCTGAGGGTTGTGCTGTGTTGCAGGGTGCAGCAGTGGAGGGTTGGATTGGGCTATTTCTGAGCTTGTTTTTCAGTGGAGGAAGGTTTCCTTCTGTTATCACTCATTAGTTGTAAAAATTTCCTTGGTAGGGTTATGCAGGTCATTCACCAAATGGATGAGGTTTCATAAGCCATTTCAATGAGGTATATAATTTTTTTTGCATTTTTGAAGCCTATCCCAAGTTTAATGTTCACCTCCATTCATGCCACTTCAGTCAAATCAATCCCATATCATGTCAGTTTTCATTCCCCATGCATTAAGACTCAAAAGTGCACACCTGCCAGTTTTTCATATTTTCGTAGCGATTTACAAAGGAAATTTGCAGATTTTGCTACGAAACTGCCTAATAGTTTCATAGCGAATTTGTCAGAAGCCTAACCGTCTTCGCTACGAAACTACGTTTTTTCAGCCAGGGTTGTCAGAGTTATATGAGGTGTCAGTTTATGATTATAGGAGTAAAGGTGGTGGTCATTCAAGGTCGTTATGGTAAGTTTCAAATGTACATAGCCGTGTTTAATGTAATCATGAGCCTTTTTGCTTGCATGTGCTATGATTAAAACCCGAGCTGTCAGTTAACCTTTTAAACCTCACCCCAAAACAACTTTTTGTCATATTATTGTTTATCCTTGCATGTGAGTCGATCCCTAGAGAGCTGCTTTATCGATCCAAGCAGGTTGCTGTCAAGTTCAAATTCTGCAGGTGTCATCAGCAAGCAAGGTAGTGAAGACTATAAAGCATCCATGGCTGCAAGAAAGAAAACAAACAAGGGTGGCCATTGTCTCAGGTATGAACCCATGGATTTTAAATTACTCAATGAAGACCCTACTGCTATGGATGTTTTCAGGAGGACTGGATGCTTGCAATTCTGCCAGAGGTTGCAGGGTTTTCATGCACAAGTTTCAAAGGATTTTTCCACCAACTTCACATGAACATCATTAAAAGTTGGGATTCTGAATCTTACAGTGACACGAGAGAGAATATCAATATCTATAGGAATCCCTAGAGGTGGTGAAGAGTGGTTTAAAGGTACAAAGTTTACAATGCAGGGTTGTAAGGAGTTTCTCAAGTAAGAACACAGTGGAGTTGATTTGACCAATGCTATCCCTAGGAGTTTTATGAAGGAGAATTATGCAGAAATGATGATATTCATTCAAAAATATTTTACCTGTGAAGGAAGATTCCACATGGTTTACTCATACCATCTCAGACTTCTTCTGCATTTTGTAGGTAAGAGATCACTTGATTTAACTTTCTATTTATATAGGAGTTTAGGGAAAATGTCAGATAGGGTTCAAGTCAAGTTAGAAGACAGTGAGACATCTCTGTTTCATCATGGTCTAATAAAGCTGTTAGTGTTGGAAGAATTGAGAAGGTTAGACAGAGATTGGATTTCTTTCTTGTTTATGAGTGGTTATGAAATTGATGTGGTCACTCCAAAGAAAACCTAAAACCTAGAACTAATACATCACTAATTGTGGCAGAAGAAGTTGAAGAAGAAAAAATATCACCCCCTGCAGAACCAATGGACATAGGAGCAGAAACTCTACAAGAGACTGAAACCCCTCAAGCAACACCTACAAAAAAAAAAACATAATGTCAACAAACAAGGCAACAAGAGGATCACTAGAAGCCAGACATTGGCCAAAGGAAATCTGGAGGATATCCTTCATGCAACTGACACTGAAGAGTCACCAATAGTGCAAGCTGAAGATATTGAAGATGGTGGAAGAAAACTGAAGAAAGGTAAGGCTGCTAAGAAATTAGATTTTGTAGGTGAAGATGTTGGATTTATATTTCAGCCAAGGAAGCCAATGACCATACATGCAAAGAAGGCCATGGAGAGAAAAAATATAGAGAAAATCAATGAAACTGTATAGCCAATAAGCATCATATATTTGTGTCCATCAGCAGAGGAAGAAGTTGTTATCAGGCAAAGAAAGGGCAAAGAGAAGATAAGTGATAAATCATAAATAGAATCCCTCGAAGAACAGTTGAAGGAAGCAGCTAAGGAGATATTATATTTGAAGTCTGAGGCATAAAAACACAGGTTTGAGAAGGTTCAATTTGAACAAATGATGAAAATATGGGAAGGTCAAATCTCAACTATCTCAAAATCTATGGAAAATGCCAAAATATTACTGAAGAGGACTCAACCATTAATAGGGGTGGTCAAACACACCAGGAAGATAAAATTATTCTTGCAAGCTAAAAAAAAAGCATTAAAGGATCAAGTGGAAGACCTTCAGGAGCAGCTAGACTTGATTCAAGCTGAGCTGGAGAAGAAAGGGCTGAGGATGAGAGTGGTTGAAGAACCCATAAGCCAATTAATTTTAAATGAAGAAGAAACTCCTAAAGAGTGAAAAATTGAGTTGAAACATGTTTTATGAGGTTCATGGCTTCCAAAGAACCTAAATTTTTCCTCAAGAGATCAATTTTTGAAGACAATCACAAAAAAAACAAATTCTAGTTTTTTAGGTAGTTTCGTAGCGTGCTTCAGACTTGAAGCCAGAAAAACGCTTCAAAAATTCTGAAGATGCTATTTTGCTTTGGAATTCAGTTTTGTGAAGGATTAAGGAGGGGAGTTGTTTGTTTTCAATATTTTTTGGCATAGTAAAGGTTTTTGACCAGCAAATGTGGAAAGGAGATGGATGAAAAGGAAAAATTTCATACGCTGCGAAACTGCCTAAACTGCCTTGTTTCGTAGCGAGAGGTCTTTTGAAGTTTTTTGAGGGTTCCAACAGCACACCAGACATTTGGAGATATCTAGCTTGTTAGTGGGTTATCTCACCAGAGACTCACTACTCAAAATAAGTGTCACACCTCCATATCAATGGGCATATTTGAATGATTAAAGTGAAGATTATCCATTCCTGAAAAGTAAGATTGTGTTTCCTAAATCTAGGGGTATTTTAAATATGTCAAGTGATGGTGAATTGTCTCTCGAATGATGTGATATATATTATGTAACTGTTTTACTATTAGAAAAACTGAATGTAATAAATAGGAAGTAGAGTCCTATTAGGAGTATGACTTCTTAAAGGATAGCTGTCTTTTTTCTGTTCCAAGAAAGTAGTTTCAGTTATGTTAGGTGTTAGAGTTAGAGTTCACGGATCTAGCCAATTGGGAAGATCATTTGCATTGTAAAAAATGTCTATTTATAGACTGAACATCGAAGAGAAAAGGGTTGGAGAATATTTCACCAAATTGCTACTTATATGTTTTTTCCATTATCAGTAATATACAATGACATTCTACTTCCAGACCTGAGATTCTAATGAGGTGTTTAATGTATTGTTTCTCTATATCTTTTATGTCTAATCACTTGTAGTGAATTTTATCTCTAATTACTCAGGATTCATGCTGTCATGCTCTGACTTCATTTAGGGGTTAAGTTGCTATGTTTTCCTTATGTTGTGTGTATTAATTATCCTTATTAAAAACCCATATTTGCCTCAGCTTCCATGTGAAGAATTACTGTCATTAAGTGCATTGATGTTGACTCCATAGCCCAATGGTAGCAAGCCTTCATTTTTCAACCTGAAATCAAACAAAACCAAGTCACAGTTCATAGAGTTAGCAATCTAGTATTATTTCTATTTAAAATCATAAATCCCCTTTAAGAGAGCCCTCTCAAACTGAAGAGGCTAATCTTCAGTTAGAAGTGGTTTGAAAGAGTTACATTGAGTTGATTGGTGAGCAGCCTATCAAGATCAATTTGGTGATAACACCTTCCATTGGGAGGCCATTAAAGAAGTCCATTGAGAATTATTGCACCATTTTGCACCAGGCCAAGTTATTATTAGCCCCTACATCGTAGTTTCAGTCTTGGACTACATTATTTTAGGGAGGTGTTGCAGGGGTGGTTTCAGTACACCATTTGGGGAGATAGGTTTCCAGTGGAGGGATCAGCCTTTCACTTGGAGAGTCTATTGGGAGAAGGCTTCATTCTATGCTACATCAAATCAAGCATATCTTCCTGGCTATTCAGTTGCAGTGAATCTTCATCCCTAGGGCTTTGGTTCACCATTTGTATTTTGGTGTATTTTCCGGAAACCCTCTTGGGTTGACATGGAAAGGTGATATAGAGCCTAGATATTCATGTATAGTATTATTGGAGGCATATATCTGTCATTTTATATCTCTGTAAATTCTCATGCTGTAGCTATGTTTAGTATGACCGCACTGTAGTAGCTCTCTAACATTTTGTATAGTAGCAGCATCTCACTTTTGTGAGGGTTTGATTATTGGAGGCTTGTATGCTTATGTTATATGATTTGTGCCTCAGTTAATTATGCTTATTTTATGCTAATATTCATAATATAATGGCTCCATATTGGGCTATTATATTTGTACATTGATTTACATTGCTACTTTCCATTATTGTGTTCAATATTGCTGCTTTTCCTATTTTGGAATATTACAATATGTGACTAGTTCATTAATCCTAAAGTGCTCAACATCATCGATCCAACAACCCTACCTCCGGAACCGGTCTATCACGATTAAAGATACCGTTGAATGTGTCAATCATGACACTCTACTATTTCCTATTTTATGTAAATATTTTTATTTTTCAAATAATGAACACTTGTTAGTTAGGATCTAACCAATACAACTGTGCCGTTAACCACGTTGATATATTTTTGTTATGATGATTCACTATTAAATCAAGAAATAATATTTTGTAAGGGGTTCTCTTCTTGAGTCCCTATAAAAAACAATTTATGACACATAAAAAAGGGTTCTGAATTTTGTTTCAAGAGGGATGATCTACAATTGTTAATGAAATATATGCCCTATTTGAAGATTAATGAAAGATTTTAGTGATTCCAACTCCTATAATAATGCAATATGTATTCTCTTTTTTGTTTATTCCATATATCTTCAATATTCTTCTCAGATTACATGTAATAGTAGCTGCTGGATATGTTTTTATGAAATCATGGATTCATACACGTCTAATTATGATATAAGATTATCATGACCGATAAAACTTAATATCATTAATATGCACTCCATGTAACTTAGCACATCATTTAAATATTTCTTTCATCCGTTTCATGTTGAAGTCTAATGCACTATATTCTTAACTAAGCCCTATGCATTTGGCTTCGTTCCTTCATAATTCTTCTCTCCAATATACTACAAGGACTGATAACTACATGCTCTTGTAATGTTGGCCACCGAAGCTAGACCTTAATGCTTCTATGAGTATTAATTTGAAGCTAGATTTGTATTCCTCTTCTCAAAGAAGATTATGAACTAATTGTGTCTAAAAATTATGTTAAATATTGAGTGTACATGAACAATTCCAAAAAATCCTGAAAGCACCCATCAATATGTCCTAGGCACTAGTCTCTCTTCAATCCAGGGGTTATCTCTAGGAGCTATAACATACCGGAAGGGAGCTCCTACCCCATTAGTGAAGGATACAACCCAAAACTCTTTGTGTATCACGTTTCAAAATATTTCATACTGGATTTACCTATCTCAGATACACATCAAAAGATGCTGGCCACCTTTCATGATATTTTCAAAATGGACCCACACAAAAAAATATGCTCAATACTAATTAAACATTCCGAAGTAAAACAATGAATTTTGAACCACTTAATCATTGAATGCCAATATTGAATCACTGCAAGTAGATCATATTAATGTACAAACAAGGATATACCAACATACCGAGCCACAACCAAATCAATCCACTGGATAAGCTCAAAATAAATAACCAATCAACAATTTCAGATACCATACATCCTTGAAGAACAACAAAAAATAATACATAAATAATAAATTTCATCACCAAGAAACAATTCAAACCCTAAAAGATATACGTGACTTTCATTAAAAGGATCTGCGTAGATACACGCTAATCATGTATAAGACTCGCATAAAAATTTCAAATCACCAATAACTACCTAAAAATGAAATTCTATTCAAGCCGATCACATCTCGAATCATCCTACTCATCAGTTATCATCAAATCAACTAAAAACCACCTAGATCAAGAAAAAATATAAAGGAAAATTATCTCAGAATATATATGCGACTATACTGAAGCAGATACGCGTATGTACACGACACTAAGGAGGAAAAACTGCGTATAAATCTTGACACATAAATAAACACATCAAACATTTCTCTGAAAACATAATCTGGATCAAACAAAGAACTTTCATACTATCAAAATGAAATATCTCTATAAATATATCATATTTACCATAGAATATTAGGGAATAGATGCAACAAAAAATGGAATCACATTCGGTCCCATATCAGACAAGACTCCTCGCTGCTATGGATTTGGAGAGAAACCAAATTAAATTCTCACAACATCACACATTGGCATATTCATTACCATTAGGATCCTAGTTCAAGGCTCAAGATGTGTCTTTGGACCTGAAAATTGTCCCTCTACTTGATAAGATCAACTTCCACAGGCAAGTGGGAGAAATGCTATATAGTGAGCTAAATTAGAATGCTATGACCATAAGAAAAGTTGAGAAGTTGCTGGAGAAGGATGTAACAAAACTAAATCAGAAGGGAGATAATTATGGAGCTCTACATATGCAGAATGAGAACTTCAAGGAGGTTATTGTGAATCTGGGAGTGACTCTAGAGGATAAAGCTGCATTTGAGACCATTCTCCAAAGTTCACAAGCAGAGATTCAAGAGTTGAGGCACAAGCTAAAGATGCCAACCAACAAACATGTGCAGGCCAAAGAAATAGCACAGGTAGTTGAAGAGAAGGCGATCTTGGTCAATGAGATAATAGACACAAATAATGAGGTGGTGGGCCTCAAGCAACAGGTAACCGAGCTTCAACAAAGGATTTAACCCCACATTTGTGCACTTCCTGTTCATGAGAATTATTAGAATCCCACAAAACATCTCACAAACACCCTCACTAAGCTCCAAATCTTGGAAGGGGAATTCAATAAAGTGAAGATGGACTTAGACAATTCCCAGCAAGCCCTGGCACAAAAGAGAAACAAATCAAGACTGCCAAGATCAATGTAGAACTGATCAAAAAGAACTTGTAGACAACTAATCAGGATATCTATAAACTCAAAGGCAGTTTGTAAGTAAATATGTACCTACTATTGGCTAAAAACCTGATATGGGATGAGGTGATAACAAAGATGAAGGACATTTGGGAAAACATAATTATGATGGATGAAAAAAATATTTTAATCGAATACCATGAGTTCTTCATCCTAGCTGCCAAGGAAGAGGGTGAAATGAATTCTCAAAATGACGAGAAATTTATCCAATATGTAAATTAGAAGCCACTCAGTGAGTTAATGGTTATAGATGTGTTGGAGAGGGTGTCTTAAATCATGGATATATCTAAATTAGTCTAGAAAGAAGAGGCCATAGCTAAAGATGAAGAATGTTTAGAACTACTGTTGAAGGATGTGGCTACCTTTAACTCAAAGTTTGAGGAGAGGGTTTGATCAGGGCTTCCAAATTATTGGGATATCATAGGAGTGCTAATCTCATGGGAGTAATACATTTAGATTCTGGTAGAGGCCAAGAGCATGATTGATTCATCCCACGAGAATACTTCTATATTGAAGGGTAAAACTGTGGTCAATTATCTAAGGAGAGAATTCCAACTATTGGGGTTGGTGAAGACCCTATTTTGTCAGAGGTTGAATTACACAAGACTTAAAAATATTAAGATTGCATATCAGTTGTTATTTCATGCTCCTCTACCAATTCCACCGTTGTGGCAAAGATGTGACCAGTTCATCAATCTGCTAGTGCTCTAGATCATTGATCCAGCAACCCTGCCTCCAGAACCTATCTATCACGATTAAAGATACTGCTGAGTGTGTCAATCATGACACTCTATTATTTCATGTTTTATGTAAATATTTTTATTTTCAAATAATGGACACCGGTTAGTTAGGATCTGACTAGTACAATTGTGCCACTAACCACGCTGATAGATTTTTGTTATGATGATTCACTGTAAAATCAAGAAAGAATATTTTGTAAGGTGTTCCCTTCCTAAGGCCCTATAACAAAAAATTTATGGAACATAAATGTTTGTTTGATTTGGGTTGACCCAGTTTTGATCTATACTGCACACCAACAAAACCCTGAATCACTGGCGCTTTCAACAACGACTTGCAAGAAGATCGAAGTCTCACCCGAAGTGACTATGGGAGGATGCAGAACTGGGTTTCTGCAGCCTTGAGAGACATGGGGATGTGGTATTATTATGTTTTCATATCCTTAACATTCATAAATCACTTTGCCGCATTTAGATTACTAACTCAAACATGTCATATAATACCATAAATCATAATTGTGCTGAAGATAAATACATTGTGAAAACTGCTATGCTACGACAGATAATAATAAAATATACACATCACACATAAGAACACTAAAATTACCATTGTTCATCCGAATGTGGGACTACATCCACAAGAATTGTTGCTTATAATAATGATTCTTTGTACAACAATAGTTCTCAGCCTGCGTAGTAAGCTGTAGGATGTCTACGCACTAAGATGCAGACTTAGGCCTCTGTGAACTCAGCTGCAGAGCCTCTCCTTCACTTCCATACTACAAATCACAATGATACAACCATAACAAAAATATGGATAATCAGGGGAATTTTTAGGTCTAAAATGGGCCTCCTAAGAGAATTGTACAACCAAAATAAACTTTATAATAACCAATCGAATATAAGATGATGATGTCAACCATGGGGGATGATTCACCATTTTTGGAGTAAAAAAGTAAAAAGATTAAAAAATAATAAAATAATAAAAATGCTTTTTCAAATCGTATTTTCAACTTATCTCCTTAAGGTTTTACTCAAATTTTGAGCGGGAGTACTCATTGGATGCAAAATTTAATTCCTCCTCCAAGGAGAACCCATGTTTCATAGTTTTGATGGACCCTACTACAAGAAAATGAGAAATACATGAAAAACGTGATTTCAATCACGTTTTTCATGTATTTATCATTTTTCATGTAGCAGGCTCCATCAAAATTATGAAACATGGGTACTCCTTGGATGAGGAATCAAATTCTGCATCCAACGAGTGTTGTTACTCGAAATTTGAGTAAACCCATAGGGAGATAAGTTGAAAATATGAGTTGAAAAGATAGTTTTTTCATTTTTCCCTCTAAAATTTGATGATATAATCTAACCTTATTTTATTATTTCCACTATTATTTTATAATTTTCTTAGGAGGCCCATTTTAGACCTAAAAATTCCCCTAATGCAAATTGATACTTTGATGATTATCTTCTTATTATTTCACCCTATTTATGCTATTACATCATAGGGATACATCATTATAATACCATGGACTCCCTAAAACAAGAAAATATGTCCCAATAACCGTTACAAAATAGTTCTCTTTATAAAAAGGAGGGGCTTCGACCAGCCCCAAAGCCCCTTTAATACTTAGTTCACGGTCCTCTCCACAAAAGGCAGATTCTTTACCAAAATCTAGGTCAAGTTGGGCTTGTGCCCGACAGACCCCAACACTCACATGTGACTCGTCCTGAGTCACTTAGATGCTTTGCCTCTGATATTTTCTGTGATGATGTTGTAGGCACTGTTGAATTGCTGCAATATTTTTGCAACCTTCTTCTCCTCACTGCACACTTCTTCCAATAATGCTTCTGTCACTCGTCCTGTTGTCTTCTACAACACTACCTCTTCTTTTTGTCGAAGCTCTTGAAGCTTCCCATCCACTTCCTAAGATATTTGGACAGCCTCATCCTATCATGCTTGAGTTCTCTTTGCCAAAGTATGTTCTTCCCTTCTTAGCTCCTGTAACTTCTTCTGGAGGGAATTTACCTAAGTGATCTTGCTGAGCTTCTATGAGATTAGCAAGGTATTCATAGTTTCCAAAATATCCTCTAGCTACTGCTGCTTCTACTAAATGTCTTCTTGTAGCTTCTGCATGTTTGGATCTTCCTACAGTGAAGTCCAAATCTAAAAAGTTTGATCTAACAACTTCCCACAATCTTCCACTTTTGCAGAGATGCCGTCCACTATAGTATTCAGGTTAGTCTCCCTTTTTTCCCACACTTCCTGTGGCGTGGTTGGATGTAGCTTCAACTGTGGCTAACTGATCTTCATCTCATACGAAAATTGAACTTCCACAATTTTCTTCTTGTATTCTTTTACCAAAAGGCCGAGCTTTGCGACCTTGTCCTCCACTGGTTCCTCTTCTTGGAAATTAATGTCAAAATCTTCTTGATATGTGGCTTCGACCACCTATTTAAACTTCTGCTGCTGTTGCACTTCCTGATCCTTTTCCTGGATCGCTTGGTCGAGTATCTGTTTCAACGGAGCTCGCTCTCGCTATACCTAGATGTTCAGTTTTGAAGTGAGACGTTCTCGCTACTTCAACTCATCTATAATTCCTTGGTGCAGCTCATGTAATATCTGCAATGGTATTGCTACGATATTCATGATGACATAATTCCATCCTTTTTCCTACTGCTGTACCTCGACAAAGTCAAACTTCAAGGCTTTGACAGGTATTTTTGCTATCTACACCCGAAATGTGGGGTCTACTAGTCTTTTTTCTCCAATTTTCTCGAGTATTTATGCTGGGTGTCTAGTTGTTTGTGCCAAGATATTCAATTCTGTAATGCGCTCCTCGACACCTGTTAGAAGTGCGCCATATCGATCTTCTATATTTTTACACGACTCTGCTGTCACCTCTTTAATTTTCTTCGCGATCTCATCAGGTCATCATCAGTAAGGACCGATGACATTACATATTTTAATGTATCTGCCTTCTGATTCTTTTTTCTCCTCGGGGAAGATCCACTATGTTCCTTCCTCTTTTCTCTTTATGTATCTTTCTTCTCAGATTCCTTGTTCTTCTCATCGACTCCAGGAGGATCTCGCTGAACCTCATCAAGTTCTTGCTCCTATTCTTCCTCTTGATCATCCTTGTCTTTATATTTTCCGCTTGGTTCCCCTTGCTTCGATGTTTCTTCTTTTTATTAACTCTCTTCCACGTATTTTTCCATCACATTCATCTATTCTGTGGGCCATTATTGTACTAGTGTGAGGAGATCATCTCCCGTTACTAAATATGGTAGGGGATGCCATGTTTTGGTTGTATCTCTATGCGCCTATATATAAATTTTATGGAAATATGCTTTAAACTTTGCAAAAACGCTATACTGCTTGCATAGGATCGACAAAAGAAGAAGATGTTGGTTAACCAACATGTGTAAATCCAAACCATATATTAAAAAAAAGTCTTATTCTCTTGTGTTTGTGACGTGTTATTGGTATACCACAACGAGGCATACCTCACAGCTTCACAAAAATCTGATGGTAGCGGAGGAAACTGCGACTTCTTTGGTTCTCTCCATGCCAGCATTTATATTATTAAAATCAACCATGTATAATGAAAGGATATACCTTTCTCTTGCATCTCCATGCAATCATCCATAAATTCTCTGCAAAGGTATGCGACCCAGTTGTACTGAACCCCGTTGGTACACTGTGCAGCTAATGAAACTACTACTGGAGGAAATTCATTATCTCGACATTTTCTCATAATATTCTCAGCTAATATGTGTACTGCGAAGTGAACCCCTTGATCATTTATTGAATTAATGTCATATCCTCGATTTCCTTTTGTCAACCTAAAATTCTACTTCATGATTTCAGCTACGAATTTATCTTGATATTTTCTATCAAATTATTCTGCAGGATTCCGTCCTTGGTATGGAAGTATCATGATTCTCCATATCAAAATTTTGTCGATAGGGATCCTCTTTCCCATCCATATGCAGCCATCATGCACCAACACGAGAAATTTTCTGATACAGGTTGTGTTTCCCGAACTTCTACCGAAGTGTGGCACAATCAACATGTTCAATAACCTTGAATTCACTAGTTGAGCCACCCAATATTACAGTTTGAACCTTGTCACACCACTCTCAGGGTAGTGTACCTTCTTCAGATATCTGTATGGCGTGAATTGTGGATATTTCTTTTTGTCATTGAAATCACAGTTTGCAAACTTCAGTTGCGGGATTTTACCAAGGATTTATCCATTATATGACACTAATTCTAGCAACAGGGGTGTCAAGGTGCCATACTTCACATCATTCAAATCCTTTACTGGCTTAGAATTTGGTTTTCTAGGTGGGATGAATGGTGGGAGAGGCGATGGAAATGCTGTACACTCCATTTCCATTTGCTCCTTCTCTACTTCCTCCTCGATGTCTCTAACTTGTTGAGGTTCCTACTATGGCTTGACATGTTTCTTGTCCCGTTTCTTCTTTGTTCTTTGTTCCTTGGTTGGTTTATTTTGTGGATATCTCCACTACGTGAGGGGTGATTTTTCTTCAGGAATCTCAACTGAGGCTGCGGGTGTATTAGACAGTGCTATGGCTTCCACGATTCCTTCTATACCCCTCTCTTTGAATTTGAGAATGAAATTCTCAGTATTCATACAATAGTGCAACTTCTGCAACTTTTCCACACTTCGCAATAATTCAAACTTTCAATTTAGAAAAGTTCCAAATATGGGCGGGACATGGATTTTTATAATAAATTTGAAATTCTAACCTCATCATTAGCTCAGATCATGTTCATATTTTTTCCTTAATTTCATATATGTCACTAGATCCTGCCAATCTATCCTCATAAATGTGTTTTTCGCATGTGTTTCAATGACAAATTTCCCTTTTAATGGTCGTATTTTTCCAGCGAACTTCAACACATTTGTATTGTAGCGAACAACCCTTCTTACGTCGTGGATCCTATGAAATTCGACATTATCCAAGAAGTAGCAAGGTAAATTGCTACATCGAGCTATTTTTGTAGCATAGTTTATAGTATAGTTCCTACTTTCAACTGCAGGTGGCACTAAGACTTTACCCTTTCTTCTTTAGAGTGAAGTTGTAGGGGCAGGCTTGTCGATGTACAACTTGAACCTACTTCCATTTACTCTTCCTTGAATTAATTCTCCATTAAACTTCGCTAATTGAACTACGCCTCCATCAGTAATATGCTTGATAATGTATGGGCCCAGCCAATGCATCTTGAATTTTCTTGGAAATTTTACAAACACATGCTATAAAGGAGAAAAAGGTCTCCTACCTTGAACTTCTTCTACTTGATTTATCTATCATGCCAGGTATTTTCTCTTGCTTTCTGTACTTTCTGATAGAATCCCGCTATAAATATATATTCCTCTAGAGCTAGCAACTGTGACATTCTTTCCTTCATGCTATCAGGGTTTTCCATATCTGTAAAATCTGCAATTCTCAAGCTAGGCACAATGTATTCCATGGGAATCACAACTTCTTTCCCATATACTATTTTGAAGGGTGTTTGGCCTGTCAAATTGTTACATGTGGTCCTATCAGCCCATAATACTGCTGGAATTCTAAGTTCCTAGTCATCTCTATTCACATTGCATACCTTATTAAGTGCATTCTCAAAAATCTTATTAAGTGCTTCTCCTGTCACATTGGCCTGAGGGTTATAAGGGGTACTCTTCTGATGATAAACTTTGAATTAAACAGCCAATGCTTCAATAGTCTTATTCAAGAAGTGTGAACCTTGGTCACTTATCAAAACATTCAGACATCCAAATATAGACAATATGTACTCAAAAAATAACTTCGATATAGTCCCTTACTGGTTGTGCATCGTCCCATCTTGTCAAGTAATCAATCACTGTAATTATGTACCTCACACTAGTCCTCTTTCCAGGTGGGTTGATGGGTTCAACAAAATAAATGGCCCACTTATCAAAGGCCTCCAATGTAACTTGTGGTACCAATGGAATCTCATCCAAACTCGAAGGCTTCCCTATTCTTTGAGACACATCACATGCTCTACAATACTCCTTTGCATCCTTATGTACTGTAGGCCACCACAATCCTACTCTCAAAATCTTCTGCGTAATATCTTTTCTTGCATAATTTCCACCAACTGCGCCCTCATGAGCTTATGCTAGAATCATCTATTTTTCATGTTTAGGAACATATCTGTGCAGTATCTCATCTAGTCCCATCTTATATAATTGTGCTTATATGAATGAAAAGTCAGTTTCCTTAGCCACCAATTATTTCTTTTGGTGCATAGTATATTTTGAAGGAGACAATCTCGTACTTAAAAAATTAATGATATGAAGTGATCATATTCCACTCTAATTGCAAATAAATGCACATTAGGGAGATTATATTCTATGCTGGTTGGTTCTTCCCCTATTTCCAATCTTGAAAAATGGTCAAGTCCTTCATTCAATCTTCCTCGTTTAACGATGATCTCAAAGTCATATTCTTGAAATAACAATAACCATTTGAAAATCTTTCCTTCTAAGACATGCTTATTAACCAAATAATTTAGTGCAAAATGATCTATAAACATTTTAAAGTGTGCTCCCAACAAATAATGTCTAAAATTTTGTAAATCATACACCATGGCTAGCCCTTCCATTTCTGTAGTGGTGTAATTATTTTCTGCTTTAGATAACTTTCTACTTGCAAAAGCTATAGGATGATCAATCTCTCCTGCACTAAGTTGTGCCAGTACCACTCCCAAATATATGCAAGAGGCATCCACATGCACATGAAACTCCTTATTCTAATCAAGGAATACTATAATAGGTGCATCTACCATTTTCTCTTTTAATATGTTGAGGCTCTTCTGACATTCTTCATCCCATTGAAAAGTTACATCCTTCTTCAACAATTTTTCCATAGGCGCAGTAATATGTGCATAACCCTGGATGAACTTCCTATAATACCCAGTATGTCCCAAAATAGTGCAAAGCTGTCTTAATTTTTTAGGTGGAGGCAGGTTCACAATGATAACAATCTTAGCAGGATCCCCCATTAATCCTTGCTTACAGACAATATGTTTTAACAATATGCCAAAAGGCACACAAAATATGCACTTCTTTAGGTTCAAAGAGATCAAATATTGTCTACATGTGTCGAGCATTATTATTAAGCTTCCAACATGTCTGATCAACAATCCAAATACTGTCCAATAATAAAAGTACACCTCTAAAAACTTGTGGATGTACTCCTTAAAAGTTGAGACCACCACCCTAGAAAATATAACAGGGGCATTCTTTAATCCAAAAGGCATTACTATGTATTGATATGAACCCCATTTTGTAGCAAATGTGGTCTTATTCTGATCTTTTGGTGCAATCATAATATGATGATAACCTGAGAATCCATTTGTAAATGAGTAGGCTTCCCGACCTCCTATATTGTCTATCACTTCATATGTGAAAGGGGTAGCGAATGGATCATGTAGAAATGCATCATTCAACTTTCTTAGATCAACGCAGATCCTAATTTCTCCTTGAGTCTTATTTTCTTGCACCACCATAGGACTTACCCATTTTGATTTTTCCACAGGTTCAAAAATTCCTGTTGCTATAATCTTATCAAGCTCTACTTTCACTTTCTCCTTATACTTCGGGTTAACCCTATAAGGCCTTTGTTTGACTGGCTTCACATCAGGCTTGAGGGGAATATTCATGACTCCTAGATCCCCTACTATACCCTTCATTTATGAAAACTTAGTAGGAAATAGTTCTTGATATTAATGAAGTAATTCTGTAGTTTTACTGCCTGTCTCCTCAAAACTAAATGTCAATCTGAAGCCATCAACCATTTTTCCCGATTTCAAAGTACCATGTTGAAGCTCTGCTTCTAGGTACCAATTTTTAGGGATTGTCTCCAATGTATGAATGAATCCATGTACCCACTCTTGCTATGGAATCTCCTTCCATGCTGAAGTGCATAGATAAATATGCTCCCTAGGGCTAGTTTAACCATCGTATTTGATCTCCATTTCCGTTTCTATCTATCCAAACCTTATCCACATCAATCTTAGACATTCCTTCCAACCTCCTATATTCTTCTTGTGTGCATTCCACCATCTAGCAGGAGTAGCTTTCAGGGATATATCCAAGGCTAATAACCTTTGATTCTCTTGAATTTTTTTTCATAATCATTAATAAAAGAATTTATATCAACTATACCATCATAAGAAGGCAAGTTACATACCTCAGACATTATATAACGAAGTGATTTGGTCATTATTGCACAATGCCTTGTGGTCACTTCATGTAGCCTATTTTTCCAGTTATCCAAATCTTCTTTTGAGTTCGAGGTACAATACATATCATGCTCCCAACTCAAATTTCCTTGTACAATAGGGTTAACCCAGTCATGTTCCTTTTCTTTTATTTGAGAAATATGGTCTATGTCATATGCGCAGTATTCTTCTCTGATTGGTTATGTGTGTCTTACTCCTTATGATGGATCCAAGGGAAAAATTAACCTTATATTGTTCCCTTAAAATATCATCTATCTAATATTCAGATTAATTATGGCCAAATTATCAAATTCCCAGTCAATTCCAAGAAATTTAGGATAAGGGTGATTTTCATCGACAATTTCTATTACTTTGATATCAACATTAGTGTGAACTCCTTCAATATCCACTGTAATACCTGGTAGTCTCTTCATAGGGAAGATATTTTGCTGATTTTCCATCCTTCAATGAATAGGTGACCATTGTAGCTTTGGCTTACCCATCAATTCCCATGTCTCCTTTTTCAATACATTAGCATCATATCCCAAATCCAGAATAACTTGATCCATCTCATACTCTCCTATTTGCACACTAAGCCTCATTTCTCTTCTATTTATCTTCTTTATATGTAAATTATTGACTGCGCGCATCTCACTTCGTGGTGTTTCTTTTGATTTGCAAGAGTTTATCAACTCCTAGAGCCCTTCTATGACCTTTTGATCTCTTAAAAATTTCATACAAGTATGCAGGAAAGACCTTAAAATACTTACTTGATTTGTTGACTCTTAACCGTGCGCCGGAGCTTGATCTTGCATCGGAGCTCAACTCTATGTTGAATCTGTTGACACATTATAGTTACTCGACTTTTGTTTTGCACTAGAGGTCGAAGCTCCAACATCCATAAAACTCTGCTTTGCTTCCATAAACAATTTTTATTTTTATTTTTTATTTTTTATATTTTATATTTTAATTTAATTTAATTTTAATTAATTAATTATTTTTTATTTATTATTATTATTATTATTTATTTATTTATTTAAGTTTTTTTTTTTTCTGAATATAAAAAATAGGAGCTTTATTAGCAGTTTTTTTGACCCATGCACTTCCATATTCTTTCTTTTAATCTACTTTATCACTACAGTTGCAGCTCCACTTCTAGTGACAATACTAATTTGAGGTTCATCAGTCCTTTTATCAGTCATCATTTGAATATTCTGTGTCAACTGCTGATTCCCATTTCTTGCATCTTCGCCATAAGTGCATGAGAATATTCAATTACATGGTAAAAGGATTTACATTACTTACATGTCGTTGTGGGGTTCTGAAAATCTCTCGCAAAATTTCATAGTTGGCCACAATTATAGCAAATGATATGTCCACATCCTCGACTAGCTTCACCACCTAGACCTCTTCCTTGGTAGCTTCATCAACCACTGCATTTTTCATTGTCCTCATTTCCATGTTCTTCTGCTTGCATTCTATAAGCATCAATACTATGCTCCATAATTAGGTCATAAGCTTGACAGTTACTCTCATCATGTCCTACTTATTTACAAAATTTGCAATATAGATTTTTCGGAGTGTGTACATATTTCTGTAAAAATTAGTAGTCCTCTAAACTATGTTGGCCTCTAGCCCTACATATTTTGCACCATAGGCTAGATCCCACATTCAAGGGATTAGGTGCTCCACCAACCATGTAATCCCTGAAGATAGGGAAATTCTCTTTAGAATGGCCCTCTGATTTTCACTTCGTATAGAATACTTCTTCTCTAACTTATTTGTTTTTCTTGATGTCTTGTATTTGCAGGGTTAGATTTTCCAGTTGACTCTGAATCTTTTGCATTCCTACATTAGTATCTCCTATAGGCGAAGCTTCCAATTTCATTGCGATCTCTAGAGCTTCGGCTTGGCTTCCTATCTTCTTTTGCATAAATGGAAATTTGATATGTGGTAGCAACACAACTATAAACCATTCTTGATGTTGCTGCAAAGCTATGTTGAAGCTTACCTAATCAATTAGCAACTTAAATGTCTGATCTAATTTAATATTCCAAATGGGAAAAGCAGGAATATAGTGCAAAACCATGGAAATAACAGTGAAGACATTATATGAAAGCAAGAGGCCAATATGGAGACCTTCTCTTCATTATTACAGTAGCAAAATATGCATAAATAATGGGCCATAAGATGTACAACAAGAAAGAACAAGCCTCCAATGGACAAAATCCCTCAAAAGAGGTGCTCCTACTATATATAAAGAGCTGGAAGGTTGTTACAACACTGTTTCAAAGGCACTGCTACAAAAAATGATTAAAAAATAGATCTAAGGCTGATATGTGCCTCAAAAGATAGATCTAATACAGATCTAAGCACTATACAACCTCCATTGAAGAACCCCTTAAGGGTTTTTAGCAAAACACCATGTACAAGATGGGGATCTAAGCCCTAGGGCTGAAGATCCACTACAGAATATAGATTTGGAAAGTGTGGCTGATCTAATATGAGAAATAATGTAGCTTCATCCAATATATCTCCTAGATGAAAGGAAGATCCCCTTCACCAGCAAACCTTCTCTCCAAATGGTGTGCCAAAACCACCTTGCAACTCCTCCTACAAAATAACGTAGATTTGGAAATAGATTGTGTTGTAGGGGAAAATAACTCAATGGCCTGAAGCCAAGATATGAAAATAAGCACCAAGGCCTTCCTTACTCTCCTCCCAATGGAAAGGAACCCTTCTCCACTGAAAATAAGCAATGAAATGACCCAAAGATGGTCTCCACTACTGCAACCTGCAAAAAAATTCAAACCTCAATAGGATCTGTGCTGGAAATGAAAGTTGAAGCTTTGCCTTAAGCCTGAAAGTGGACAATGTAGTACAAGACTCCTCCAAGAGCTTCTAAATGGAAGAGGTGGGATTCCCGATCAGGAACCAGTGCTAAACAAAACTCAATCTCAAATAAACAACAAGAGAACGATATATGTCTAAACAAACCATATATTCAGAAATATCATATACATCAACATAATGAATATGGCTGCCATACTCTTAATTTTATAAGATATAAGCTTCCAAACCCTAAGCCCCATCCAATAATAGCACTACTTCCATGAAAAGCATCTCCATCTAAAATTGCACTGTCTTTCATTGATGGCCACTCCTCCATGACAATGCTGTTGATTTGGTCAAAGTTGACCCAGTCAAGGTGTTCCAACCCCTTTTCATACCTAAGGGTGCTTAATTAAGCTGCCAAGATATATCCTTTTCACATTTGCATTGATTTATTCATTATTAAAGGGAATTATGGACCTCCATTTTCCTCTTATTCATCAAACAGAAAGCAAAATAAAAATTTAATATTCCAACTAGCTCACGGACAATTGGGAATATTACAGTCCACCCTTCCCAAATGTTTCTTGTCCTCAAGCAACTGACAAGGTGAGTGCTGCAACTCCTCTCCTCCATCATTGGTTACACCAACATGTGATAATATTTCCTCATAAGCTAAGTGTCAACCAATCCATCCCTCCATGAAATGCTCCTCCAAAGTTCTTATGAGATGCAAATAATTCATCCCACAAGGAGACAATAGTTCCAATGAAAAAAACATGGTTTACCCAATGTTCTCCTTGAAACATGTAGCATAATGAACATGGAGAATATCTCTTCCATAGGGCACATACATTCCTCCCATCCTCCCTCCAAACATTCCCATAAAAAGTATAAGTACATCATCAATGTATGGGATCAAAACTAAGTACATACAAACAAAAATTTATAAAAATAGAGGTGGGTCATAGTCCCACATGTGGAAACAACGCAACAAATATCCTGACTCCATTAGATAATGATATGGTAAGTGGTTTCCACACCACTTACTTTCTTCCCAAGTCTTCTCACAATGGTTGAAAGTGTGAGATATGTTTGGTGCTTTCGGAGTGCACCCACAATGATACAAAATCTCCCTATGTCCTCCAAGGGAGTGGCCATGTTCAAAAATGCTTATGGCCCAAAGTTGTCCATGAAGTTTATATGGAATAATACTCCTCCTTGGAGCTATAGCCTACATATACATGGTAAAGGAATGAAAGTAATCATCAAATGAAACATTATGTACATAATCGTGTTCCTTACTAAAAATTCTGCTCATACAAATGGAGTGGTCCATAGATAGATCCCCTCTCATTCCAAAAGAAGAAAAAGGTGGTTGTGATAACTCCTTCATTGAGTTATGTCTCTCTTCCAACTCCACATGGTTCATGAATATTTGAAAATTCTGATATAGTTCCTCCTCAAAGCCTTCCCAAGTATATCTCTCCATGATAGTGTTGTAGGCCCTCATGTAATAAGTGTGGATGAAAAGGAATTCTTCATATGCCCTTTGTAGCAAATTATCCTTGAGCTTGGAGGCTCTAGATAAGAAGATCCTACCATGATAATAGATGAATTATTCTTGGACTGAATAGCCCTCTTGATGTAGCTGGTCATCAAGTATCATGCATGTGAAAATATCCTTGGAATAATCCACTAACAGTTGGGATTTCTAATATGGATCAATCTTCCATAGTGACAGCGGTGATGATCTATTAGAAAGAACATTTTTCATATGGATGCTCTTCTCCTTGACATCTCCCATGCCAAAGGTGTATGTTGGAGGGTTTCTATCCTTTCCATGCTTCTCCTCCCACAACACATAATCTGAAATGAGAGTGGGTAATAATGATGTGGGGAGAATGTCTCCCTCCTCCTTGATTCTATCCAAGACTCTCAACGCTGTATTATGGCCTCCTAATGCTCCCATTCCTCCTAGATCTATGAATGGTGCATCTGATGTGAGACATGCCTCATCATCTCCTGATATGGTGGCCTCCCAGGTGGAATGCCTCCATGCAAAGAGACATCAATATCAAGAGTAGACTGCATATATGAGTGGACTGCTTTGTCCTTACTCTCACTACACAAATTAGTCTGCCTCTTTTGTGCATCAACCTTCCAAAATAGATAGGAGTGTGTGCTCCTAATCATATGATGCTAGCCATCCTTCCTACCTTCTCCGTTCATCTGCAAGGTCTCACAATATATCAATAATGGCACATGTTGTTCATGGATTGTTCCTTGATCTCCACATATGAGATCCTTTGTAACTTCTTGCAATGATACAAGAACTCCTCTCATTGGAGAAATTACTCCATCTACCTCTCCATGAGGTACTAGATCTTCTCTTGATGTGAGAACGCTGTTACCTCCAACCTTCTCTTCCCCTTCATCATGAAAGGAGGTTACCTCATAATGATTAAGAGGCTCTATGTTTAGTTACTCTTTTGAAAAAGAGACCTCCATGTCTTCCTTTTGAGAAGAGAGCTCTTTCTGAAGTGGGGATCTTGCCTCTAGCAAGGTATTCTGCAAGTTTTTTACCCCCTCAATAACATTCTGGAATGGAGTTGGGTTTATAGATCCTTCCAACTCATGCAAAGGTTTTGTTTGTTTATGCTTGGCTAGCTCAACCAAGGATGTTTCAGAATTTTTTGAATCAAATCTTCTCACTAACCTCCTAGTGAACTTTGCGTAAGTAGATACATTTACATTATTCAAGGAAGAAGTTTCATAAAACCACCAGGAATAAGACTTACCTTCAAGATGCAACACTTCTACTCTAATGGCTTCATCTTCTGAAACTTGGTGTTGCTGAAAATAGGTGTTTAGCTCCTTCACCCAAGCCCTATATGTGCATCTAGGTAACCCATCAAAATTAGATAGAGAGAATCTACCCAAATCATGCTGCTTGCACCTTTTTCTTCTATCATGGTTGCTAGGTCTTATATTCTCCTTGATCTTGAAAAACTCCTAGAAGTTTAGATGATCTTTGAACCTTTGTGATTGAGATTCATATTCTTGAAGATAGTCACCAAGAGTCTCCTCCTTTGGCACATCTCCTTCCTCCATCTCTCTTGCCATGAACATAGGCATGGTAGAGCGTTGTAGATTTGATTATGTGGCTGAATGCTCACACTCATAATATGAAAATTTGGAGCTTTCTATATACACAAGCTCTTTTGGAGAATTTCTACATCTCTCCATCCTCATTTCTATGATGTCTTTGTTAATGCCTTGAATAGTTTGGAAAAGAAGTCTTGAGAACTCCTTCCTTTTCATTCCTCCTGATAAAGGGGTTTTACCCTTGTCTTCTTCTTCATCTGTATAATCATAATTCTGATTTCTTCTAAGATACCTCTTCTCTCTATTTGTGAGAGGATCTCCTTCTTCATATGACATATTGGCTTTTCAAGATGCACAGGCTGTGCCAAGATTATGCTCTGATACCACTATAATATTCCCAAATGGGAAAAGTAGGAATATAGTGCAAAACCATGGAAATAATAGTGAAAAAATTATATGAAAGCAAGAGGCCAATATGGAGACCTTATATTCATTATGAAAACATCAAAATATGCATAAATAATGGGCCATAAGATGTACAACAAGAAAGAACAAGCCTCCAATGGAAAAAATCCCTCAAAAGAGGTGCTGCTACTATATATAAAGGGCTGGAAGGCTGCTACACCGTTGTTTCAAAGGAACTGATATAGAAAATTATTACACAACATATATAAGGCTGATATGTGCCTCAAAAGATAGATCTAATACAGATCTGAGCACTATACAACCTCCTTTGAAGAACCCCTTAAGGGTTTTCAACAAAACATCATGTACAAGATGGCGATCTAAGCCCTAGGGCTGAAGATCCACTGCAGAATATATATCTGGAAAGTGTGGATGATCTGATATGAGAAATAATGCAGTCTCCTCCAATATATCTTCTAGATGAAAGGAAGACCCCCTTCACCAACAAACCTTCTCTCCAGTGCGAAAGCCACCCTGCAACTCCTCCTACAAAATAATGCAGATATGGAAATAAACTGTGTTGTAGGGGTAAATAACTCAATGGCCTAAAGCTGAGATATTACAATAAGCACTAGGGCCTTCCTTACTGTCCTCCCAATGGAAAGGAACCCTTCTCCATTGAAAATAAGCAATGAAATGACCCAAATATGGTCTCCACTGCTGCAACTTGCAAAACAACTCAACCATCAACATGATCTGTGATGTAAATGAAAGATGAAGCTTGGAGTTAAGCCTGAAAGTGGACAATGTAGTACAAGAATCCTCCAAGAGCTTCTCAATGGAAGAGGTGGGATTCCCGATTAGCTAAAAAACAAGAGAAAGATATATGTCTAAACATACCATATATTCAGAAATATCATATACATCAACATAAAGAATATGGCTGCCATCCTCTTCCTTTTATAAGATATGAGATTCCAAACCTTAAGCCCCATCCAATAATAACACTACTTCCATGCAAAGCATCTCCATCTAAAACTATGTTTTCTTTCATTGATGGCCACTCCTCCATGACAACGTTGTTGATTTGGTCAAAGTTGACCCAGTCAAGGTGTTCCAGCCCCCTTTCATACGTAATGGTGCTTAATTAAGCTGCCAAGATATACCCTTTTCACATTGGCATCGATTTATTCATTATTAAGGAGAATTATGGACCTCCATTGTCCTCTCATTCATTAAACAGAAAGCAAAATAAAAATTTAATATTCCAACTAGCTCATGGCTAATTGGGAATATTGCATCTAACTCCCAAACATACTCAATAGGTTTATTTTTTATTTCTTTCAACTTAGTGATGCATTGCGACTGAGACTTCAACTTCTTAAAGTATCCCACCAGTGTTGTTTTAATATATGCAAATGTTATGTTATGATTAGTTAAATATTTCATATACCATGTCAAATCTATATCACGCAGTGTCGTAACGAGCTATGCTTTATTTATATTCTCATCATTGATCTGCTTCACTATCCATACAGCTTCGCATAAAAACCAAAACTACTCTAGATCCTCCAATCCAATTCCTATGAAAATGGGTAGCTTAATATCGTCAACCATACCTCTTATTGGGGGGAGGGGGAGGGAGATTTACAAAAAAATATATATAAAATAAAAATGAAAAGAGGGTATATCTAAAAAATAAATAAAGAGAAAAAGACAAAAATAAAGAAAAGTTGAAAAAGAATAAAAATAAAATCAGAACCCCACAAAAGAAAAAATAGAGAAAACAACACTGAAAGTGCTGCAAATTCAAATGCCAATACTGATAGATAGTTTAATTTATGTTAAAATAAAAAAAGGTTGTGTGCATATTGTTTAAAAATGCCACAATGACTAGCTATTTGTTCAAATCATACAACTTAATCATGGTTGAACAATTGTGAATTTTTGTAAATTAGGTTAGAGAATAAAGATTTGCCAAACAATTTAATCTTGGTAAATCAATAGTTAGGTAGTAAATGAAATTGATTCAACTGTTTAATCTGAATCAATAGGACCTAGGACCACGTGGCCTCCTCTCTGCTGTTCGTACCCTCGTCCACCTAACCCATTTACTACCTAAGACCTCCCCCAAAAACCATCTTCCCCACGTCCTAAATATCGCCGGCTCTACCCGTCACCTCCTCCACTCCTGTCTCGCCACCTCACATATCCGTTACCAATCAAATCCATTCTCATGGGATTTAATCCTTTAACACATTTAATTAAGATTAATGACCATTAAATTAACAGATCCACGCCATGTCTAATGGAAAACCATATTTCCTTATAAATCCATGCAATTTAACCCTTTCGATCTTTATTGTGCTCTATTTTATGCAAATTTAGTTGTTTAATAGGTTTACAGTGCACCCGTTTTATCCATTGATTGGTCTTCAACCAAAGTGACAACGCCTACTTTTCCACCAAACCAATTACAGAGCTGTTGCGATTTCCAGGTAAACCTACTCATCTTAATTTTACTTGAATTCCTCTAAAAACGATTGAATATGCCTCCTAAAAAGAAAAATTAGGAGGAAGCATTCAATCCATTGGTCCACCCTCTCCTCAATTTAGATCATGTTCCCCTAGCTGATAGATATTACAAAATTAACGAGACGTAGTGTGAATTTGAACTGTTTGAAATGTGCTGTTGGTTAGAAGATAAATATATTGACAAATATAATGATTTTGGACTCTGGGAGTCCAATTTTTCCCACTATATCTTCCCCCACACATACAGTACCTCTGAGTTTATCCGAAAGTGTCAAGCTTGCTATATCCCCAGTCAAATAGCTATCTTTGCCCCTACTGGTGAAATCCTTTTCACCATCACTGCAAAATCAATTGATCAGATGATAAAAGCTCCCTCTGTGGAAAATGGTACCCCTTTCTCCCTAGAAGCCCTCAATGAGTTATACCAAAAGCTTGATTTTTCCAAAAGAGCTAAAATCTTTGACATTTTCCTACCTGAAAATACTCAGCTACCAAATAAAAACCCTCCATACCCTTCCTCCATATTCCCTGATCAGTAAAAACAGATTATAAAAGTCATTGCATACCTTTTTGGCTATTATTCTAATCAGTGGATAGATGAACCCATTTTAAGCTTCCTCTCCATATTTTCCACAGACTATAAACCATCAATCATCTTCAATTTCAACCAATTCTTGGCAGACAACATCCATGATCAATTCATCAAATTTCAGACTGAGGAAGTGTTTAAATACTCCTCTATTTTAGTATACATGTTTTTGTATTATCAGGCAGATAGATTTTATTTTTCCATGAAAAATCTTGATGAAGATGGAAACCAACAATTAGTAATCTTCTGGATATCATTGGTAATGAAAGAGAAAAAGGATTTTTCATACAAACAGTTCGTTGAACTGTTTGTACATCCAACCATGAGTATTTTGAGCAGTACAACTGAACCTAGAATAGCTGAATACATAAAGAGAATACTACATTTTTTAGATCAGGCCAAGACATGAGACTGATACTTGTACCATAATTACACAAAGATAAGAGTATATGGGTGTGAGCTTGCTCCTTATAAACTCCCAAAATTCCCCCCAATGAGGATTTTTTATCTGGAGTATATCAGACAGATGCTGAATGCTATTGAGATTAAATTTCTTTCAACCAAGAAGAAGTACCATTTTAGGATTAAAACACAGATTGGGCCCTTTATTTGTAATAGTAGGTCAGCAAGTGAGGAAGCAGATAAAATATTTAAAGAGATTAATTTCAGCCTAAGATTTACTTGGTCCTATGATCCTTTTGGAAGCATTTCAAAGCTAAGAGTAGAGAATAAAACTACTCCTTACATACACACCCATAGGCCAGGGATAGAAAAGTATATGAACCAGTTAGAATGCGCTGAGAACACATTGCAGGAAGCTGAGGAGAAGCTAGTATTTACATCGACATCACAGACCCCTATCCCATAGGAAAATACAGGGAAAAGGAAAATAGAAGAAGTGTCATCTTCAGTGACTGAAAATACAAGCAAAGAATTCAAAATAATTTATAGAATAAAGGACCAAGTTGAATCCTAAAGTTGACACAGACAAATATTGAGAACAAGAAGTTGTTGTGGTCACCAAGGAAACAACTTCATCTTCTCAAGTAGCTGGCCAATCCACTACTTCTCATACAACTTCTTTAGTATCTCATGACCAACATCAAGCTATCCAGACAACTAAGTTTTTCCAAGGTGAGAAGGAGAAGATAGTCTTTGACAGGTTCAGAGAGATAAAGTTAAAAAATGAAATCTTGAAGAATAGAACCTATACCCAATTCTGGAAGCAGACTTCCAGTTCTCAAAGAAGGTTGTTGTTAGCATTTGATTATGAGAAAGGTAAGATGCAGATAGCCTTCCTTGCGGCCTAAATCCCCTAGCCAAAGTCAACAACTGATTACAAGAAGAAAACTTTCAAATTTGACATAAAGGACATTCATCCCATTGATCAAATGGAGATGCACACGCAGACAAGTGAAATTATCTCTTCAACTTTAACTAACACAACAACGAATCTTTCCAAGTTGCAGGTTTCTTTTTCCAATATCCAGTCACAGTTAAAAATGGAGAAAATATCTTCTCTTGCTAAGGATAAAAGGATTAAATAATTAGAAGATTTGGTGGTTAAGATAGGATATGACCCATCAAATATGAAGGTTGCAAAGGAGATAATAAAAAAGAAGAATGCTGACATAGCAGCATTGAGAAAACAGCTAAAGCTGTTAGCTACAGAAGATCCTCTCACCAAGGACATTGAGGAGACAGAGACCCAGAAGACTGATATGATGAAGCTCATCACGGAGAAAAATGCAGAGATACGACAAATGGAGACCGAAATGGAAAATATGATCAAAGAAAAGGAGTAGACTGCAAAGCTGTCGATGGTTCCATTGGATGCTGTAACTCTTATAGCCATTCCTACAACTAAAACCTCTACTACACAGACAACAGATGGTGCAAAGTAGTTGACAAAGGTAGTGGAAAATCTATCTATTCAGACATAAGAGATCAAGAAGCTACGGGATCAGGTCAAAGTATTGCAAGACTAGAGGACAAGGAGTGAAGCTTCTTATTCAACAGAAGCAAAAAGAGCTCATAAATTGATAGAAATATTGCAGAAATCAGAGAGAGAATCCACAATAGGATATACCTTGGCCCAAGCCAAGGAAATCGTCTAGGTAGATATCATAAACTCTATTAATGATATTTGGCCCTGCATCCAAATTATTTTTGAGAAAAAAGAGCTCATAAAAAGAGAAACTGAGGCTACTACAGACATCAAACATGAGCTTGGAGAGATGCCTACAATAACAACCAACATCATCAAGTTCCTGAACTCTAGAAATAGATATGAGTTGGATGATTTGGGGGTAGATGACAGAACAAAAACAATCTTAGAAGTGAAAGGGATTCTTACTAAGAAGAATCTAGTTGTTTAGTTGGAAGAAAAGTGCCACAGTTTAGAGATAGCAGTCAAGAGGTTTTTCACCAGAATAGAGCCTTTAACACAGAAGGGTCTGCCTTCTTTGTTTGTGATTAATGATAAGTTGATTACTCATGAATATTATGTAAATAAGTTGAAGGAAATTTCCAAGGATAACACGAAATTTTCCAGTATCAAGGGCAGTATGACAAAAAAAACATTTTTAGAAGCAATGAGTAATGATTTTTTCATCCAAGATGAGGTAAATCACATCTTCGTGGTAGAGCCCACTTTTGCAAGATATATTGAAGTCGATGAGATTTACGGAAAGGTGATTAAATTGACTATCCTAGATGAATATCGATGGGATAAACTCTGTGAGTTACAAGATTAGTCAGTAATTGGGAGACAGCCAGCGCATAAGCCAACACACCAGCCAGCACAGCCCAGAAATAGGTCCATTCAACAAATTTTTCCTCCAAAATAGTGACAACATTCGATATCATCTCCACCCAGCCTATTATTTTGTAACAGTTAAATTTTATTGTTCAATGTTACACTAATAATACATTGTCGGTTGAGACAACGTTTATGTAAATCAATTTTGTAAATTAGTATAAATAACTCGCTGTTTGAAGTATTATGGGTTGATTATTGAGTATATTTTTATGCTGAGCATTTTAATTTCCATTTTTGATGGAGCATCAATAATACAAGGACTTTTCACAGCATTCATGTGGTGTATTCACTCGTGAAGTTTTTCTTCTGTAACTGTGTTATTTCATATTTTTTCCTTTCTCTGTAAATATGAAAATCTTTATTGTATAACATAAACTGTGATGAATAAGATATGTTAAATAGAACACCTTATTCTGGCTGTTTGCAATTTACATGTTTTCCACTGAGGTCAGATTGAAGAATACTTTATTGCTTTTCAATCTCTATCGAATTCCACATTTCTTCTATTTTCATAATTAACTTAAAATATTAAAAGATCCATTTAATGCAACCTAGCTTTCCCTACGAGACTCCTTCAAACATTTATGTAGATGCAGGTAAATATTTAGACTCCATATCCCAATGGGAATATAGCCATTTAATCAACCAAAAATAAAAATCAAACAAACAATCCAGTACAGTCATAACTAGCCTAAAATTCATTAAAAAAAAAGTTAATTTTTACAGAGATATCCCTCTCTGAAGCTGGTAGGGCTATATCCCAGCTTCCAAAGTGGTTTTGATGTTGTCCTCTATGTTTATTCTCACAATATCGTAAATTACATAATGATAACATAGTGGCGACTAGGTTATGGAAAAATTGAAAATATTGAAATTTTCTTCGAATTCATAACCCTAGTTTAAAAAGTGTATGATAGGAATATTTAGAGAGATTTTTTCCTTTTAATTTTTGTAAATAATAAGTTTGTGTGTGCTTTATTTTTTAATTCTGGCTCCCAAAAGAGCTTACACTAGATCCCATCCTGATCCAAAGCCTGCAGTTATTGCTGATGATCCTGGAAAATTGCTGAGAAGAAAAAGCATAACGGAGAGTCAAGGAAGTAGCAGTCCTCCCCATAGAGCAGATTCACTCTCAAAGGACTTTGTTACTCTATAAGACATTGAATTTGACTTACCTTTTGAACATAGTTTGTTTAGAACTTGTTATTCATCAGTAAATTTTTCCTTTGTTGATGACTAAATGATTATCCCAAGATTTCTAGAAACAAAGTTCGTAGACATTGTGAGTTCTAGAAATCTCATTGCCTTCATTATCCTCAAGATAATTTTTCACTATTTCATCATTCTGTCATGTCAAGCTCAACTCACCCATCCCAGAAGACCCATCATGGGCTCATGCCACTTACTATCATTATGTTTTGCCACCTGTGGCCTCAACCCTCTATTTTTGTTTGCCTATTTCCTTCATGGTCCATCTAGGGTTTTTAAGGGCATTTTTCTTGGTTTCATGACCTCCATGGTTAAAAATCAGCAAGGCTTGTATCCTGATGCTCTTACCCCTCCTCCTATCCTTAAATATACCTTCATAAACACTTCCCATCACTTCTATCCCTCAAAATCATCATTTTTCTACAAAACCTAGTCTATTGCCACAATTTGACATCTTTTGAGACTAGGCCTGTGTTTTTCCCTTTTGGACCCCTTCCCCTCACTCAATTATTGAAATTCCACTTTCCCCTAATCTCTAACATCTATCCCTATCCCCCAAAATTTCCCCAAGAATTTAGACAACCTTGAACCCCTTCATTCCCCTCCCTCTGTAAGGCAGTCCTAAATCCCCTACACCAAACCCTAAATTCCTCTTCCAACTAAGCTAGGGTTTGATATCAAAAGGAGGCACAAGAGAAAAGGATTAATTTTATAGAGCATTTCAGCAAGCATAAGTCCATACCAGCTCATAAACATCATGCCTCTATCATTTTCCAAGAATTCATTCCAAGAGACAAGCCATGTGTCACACCTAGGGCCAATTTTTCTTCAAACTATGTTTCTGACCAAACAGAGATGAATTTAGAAAAAGTGAGAGATTTTTTTTTTCCATATTAGGGCCAAGAATAAAAACCTCCTTCATTTTTTACACAGGTATCATGGTTTGGAAGCAATATAAAAAACACAGGTGTCCCAGGAGAATTTCTGCATTGCTAGAGTGACCTTGGGAAATTAAGGATTTCTCACAGCTGGAGTGTCCAAATGAATTTATTGATGAGTTAAAAGACAACTAGACTTGAAAATGTTTCCAATGAGCTATCATGAGCTTAATTTGGAGTTAAGGAAGGCCCCCAAAAGTTGTCTGCACCAGTACTCTGCATTTCTGCACCATCATTCAACACTTTTTGACCAGTGTTGGGATAGTTAGTTTTTGGACAGGTAAATGGAAACCAAATGGAAAATAAAAAGTAGTCTTGGAATTTAGACTCAAAAATATTTCCAACGAGCTATCACAGAGCTCATTCTAACACCGGGAAGGCCTCCAAATGCCCTCTTCAAAATGGAATTACGCACAGACACAGTAGAGCGCCTACAAACTACTTGTTACGCACCGACACTACACACTGGCGCTACGCACCGGTGTTATTCACAGACAAATTTTGTCGAAAATTGCTAAAAGGAGTCAAAATTTTGGTTTTTCACCTTCAAATTTTCTGCAAAAGTCAAGACACAAGGTTGGTGGTTTATTTTCTTGCCTCTAAAGCTTTCATTTGCCTAGGCAAAGAGATATTCAAAGGCTTAATTAAACCAAACCCTAGGCTGCCTAAGAAATCAGTTTTAAATATATTTGGTTAGGGTTTGCAAAAGAAATAACTGTTCTGTATGCTAGAGAACAATGAGATGATGACAACAAAGAAGAGGCAAAGCCTAAAAAGAAGACCAAGAGAGTGATGATAGCATGGATAAAAGTGATGAAAATGGTAAGGACAGTAGGGCAGAAATAGAGCCTAATGATGAAGAAAATAATGATGACATAGAGGAGGAAAATGAACATGACAGTCTGAAGATAAGGAAGACAGTAAGCCATTGGATCAAAACACTGATAGTGGTGACACCCATAAAACAATCTCTGGTGTAGAAAAGAGTGTTGATGATGAACAAGATGACAACCAAGGGGATTATGAAAAGAAAAATGAAGATGACAGTTAGCAAGAAATTGCCCAAGATAGCCAAGAAGAATATGATTTTGAGCATGACAGTGAGCCCAATCATAGTGACAAAGGTGCTGAAATAAATGAAGAAAATAAAGATGAAGAGACAGGGGAAGAGGGTGAAGAAACTGAAGACCAAGAGCAAACAAATAATGAGGGTGAGACAGATTTTGAGGGTGAATAAATTGACCAAGATAGTGTTACAAATGAGACAGTCAATGAAAACTGTCATGACTGTCATGCCACTCATCATGCCTCCATCATTTTCCAAGAACTCATTCCAAGAGTCAAGCCATTTGTCACTCCTAGGGATAGTTTTTCTTAAAACTATGTTTTTGAGCTAACAGAGATGAATTTGAAAAATGTGAGAGAGGTATTTTTCCATCATAGCTCCAATAAGAAAAACCTCCTTTATTTTTTACACAGGTATCATGGTTTGGGAGCAATGTCAAAAATACAGGTGTCACCGAAGAATTTCTACACTGCTGGAGTGACCTTGGAAAAATCGGTTTTTCTCACATATCTATTGTCAAAATGAATTTCTTGATGATTCAAATGAAAAATATACTCATCAATATTTCCAACGAGCCATCAAAAATTCAAATCCGACATCAGGAAGTGGTCCAAAACTTGGTTGCAAAACACCCTATTTTTCTGCTAAAGAGGTGTTACGCACAGAGAAATGTTAGGAGATTTGATTTTTAATAGGAAAACGACATCCAATCAGCACAAATAAAAAATTTCAGGAAATTAGACTCATCAATATTTCCAACAAGCCATCACGGAGCCAAATAAGACATCGTGAAGTGGTCCAAAACTTGGTTGCAAAACACCCTATTTTTTTGCTGAAGAGGTGTTACACACAGAGCACTGTTGCGAGATTTGATTTTTGAACAGGAAAATGGAATCCAATGATAAAAAATCAAGAAATTATTGAAATTAGACTCATCAGGCTTTCCAACGAGCCATCACGAGCCCAATTCTGAAATCGAGAAAGCCTCCAAATGCCCTCTACAAAATGGCGCTGCACACAAGAGAAGTTTGGCCAGAATTGCCACATAGAGATCAAAAACCTAAAAGAGGAAAAAAATCATGACAACCTTGGAGTTTTGTTTGAGGCTTCTCAGAAGGTGTCCAAGACCTCTTGAAGGACCATTCCACAACTTTTGAGGCAAATTGGACATCTTTTTGTTTTTTCCAAATTTTGACCCCTAAGAACGCAACACCCTAGGTGTTACGCACAAAATTGGTGCATCCTCAGCTCTAAAAGTTTACATTTTTGGATTTTTAACATCACCAACAGTCTACTCACCAATTTTCAAATCATTTGGAGCATTTTTACCCCCTCAAAGGTCAAAAAACATAAAAACTTTGACCTTTCTGCCTCCTTTTCAGAGCAGGTGTTATGCACAGAGAAGTGTTGGGAGATTTGATTTTTGAGTAGGTAAATAGCATCCAATCAGCACAAATAAAACATTTTTGGAAATTAGACACATCATGCTTTCCAACGAGCCATCACAGAGCCAAATATGGTGTCGGGAAGACCTCCAAAAGACTGCTGCAACAGGGCCTATTTCTACGTTATACACCTGGAAAATTTTCACTGTTTGACACATGTGTTACGCTCCTGTGGCTGAGTGGGAAAAATGTGCGTTTGGCAAGTTTTCTTAGGCATGTCAGGCCTAAAAGTCAATTTTATTTCCATTTATAGTCAGAAAAGATATTTATTTAGATATTTTTGTGCCTTGGGCTTTGCAAAGCCTCAAGGACAAGTTAGGATATTTCTCTTTGGCCAATAGGCTTCTAGATGTTCTTGTAGGCTCTCCTCTGCTCATTTGTTATATAAGACATGAGGATTCATTGTAAACAGTTGGGACTTGATGTTTTTAAGAGAAATACATGGTTTTATGAGCTTGGACAATATATTGGTTTTATGAAGTGAATGAATGGCTTGTGTGGCTTGATGTTGGAGAAGCTTGCTTGCAGGATTCCATAGCTTGGTGAATGGTGATGTTTTCCTAACTTGTTAATGTTTTCTTGTCCTCAATTTGTTTTAGTCTACTTGGTTTCTATAGATCAGAAAAGTATAGGTTGAGATATGCTCATGGAAGCACCTTAGACCTCCTGTTTTCTATAGTTTTGATGTTTTCTTCTTTTAGTCATCTTAAGGAATTCTTGACTGCTCCTTAGACCCACTAAAACTTGTTTGTTTCATGAATGGTTATTATGTTAGCTTATAAATATGATTCATGGTATTCCCTACTTATTTAAAGTTTTCAAAACCCTATAGTGAAGCTTTTCTATGGAATACTAATTGATTAGGTTAAGACAAAGAGGTCTCGTTTCAATCTTGCCCTTTGTGCATGCTTACCAACTTGTTTCAGAGTTCCCGATAGTTTGATATATGCTGTTTAGGAGTTCCCTCTCCATATATTGAGTTTTTTTTTTTATCTTATGTGTTTTCTCCAAAATCTGAAGGTGAATTTCTAAAGTTAGGAGTTCTAATGCTTCTATATATCACCGGAATGTTCATCTTACATGTTTATCCGTTTGAGTATTGTTCATAGAGATTAATGGTTTGCCCTACCTCATGAGTTATTGATTTCAAACTATATATGTTTAAGACTTCTTAATTCTTCCCAAAATTGATGTTCATTACACCTCATACATCACCTAAGGATCCATTAACCTTGCTAAATCGGCCATGCAATACACTCTGCTTCATCATTTAGACACCCTCGACTTCATCTGACCCCATAGCCCTATTGATTTGACAACCTCTTATTCCACCTATCCTACTTAGTAATCTTACCCCAACCCAAAACAAACAAACAAATTACACTTAATAACTAGACTAAAATCAATCATCCAAAGTGAACAAGCTCACATCCTTCGCATAATAGAGAGAGCCCTCTCTGAGTCCAAGAAGGCTAGGTCATAGGACTCCAAAGACTGGTCTAATGTTACCCTGTCAATTGGTTTAGCCAATCTACCAAATCACAGGACCCTAACAGAACTAAGTTAGCCAACTAGGTAGATCAAATAATGGTCGACCAAGCTACTTTAAGGCATCATTCTTTTGAAGTACAGTCTGCCCAACATGATATCGATCTTCAGATTATTCAAGATTTTGATAAATTCAAAGGTTTAGTTTCAGGTCTTGACCTTTTTGTTCATGAGGCTTATGTCCAATAGTCTGTTGAACTCTCTGCATTAACTTCTTTTGCAGAATCATCCACCTCATCACAATATGTGCATCCTAGATCAATTAGTCCTACCCCTTCTATAGTTTCCACTACTAATCCGGTAGTGTTGGAACTGGGTCTCCTAACAAGCTAGGAAACTGGTCCATTTTGAATATTTTTTATTATATTTAGCCTAGCGGAGGGGTTTTGGGGTGGGTCCAAGCCCCGAAGGCATTGTAATGGGTCAAAGGGTAAACTAGGGGTCCAAAAACCATGGGTTGCAGACCATAGGAAAGTTGAGAATAGATTGTTATAAATAGAGATGCATTTTGTATCGAGTAGTCTTTAGTGCGACTTTTTGAAGGCTTTTATGGTGACCTTTTTACGGTGTAATTTCTCTAAATTCCGGCAGGAATTTATTGAAAAGAGAAGTTTGATTGCTAACTTTGCACAATCGAAGTTCCCTAGAGGTTTTTGAGGGTGCTGAATCCATATATAGAGTCAAAAAATCAGTTTGAATAACAAAAACCAAGATTTTACCTCAAAATTTTTCACTGGATTCTGGCACTTGAAACTTCAAAAAGTCGCACTAAAGACAACTCCATTTTGTTTTGTAAAGGATAGGATATGATGGGCTATTGATGCGAACTGTGATTTAAGCTATCTGTTTGGGTTTTGGGGAACAGACTCCTACTGGCTGTGTGCGCGGAGATCCAGGTCCAGCTGTGTGCGGACCCTGCTGCTGTGTGCGTAGGTTGGGAAGGGAATTGGAATTGTAAGGAAGAATTGATGAATGAATGGATGAGAAATATTGTTATAGAACTAAATCTGTGAGTAATTTTATGTGAATTACTGATAATTTCTATATTGTGCATTTTCTGTCCTTAAGCTGCGAAATATCTATATATTGTGTTCTTGGATCTAGATCTGTTATGTTCTGTTTATGTACTACTGTGTTGATATAATAACAAACATATAACTATAGATCTAGTGCACGTGGATGTGAATAGAGACTTAATTAACCCTGCGCAGAACAAGGTAATCGGGGATTACAGGACCTAGTGCAGCTCTACTTGCTTTACCCATCCTTTCTTAGGGTGCAGAAACCTAGTTCCGGCACCCACCCATACTACTTCGGGTGAGAATTTGACCTGTGCAAGTAGGTCACTGTCGAAAGGGCTAGTAGTATAGGGTTTTGTTGGCAAACCTTGCACATCGAACCTGGGTTAGGACCCATCGAGCTAACAAATGGTTCCGTTTCCGAGATCAGAAGAAGTCTGAGAGAGGAATCGAGTAATGACAAGAGAATACTGGAAGCCTGAGAGAAAAGAGATAGAAGACTGGTTTGAAAGACAGATCCAGGAGTTCGCAATAAAAGAAAATCGCAGTGAAAAGTTAACGGCGGAAAGGTGGCAAAATAGGTACATTCTTACTGAAAGCTACGAAATATTCTTTGTAACCTTTGCGATTGAACTCTAGGAGTGGTTGGCCAGACTTGTGGAATTCCATGGAAGGACGAGCAAGTCACTCAGTGACCCGAAAGCTGCTCGAGCAGGTGGAAAAAACTAATAATACTATCACACGTACGGTGGATCACTGGGTGGATAGTGTGCTAGGAGGATTTGTGACAGAATTTGCCATTGATCAGTTTGTATCATACTCTGAGGCCGAACGGCGATTCTTCAAAGGGTTCCGGGGCAAATTTCTAAGGACGTTACCATTGCTGATCAAGAAATTACTATGCGAAAAGAATATTCTGTGTAGTCATACTGATTGAATGACCTCTGATCTAGACGGGAGCGCAACACGCAGTGGTAAATACTATCGGACCAACCTTGACGGAGGGAGATCCGCCTACAATCGGTTGCAAGAACCAGGTGAGCAAGATCCCCCAGCCACATCGCCACCTAGGCCGCGCAAAGGTAAGAATTCGCCTATACCCTCCCTAGACAGTGATATGGCTGCGCATCTGAAACTACCTACCTTCAAGGGGGTAGGAGATGAGTATATGGACTGGTTTTGGTTCGTTGCAGATTCTGTATGGACTGCGCAAATTGTGGCGAGTGATACGGTAAAAAGGGCGCAGCTGTCGTTGGCCTTCGAGGACAGGGCCCTGGACTGGTATATGCGGTATATTGCCCAGAATGGGAGTGCATCTATTCAAGATATCAAGGACACTTTGAAGCACCAGTTCAGGAAGCCGAAATCTTATTCCCAGTTGGTAGCAGAAGTAAAGGACTTCAAACAAGGTGCGTCTAAGTCAGTATGGGAGGCTGATCAGCGACTGAAGAAAGCAATCAAGGAAGGAGGGTTCGAATATGATGATAGACAGCATACGGAATGGTTCATCGCTATGTTGTTACCTCATCTGCGCACGCCAATGAGTCATCAGACCTTTGAGTCGCAGGAGAAGGCTGTGGAAGTCGCTATGAAACTGGAGGCTGCCCCCCAAGAGGATACGTCCGTAGGGGTACAACAAATACAGGAACAACTTGGGGCTATGCATATGGAGATACATAAGCTGCGAAAAGAGCGAGGAAAGGATGGTTGTGTAGATCTCTGGTGCATACGATGCCGAGTATCTGGCCATATGAAGGATCAGTGCCCTCTGTTGACGGATTACATGCAAGTAGGAGGACCTAGCCCAGTACGCCCAGGGGTAAGTAGGGAACCCATCCTATTACGACCAGGTTCAAGCGGACCTGCGTTATGGTGTGATGATTGTCGGGTAGCAGGACTACATGATACGAACCATTGCCCACGGCTAGGTGCATATGTCCCAGAACTAAAGCAACAATGGTGCCGATTCTGCCGATCAGTGGGACATGATGAGCAGAACTGTCGTACTTATGACTTAATGATGGATCGTGGGAACTTATATAGGGTACAATCAGACCCTGCGTCGCTAAGACTTTCTGCGCACTTTGGAGGATCACCGGCTCGAGGCAGAGGGGGTCGGGGAGGAAGCGCAGGACGAGGACGTGGGTAGCTAGTCTGTTACAACTGTGGAGAAATATGGCACTTTGCCAAAGAATGCCCAAATCTCACCAGGCCATCATGCAAATATTGTAGGCAGCTGGACCATGAGGTAGAGGACTGCCCAATTTTAATAGCCAAGATGCAGGAAAAGCAGCCCACCCCTACGCAAAACGTACAAAGAGTTAAAACCGAGCTAAGAAAGGCGGATCCTTGTGTAAAAGTCATGACACGCAACGAGCTGGTCACCCAGGGGGAAAAAGAGGAGCTGGCCCCCCGGGAGGGAGTGCCTGTCAAACAACAGACACCACTGGCAGACTCTGCGCAGCTGCCGACGCAACCTCGGATAGAGGGAGGAGTTGAGCTTTTTCTAAAAGCATGTCTAAAGCTGCTACGAAATCCGCAAGCTGTAGGAAATCTCCAAGCACTACTGAATACCTGCACAGCTCGGTCCAATTTGTTCCCTGAAACCAAGGATGTACACAAACTATACAGCTATAAGAAGCGCGGGAGAGTGATGCAATTGACTGCGCAGATTGGTGACTATGAGATGGATCAGGTTATCTTAGATCTAGGGTCAGATGCGAATGTATTACCAAAACAGACATGGCAACAAATGGGAGAGCCTAAATTAGAATGGTCCACCATCCAGCTGCGAATGGCCAAACGACAAAAAATAATCCCTCTAGGGAGGTTACCAAAAGTCATGGTTGACATCGCCGGGGTAAGGGTCCTAGCTGACTTTGAAGTCATAGAAATTGTGGAAAATGTGGATCCCTACCCTGCACTCCTTGGACTGGACTGGGCAATTGACATGGGGGGTGTCATCGATCTCAAGAAGCACAACATGGTGTTTGAAAGCAAAGGTATGCGTGTCATAGTACCACTAGGTCCAGCAGAAGGTGCGCGGTATTCAGAGCCAGCCTATGAGGAGGAGGAATTAGATCACATTTATAAATTAACTGCGCAGGATGAAGATCGGGTTAACCCCACGGATGAAGGAATGCTCTGCTGGGAAAAGGACAGTGAATGTTTTCGGACTCTGATGAGGAGCTGGAAAATCGGCAAGGCCGATTGCACGAAGTTTCGGCGCTCTGATGTCTTTAGACCGTCGGGAATTTTCGGCGCATCTCTACCACGGAAAGGAACCTACCCTGCCAGGAGGACGCAGATGATAGTCAAAAGACGGTTGAACCTAAGATTCCCACGGAACGCAGGCTAGGGGCACTATCACTAACACTATGTGGAGCACCTATGCAAGGACCGATATTCTTCACTCAGGAGAAGTATTGGAGAAGGGTGATCCTGCGCATAGTGACCCCAGTTGCCAGATGGACTCCAAGGTCAGTCGACCTACGCGAACACTTGCTGACATACAACACTCAAGGGTGCGATCAAGCCTTGCACGGATAGGCTTGCCGAGGTATCGCTGACCTAGGCATGCGTCGGGTTACGGACCTGCCCGGACCCACGTGTAATTTGAAGAATTTGCGGACGCCTCAAGTAATAAATGGCACGAGGACGCGTGACGCAGCCCTCTAGAGCAAGGACGTTCCAACCAAGGGCGAAGCGCATGGCTCGAAAAGACTGATGGCCAACTTGAAGACACACCTCGCGTCAACCTTCATTCAGGGTACGCGAACGACATATAGGCGTCATCTGTGGTCTAACATTCTGTGGAAACGACCTCAGGCACGCAGGATGACCGTCAGCACATCCCGATTTAATAAAAAAGGGATCTTACAAGTACGCACAATCAGCGGTAGATCATCAATGCAGCTATTTATGGTAAGATTGATCTACCTGATCGATGGTCAGTCTCACGCATGGGCTACTCCACCATTAAATAGCTACGGACGGTGTGCGGATGGCTGGATAATTACACACCAGGCTATTTATTCACCCTACAACATGCTCCTGCTATCTGCTTACTGGTTTTTTGCGCTCATTAACATTCTCTGGGTTGCCCACTTTCGTGGTGCTAGGATGGACCCAACCAGAGAGCCTGGGTATGCTAAGTGCGGCCACAGGGGTGAGCATTGGCTCCCGACAGAAAGGATTATCACAGGCCATACTGGAGCCAGACTCTAGCGTCTGGGAGACATCTTTGTGGCTTCCACCCAACTCCAAAATACCGCCCAGAAGCAATGTGTGTTCACTCCCTCGCATTTCTCTAGTCAACACCCCTGATCCAACTACTGGGGAAATCCAAATAGATTTAACACAGCTATCTTGCACATAGCTACGACGATTGTACACCAGAGTGTTGCACGAAGTTCGCCACCATGACTGGTCCATGCAACAACAGTATGACATACCTCCGGAAGTACGAGACCAGCGGATTGCAATGGTCACATACACAACGTGTATTATCCAGGAGCAGCTGATGCAGGGTGCACAATTGGTCGAAACAACTACACAACTATGGACGGAAGTGCGGCACCATTCCACGCTTCAACATATCCAGATGGAATTACAGCAGGAAGAAGCTGCTCTGGACCAAGTCAGAGCCTCCTCACCCTCCACCATATCCTCGCAGCATCTAGCCATCTTGGATAGGATTAAGAACCTTCTCCACAACAAGCATGTCATTCAAAAACGGATTCGAAAACGGTTAAAACCATGAAATCTCGCACTTCTTCTCACAGCTCGATGCGCCATTGCGCGCCTCCCATAGAGGCATTATAATGGGTTATCGCAGCTCCCGGATGTGGCCCCTACGTCATGTGCTTGGTCAACATTGCCTTGATGAGCTCTGACCAGATGAAGTGCTCCCACCGCTCCTCTACACTCTGGCTACCTTGCACACACAAATCGAAGCCGCACCACTACAGTGACTTGGGACGAGTCACAAGATTGTGTTGGGGGACTGTTGGAATGAGGTCTCCTAACAAGCTACGAAACTTGTCCATTTTGAATATTTTTGATTATGTTTAGCCTAGTGGAGGGGTTTTGGGGTGGGTCAAAGCCCCGAACGCATTGTAATGCGTCAAAGGGTAAACTAGGGGTCCGAAAACCATGGGTTGCGGACCATAGGAAAGTTGAGGCTAGATTTTTATAAATAGAGATGAATTTTGTATTGTAAAGGATATGATATGATGGGCTATTGATGCGCACTATGATTTAATCTATCTGTTTGGGTTTTGGGGAATGGATTCTTGTTGGCTATGTGCGCGGAGATCCAGGTCTAGCTGTGTGCGGACCCTGTTGCTGTGTGCGCAGGTTGGGAAGGGAATTGAAATTGTAAAGAAGAATTGATGAATGAATGGTTGAGAAATATTGTTAGAGAACTGAATCTGTGAGTAATTTTATGTGAATTACTGATAATTGCTGTATTGTGCGTTTTCTTTCCTTAAGCTGCGAAAGATCTGTATACTGTGTTCTTGGATCTAGATCTATTATGTTCTGTTTATGTACTGCTGTGTTGATAAAATAAAAAAACATATAACTATAGATCTAGTGCACGTGGATGCGAATAGAGACTTAATTAACCCTGTACAGAACAAGGTAATCAGGGATTACAAGACCTAATGCAGCTCTGCTTGCTTTACCCATCCTTTCTCAGGGTGCGGAAACCTGGTTCCAGCACCCACCCATACTACTTTGGGTAATACTTTGACCTACGCAAGCAAGTCACTACCGAAAGGGACAGTAGTATAGGGGTTTGTTGGCAAACCTTGCACACCGAACCTGGGTCAGGACCCCTCGAGCCAACAGGTAGTTTCTCATCAAGCAACTCAAACCCCATCCTCTCCCCAATCTTCATCCACAATCCAACCTTCACCCTCACTAAAACCTCAACCTTCAGTTCAGCTTCCACCTTTGATTCAACCTCCATCTTTCATCCAACAACCACCTTTGATCAATCCCCATATTTTTCATCCTCATATCCCTATAATGGCAGCCATATATGCTCCTCTTGTTCTTCAATCTCCTTTGGAAAACATGCCACAAGGCTATCAGACAAGGATTCCACAATTTGATGGAACTGGACCTATAACTACCCAGCAACATGTAGATAGGATGAATGATATTTTTGACCTTCAGGAAGTAGATGAGGAAAATGTAAAAATGAGGTTGTTTGCATAGAGTCTCACAAGAGAGGTTAGGAAATGGTTTAAAGGTTTTCCTGCCACTAGCATAAATGATATCCTTGCATTCCATTAGACATTCCTTAATAGATGGGAAATTAAAAATAACCCTCTTCAGATTTTATCTGAATATGAAAGCATTAGGAGGGCACCAGGGGAAAGTGTTCAGGATTATTGCACTAGATTTAACAATGTATACAATGCAATTCCTGCCAACATTAAACCACCACAAGGTTTAGCCTTAATTAAATTCCCAGATGGCTTTGAGGCAGATATGTATTACTATCTTAAAGAGAGAAATTCCTCAACATTAGAAGAAATACAAAGGGATGCAACAAGTGTAGAAGCAAATCTGTTAGCAAAGAGGGCTATAATTAGAACTGAAAGGAGAGTGACCATGAAATAAGAACCCTCAACTTCTTCTGCTGATGCCAAAATTGACTCATTAGTCAGAAAAATAGAAATAATTATGGAAAGGATTAATCTAAATGAAAGGGCTTATCCTAGAGAAAATCAACCTGCACCTCAAAATCGTAATCAAAATCTCAGAAGAAATCCTCCTCAAATCAAATAGAGGGAACAAAGGGGTCCTAATCAACAAATTAGACCTCCATTTTAGGAGAATTATGCTAATGATGATGGGGAAATTGTAGAAGAAGTAGAATATAACCAAATCAATTTCATGGGTATTAATGATCATGAAACAAATTTTATTACTCAATAAGAACAAGAGCTTTTTCAACTTTCCCAAACCAGGCTAGATTCAGAAGAATAAGATGATTACAAACATGGATTGGAAAATTCTATTATGGAATTCCATAGGAAATATAATCTTAGGAGTAAGAAAACCTGAGATGCCCCAAACAAAAAGAATTCTGAAAATTCTGTTAAGAAAACTTCTGATAGTATTGTGAAGAAAACCCTAGATAATTCTGCCAAGAAAATTGCTGATAGTTCTAGCAAAAAGATAGTAGAAAATCCTGCCAAAAAGACAGTTGTGAATACTTACAAAATTACTCAAACTGATATCGCACCCACTAGTCAGAAAAAGGAACCGATATCAAAATAAATTGATGATAAATATGATTTTATGAACTTGAATAAGATTCAAGCATCATTAAACATTGAAAATAAATTAGCAAAACTGAAAATTCCTATTCCTTTGACAGAATTATTGAACAAAAATCTCTACATGTCTCAGGTTATGAAGGCAATAAATATAGGGGAAAACAATAACACTGTCAAGTTGAATGATGATCAGCCTGAGCTCTTATTTGGGCCAGAAGTTGATGGTAAACCATAGGATGGAGGAGTTCCTCCATTCTATGTTAGCCTCAAATTTCATGATAATATTCTCCATAATGCTATGTTAGATTAAGGTGCTTTGCACAATTTGATGTCCAAATCTGTTATGGAAAAACTTTGTCTTGAAATTACTAGGCCTTATAAAGACTTATATTCATTTGATTCCAGCAAAGTAAGATGTCTAGGTCTCATTAAATATCTATGTGTTACTTTTGCTCTAATCCCAGCTAAGAGTCTAGTAATGGATATAGTGGTTGCAGATATACCCCCTGAGTATGGCATCTTGTTGTCATGATCATGGGGAGAAAAATTACAAGGGACCCTACAAATGGACATGACTTATGCTACCATACCAGTGTTTGGTCAACAGAGGAGACTATATAGTGAAAATTTAATGAAATTCATGTTGAGTAGTCAGGATAAACAACATAACTATCCTCTTTACTCTGTCCAATCAAATTCAGACTCTGTCATTCTTTATAATGATGGAGATATCAATACTCAAGTTACCAATGCAGAAAATGATATTTGTGAAACACATGAAAATCAAGCACAAATAATGGAACAAAACACTGAAATTGAACCTATTTGGAACATGAGTTTTGATGGATATTGTAGCAGAGAGGGTTTTGGAGCAAGAGTGTGGGTTTCAAACACAAGAAACAACCATGATGAAGGTCATTCATATAAGCTAAATTTTCAATGTACCAATAACATAGTGTTGTCCAGGTAAATCCCCTCTGCGGACAGAGGCAATCCCTCTAGCCCTAGGGTGGGTCTAGCAACTACAGAAACATACTAACATCTACCTTACTAGATAGTAAATGAAATTCAGAGCAAGGAATATGACCTACCTTGTTTTGATGCTATTTTGTCGCCTTTCGTTGAAGCTCCTTGATCCATCATTCTTCTCAAGCTCGATACACGCTGCTACCAATGTCTGATTACCTGTACAGACAGTCAAGACACCACGACAAGCGTAAAATCATGACAAACATAAATAAATGACAACCTATCTAATTGATCAAGGAATTATAGAAATCTCATTATAAATGTAAACAAGAGTGGAAGATAAACATCAGTTGCATTTTATTATGATAAAGACAAGGGGAGTCTACAACCAAGCCTTGATGTTGAGGCTCTCCTTTGGTAGGCCCGTATCCAAGCACATTTGCAACACCCTCATACACAAAGGTCTAAGATCTCACTATGTTCTTAACACACACAAAAAATCACACTCTGCACTATTCTCCCAAAGCTATGGCTGCTTATTCTCTTTATTCTAACTAAGGAAACAGAGGTCAAAGAGGTCTCCTTATATAACAATGGAGGAGGAGGTTATGGGCCCTCAAATAATGGGAAAAGAGCTTATCCTTTGGATTAGTTCCTATTTCTTGGGAACAAGAAGCCCAAAGGGGAATTCCTTGGCCATATCTTCAAAACAAATTTTCAGCTTGCCGCCTTATGAAACTTCTATTCGTGGAAGCTTCCTTTCTATTTAAAAAACTTTCCAAAAGAGGATCGTCTCGGGTCCGACATTAAGACATAGTGCTGATCGGTGCGAGTCTCAGTGAAAATATCTGCTATCGACGTGGGTCAGACACTGAGACAAAGCGCCGACCTGGAAAACCAGGTTTATATGGGGATCTTCAGGAAAAGTTGTAAAGGGAGATGATTTGGTAGAAAAAGTGTGGTTCAGGGGTGTGTATTCCATGCTTGTAAAGTACACAAGGGTCACTGTATGGGTCCTCCAGGATCAAGGAACATGGAGTACATGGATAGTGAAAATTTACTCTATAACAGATGCCCCCTAAAGTATGATGTCTGAACATGAGTGAGGGGTGAAATGATTTACAAGTACATGAAAGGAACCAAACATTTCCGTCAGGAGACCTGCAAATCAAGCATAGATACATATACACAACTGAAATCTCTGATGAAAATACATGAATCAAGGAATGGACGCAGCCATCCATAAAAGAGACTATGGTATGGTTGACAACCATCCATCTAAGAAGGATCACATATAGACTGATAGTATGGTTGCAATCATCCATATGAAAGAAACATGTATCTAATCATGGACAAATCATATCACCTCGCAACCTGGACTCTAGAGAATAAAATCCATCGTCTTGCGCTCCGTCACGATCCGATCAAGTACAATTTCAAGCATGTGAATAAATGGGTTGAATTCGAATACGTAAGAAATTCACCTGATTACCAGCCAATGACGAAAGATGTTAACAGGCGCAAGAGAAACCACCAATGATAACAATGGATCTCAAGGTACAACTAGCACAATCCGTGGAATGTGAATTGTGAGTTGGAGTCGAGCACCTGCGAAATCACTCGATCGAAGGTCAATGATGAGAACGTGTCACTGATTGTGAAGAAATTTCCATTAGGGCATGCAAGATCTAAGGTACCAGAAAGGAGTCTCTAGATCAACTTCCCGGATAATGAACTAAAGTCGACAGGAAGTAATTCGTCGAAGGAGGGTAATAATGAATCCCAAATCATTGACATGAAACAGAGGATGTAATATGAGTGTTAATCAAGACTGAAAAAAAGGATTAGGAATGTACAAACTGCAGAAGGATTTTCTCTTGAACATATCGATGACACGACTCTGGAATTTGGCAGCATTTGACTCAAATAGGATCAAAAGTCATGTTGACAAGATTGGTAATCGAATGAGAGGCAAACAGATTTCCCAAACCCATGGAGGAAAAGTGACAGAGTGAAGATATTCCAACCTGACATGAACTATAGATAAGTGTCATGTTCAAGAGTGACATATTGTCAACACAACTGACGAATGAATTCCATTTTCCCCCACCATTTCTGGTGAGTACCTCTTTATTTTTACACAAGCTTGAAGATGATAGCATATGTTTGTCGTATAAGTCTGTCCTTTAGAAAAATCCATCCTAATACATTTTACGAGCCCTAGGAAGGAGGAACTCGATAACATCATGATGACAACACCCGATGTCATTTATATTTTAACGAGTCTGACAAAGGAAGAACTCGACGCCTTTTCGTGTTTAGAGAGTTTGAAAAGAAGCAGAAAAATAAAACTCTAGTAGGTCCCTTTTCGTAGGTAGTCTCACAGATCCAAAAAGGTAGAAAACAATGTCTGAGAGAACCTCTTAGTTGCGATAGGCTAAGGTATTCCTTTTTCATAAATAATCTGTCCCAGCCTTAAAAAGGGGTAAATGTATACTGGGAAGATGGCATTTCGCAGCCTTTAACGAGTTCAAAATGACAAGAGTCTTGGCAATATTTTCAATTTTTGAGAGTTAGAAAAGAGCTGAAAGATGACTCCTCCTGGAGGAACGAGTGGTATTAAGGGTAGGAACTGGTTTCGGTGATGGTGGAACTGCTCAAAACAAGTAAAGGTTAATAGGCTGACTAACAAGACCACTCATTGCAGTGGTTCCTCAGGAACGGGTAAAACAATCAAGTGAAGGTGGATGATCGGCCAAGCAGATGGTGACGATGGAATGAGAAAACCAAGGTTGATCTGGAAATATAAGCTGATAAAATGGAAATCACAAGAGGTAAAATAAAATTGGTTTCATTTTTACGCAAGCTTGAAATTAGGAAAGTCTACTTGAAGTTGGCAAACGCTTTAGAAAACTATGCTTGAAACCGATTTCATTTTTACACAAGCTTGAAACGAAAACAAACTGTGCTTGAAATTGGTTTCATTTTTACACAAGATTGAAACGGAAACAAACTATGCTTGAAATTGGTTTCATTTTTACACAAGCTTGAAAATGGAAACAAACTATGCTTGAAATTCGTTTCATTTTTACACAAGCTTGAAACAGAAACAAACCATGCTTGAAATTGGTTTCATTTTTAAACAAGCTTGAAAAAATGGAAAAATATGCTTGAAATAAGTTTGCATGCCCCCAGCATGGTGACCCAATTCAAGGTACATGCCCCCCAAGCTTCATGGAATTCACTGGATTGGACTACTAGTTACTAACAGGTGGATGGAAGGAAGGTTCAATTACGAGATCAAGAGAAAGACTCGATTTGGATTTTACGAGATCTAATCAAAGACTCGAATTGAAAAGGGAACTTGTTTCATTTTTTAATGAGGTTGACACAGTAAAAGAACTATCCTCATGAGAACTTGTTTCATTTTTTAAGGAGCTTGACACAAGGAAATGAATTGTGCTCCAACGAGCTTGTTTCATTTTTTAAGAAGCTTGACACAAGAAAAAGAACTATGCTCTGAATACCCTGTTTCATTTTTTAAGGAGCTTCACATAAGAAAATGAACTCTTCTCCATGAAGCTTGTTTCATTTTTAAGGAGCTTGACACAAGGAAGCGAACTATGCTCCGTGAAGCTTGTTTCATTTTTTAAGGAGCTTGACACCAAGGAAATGAACTATGCTCTGAGAATCTTGTTTCATTTTTTAAGGAGCTTGACACAAGGAAACGAACTATCCTCCATGAAGCTTGTTCATGACAAATAAGAAGTCATGGATTCCAAGAGTTTCTCATCTGATGGGAGAACAACACTCTGGAAATTAGGATACAATGCCCTCAGTACATAATTCACAACATCGCTGATGTTGATGTCACTGGATGCAGGCTAGGGACATGTGGCCACATAATTGACCTGTGGCAGGGAATATATCACCGGCAGGTAAGGACCAGGAAAGGACGATGATAGACCAGATGTCACATCAAGACCAAAGAATGAAAGTTTATTAATGGTCACGATCCGACCATCATGTGGAAAATAGATCACACGAAAGAGGGAAGAGACAAGCGAGCCCATGGCATAAGCATAGTTTCGCCCCAGGAGTAAATTAAAATCCAAGGGGCCTTAGACAACCATCACGTCTATATAGAAGGTTTTCCCTCCCAGAGTAATAGGAAACTTCAGAAGGATCCATAATGGTTTAATTGTTCCTCTGTTAAAAGCCAACAGATTTTGAGTAACAGGCACAAGCTTTGGAGAACCCAAAGATTTCCATGTATTTGAGGACATAATACTAACTGAGGCACCTTTATCTATAATCATGCCTGGTATGACCATATTTCAGGCCTATACAATGATCTCAAAGGGAACGTAAGGAGGAAGACGATATCCCGTGAATCGAATCCAATCAAAGGAAGCAACCAAACTACATGGAGGGGGTGCCATAGGAATAAGAGGATTATCCCCTTGTGTTACTAGAGTGGAAAGACCATCCTCTTGGGCTCTAAGAATGAGAGAAGGAGGATCAATTTTTGGAATTGTGGTGACAAGAGTTGAAGGATCACCCTCCTGGATCATAGAAACAGGAGGATCACCCTCCGATCTCAGGAAATCAAAGGGAAAAAAAAAGAACCTGACTGGGATGAGGCCCACTCTCAATGGAAAAGACCTGATGGAATATAGGTGGAATCAGGTTGAACTTTTTCTCAACCAATGATTGGTCGGGAATGGAATCAGAAGACTGACTTTCAGAGAGAGTGGAATTGACTAGAGATGAATCCTGATCAATGGGTTGATCAACTATTGGAGGACTCGAAGAAATATTCCAGTAACTAATGGGAAGATAGGACTCAGAAGCCGAAAGGGTATCAAATACCTTAGAAGCTTCATCCATATAAGGATAGAGGTGAATGGGATGGTTCCTTTCACACAACCTACAACGAAATTTGATCTTACCCTGTTTCTTACGAGTCTCATTATCTTTAGCTAAAGTCTCATCATCAGCATGATGTCCTGAGGTCGATGACGAAGGACGAATCAGGCCAACGGACCACACTTCTAGCACCTTGGGAATACCAAGGAAATCACGAAGAAGGTGGTCACCCTCACACAACTTTCAAGGGAATTTGACTCTGCGAGACGAAGTGGGAGGTTTCTCGATATTAGCTGCATGGGTAGGAATAGTTGCTGACTTACCCCCTAGCTTATTTTTTTTCTTCTTCTTAGACTTCTTCTTCTTCTTCTTAGACACCCAATTACTAAAATCCAGAATTTCACTAGGCAAAGAGGAAGAACAAGGTGAATAAATGGGTGAAGAAGGCGAGGGGTCAACCTTAGGATCACCATAGGGTTGACATGGTTCGGGTGGAGAAGAACTTGGTTGAGAAATGGTTTGGATGTTTGAAACCATAGGGGTTGAAAACAACCAAACTGACAGACCAATGGTTAATCCCGGGAGGGACAACGTTGCCATATACGGGGCACCAACATTCCCGAACGAAGGAAAAGGACCAGGATTCCCATCTGAGGGGATTCCTTGGTTGATGAATTCCGGAAACGTTGCCATTGGAAAAAACCCTAAAGAATCACTAAGGAATATAGCTTTAACCAGGAATATTTCATGGGAAGTCAATTTTAAGACACTGAAACAAAACTCTGCCTTTTCATATTTTAAGAGTTAAGAAAAGGGAAAAATATAACTCTATTCACTTTCAGTTTGAATGAGCATGAAAGGAAAAGTGCTCGATGATATTTTCAATTTTAGAGAGTCACAAAAAGAAAAAAAAGACTACTCAGGTAATCTAAGCAAGAGGGTGTACCAAGTTTCCTTGAACTACAATATATACCTTGGTGATCAAATGAAAGAGAAATGACTAAGGACTTGACGTATGTGCAGGCAGTCTCCCCGAACGCTGTGTTTGGAGTATCGCGGTTACAGGGCAACAGACTCGGCTTCCTATGGATAAAGGATTGAAACCTATGAGGGTCTCCCTTCATATATGCGACGGTACGGGGAGCACAAGTCCCCTACAAGTGATGTCTAATGCCAGATGGCAAATGACAGCTACTAGGCTTAATGACGCCGGAACACGTCACTAGCCTAGACCTCTAAAATATGTGCGTTAGGTTTCAATTCTTCCTTAGGTTGACTGAATTAATTTTAAGGTTGATCTTGAATTAATGTTGCAATTTCAAGGGCTTACCACTGTCATCTGAAAAATTCTATATGAAGCTATAGGAGGAAATAAATCTTTCGATTCGATGAATGGTATCTAGTTAAGGGAAGAGTCTCAAACAATGATGCAACAAACAATAATACTGCAAAAGAAAAATTTTCCTAACTAGATGAATTTCACTATCCAAAAGTAATCTAAAACATTAAAATATGCGATTAATGCAATGTAATCTATGCAAAATTATCTTTTGAAAACTATGAAATTGTAATCTGAAATTGTAATCTATGCACAATTTTATTTTTCTTTTGAATGAACAAGAAGGCACTCAATGCATTTTTTGATAAAATGAGAATCTACTTAATACAAGCTGTTAATTAAAGAGAATGCACTCAAGGCGACTTTTATTTTTCAATCATTAAACAATTTAATCTAAGTTCAATGATAGATTTCAAACATGAATTTTCAATGCAAATTGATCTAATGCATTTTAACGAAAAGAAAACTTTGAGAGGAAAATTAAATGGACGCAAATTTCCTTAATGCAAAAAGGATGCAACAAACATTAAGAATACAGTCCTATTTTGAACACTTTATAACGAAATTCCTCGAAAGGCTACAAGACATATGAGTTCAAGCATAAAGATGATTTTCAAAGCATGAGGTCAAAACAAGTCATTCATTCCATTTTACATCAAGCAATCAGAGAAAGAAGACTTTTCAACTGAACAATGAGCAATGTAATCTATGCTCACAAGCTCATAAGCGAACCAAATGAACTCGACAGACACTTGAGACTTGATCATTCAATCAACCAAAAAGAAAAAGGCAATCAACTAGAGATAGGTCACCAAGAAAGGAGAGTGAATCAATCAGCAGGGGTGATGTCTCATGAAGCATGCAACCAGGAAAATGATGCACAGTCCTAGAAAAACCTAGGTTGTAGGATGCACATCCCAACAGAAAGGACAAAAAAAAAAAACCAAAAACCAAGCCAATGAGCCAATCAAACCAACTTGAGTGAAGGGGAGAACATGTAAATCATACAGAGAAAATGACCGGAAGGGCAAGACACATTGGTGAAGGACTTAGGGAAAAAACCTTAATTTTTCACACATGATGGAATTGGCATGACTTTAGGGGCTAAAAATAGCGTCAACAACGCATTGGCATGACTTTATAACTGATAACTAGCACCAATCGGTGCGACTATCAGACAAATAAAAGTGCCAATGCCTGAAAAAGAAAAAACAAATAATCTCTCTTAACCAAGACCATACTCACCACTTCAAGAAAAAACTAAAAGATTGTAATTGATGAAAAACATAGAAAAAAACAGGGAAATGGTTTTTTGACTAAACTCGTCGAATGACTAAGAACTCAAAGAGTAACAAACTCAAAGGAAACTCCCCAGTGGAGTTGCCAATTTGTTGTCCAGGTAAATCCCCTCTGCGGACAGAGGCGATCCCTCTAGCCCTAGGATGGGTCTAGCAACTATGGGAACATACTAACATCTACCTTCCTAGATTTTAAAGGAAATTCAGAGCAAGGAAGATGACCTACCTTTTTCTGATGCTATGTTGTCACCTTCAGTTGAAGCTCCTTGATCTATCGTTCTTATCAAGCTCGATACACGCTGCTACCAATGTATGATTACTTGTACAGAGAGACAAGACACCACGACAAGCGTAAAATCACGACAAACATAAAACAATTACAACCTATATAACTGAACAAGGAATGCTATAAATATCATTATAAATGTAAACAAGAGTGGAAGATAAAAATTAATTTGCATTTATTATGATAAAGACAAGGAGTTTACAACCAAGAAGCTGTGATGTTTGACGATCTTCCAATTTGAATCTTTAGTTAAACTGAGAGGGAGGGGGGGGTGAATCAGTTTAACACATACATAAGCTTTTTAAATTTTTCATCAAACTTATTTACAACTTAATATGTGAACAGTCTTAAAATGTTGCAGCAAGAATTAAATTAATGAGACACCAAACTTATTGTGAGAGCAACAAACATTAAGCAGATTGAATGGATCATATCAACACATAGACAACACACATAGAGACAACAGATATAAGTGGAAACCCATAAAGGGAGACAACCACATCTTATTATTGTTGTGATGCAAAGGCAAGCTCCAACTCCCTCTCACCACTGTTTTTTTGCAGGCACCAACCTACAGGAGGCTCCAACCTCAGTCAGCTACAATTGATAGCTATCAAGCTTCAACTTGATAGGGAAGCTCCAACTTCCTCAATCTATCAAAAGAATAGTTTGTTGATTTACCTCAGATATTAGCTCTGTTCTGTAGCATCTCTTTCTGCTCCTCTCTTCCTTATCTTCTCTGTCTCAGTTTTCCATACTCTCCATTCTATATTTTCACTCTCTCTTCTTCTCTATGCATATCAAGATGATATTACTTATAGATAATTCCTGATGACTGTCTGTTTTCCTCTAGGAATTCGAAATGGATAGTCATACCTCTTGGTCTTCTGCCTTCTCATTTATTTTCAGCTCATTCAGAAAAATATAACTGTAGGTACTAATTTTAATATTACAGTGGGAATTTTGTTCTCTTCCGGAGACTGTCTGATGCATCACAAAAATATAAATCAAATAAAACATATATATTCAAATACAATGAGAACTCCAGCTCAACTCATTCAGCCTTTTGGATCGCTGCGCATTTGTCTTTTCTTTGACTGTGTCTTTGTCCCTTTCAGCTCTGTTTGTTTTCTTGTTCACTGTCGCAGTGTAACGGCCATATGCCATACATATGTAACTGTGCTTTTTATATCATGCTAATTGATTCTCGACACAATAATAATAAGGCGTTTTGATATGTGCACTGTCGTGGTATAACTACTATGTATCTGTAACATCGCCTTTTATATATAATGCAACTTCAACTCTCGGCATAATTATAATAAGTTTTAACATACAAACTGTCGCGTTCAATATAACAATAAAGAGTCATTTTAATACATAAAAATGCCCTTTCGGGCCCACTTGCCGAGCTTGTATTATCCTCTGATTCGATGCGATCACTTTCAGGTTCGATCGATCGTGAATGCAGCTTTACCCAAATAGTTCGGGTTACGATTAATCACAATCGCAACTTGAATTTTCATGTTCGATGCTGCTCCCTTCTCCGTGCGATGGCTCTTACATTTCACAGGAACTCAACGAGATATGAATCATAGTTTCTCCAAGCCCATCGTGTCAGAAACTTCCATGCCTTAATGTAATATTTTGTTAACATGTTACGTACGAACTTTCTTCGATGCGATTGGGTGAGATCCTGATATAAGACTTTGATTTTTTTAAAACCACGCGATAGGACCTTTGGTTCTTTTGATCTCGTGCCCAAAGATATAATACATATGCTTTGTATTATACCTTTGGTCACACATGCATAAATTGCTCCCATATATATATATATATATGCTTTGAGCCTTTGAATATAAAGCACAACATATGTACCGGGCTGTATATATATAAGCTTCCGCTTCCGCTTTAGTGTATCCTCCAGCTGTGTTAATGAGTCTCGGAATTTTATGTAGGGGGGTCCCACACTATATGTATAATATTATCTGCCAACATAGTATTAAGTCTTTCGCTCAGACTTAGACCCAACACTAATGTATGTATATATTTATATAACCTCTCGGGCTCCGTAGTTCGTTTAATGTTTCCGCTCCTAGCATAGACTTAGCCATGTTCTTTATTCAAACCTTAATCATCCATCATCAATCAGCTTATAATTAAACCCAATGCGACATTTTAACACAAAGCCATCCCATGGAGCCCACATGTGTTTGATAAACTCTGCACTCTTAGTACGTTCCTAACTGACAGCACCCTTTGAACATAGATATATATAAGCCTAAGTCAATCTTCGACTATGGCTTTAACCCTCGGCATATCATAATGTATTAACTTGAAACACATAAATAATCCGCACATAACCCATTTCTATCTGTGCACTCAACTTTAATATATATCCAACATTGCAATGAATATCAAACCCGATACATATTTTAACATACACACGTTCCTGGGGCCCACCTTTATTAACACACCTCTTGCATCCAACGGATGACAGTTTATTGCATCGACTCCGATGATCCAACTAACGACGCGCAATATCGCGCACCTTAAATGCTCGCTGCATAATCCTCCAAAATCACGTGAAAAAAGTTGTTTTACAAAACCGCCTGAGGACACGTGTCCTTCAATGACATATATCGTGTTCATTTTGGTAATACAACTTACCACTTCAATCGACGTGAGAGCCCACTGGTTTTGTGGCCCTCCGGTTTTATTGTTTATGTTTGGGGTTCCGTTTATAGTCAAGGTTTCGTTCCATAAGGAATGTCGCGTCTTCATTATATACAAATTCGTATAAGCTCTGTTCAACTTATAATATATAAGTTTATACATAAAAGGTTATTTCTTCAGCGCTTGTTAGTATGTAAAACCTGTTTCATTAATATGTTAATTCAATGTTTCCTCAAGGTTTAATACCCGACTTCATTAGGTTTTTACTGTTAAGCGCTTGGTTCCATTTCCCTCAGGGTTCCATCTCTGCTACCATCATTTCACTGTTTGTTAACGACTCTGCCTCTACCTCTGCTGCTCGACTGTTTTATCTTTGCCTCTGTATTCTCTGCTTCCTCCTCTGCTGCTCTGTCTCGAGTAGAATGGGTAGCAGAGAGACCATGATGCAGTACAACAAATAGCGAGCCATGATGCAGAGAGTATTCATCTCAAACCTTCTAGGCGAAGCAATACATACAACCTTGCATATCCTTAACAAATCTCATTTAAGGCCAAGCAGTGACAAGAATCCCTATGAACTATGGCATGGTAAACCAGCTTCAATCAAGCACTTTATAATCTTTGGAAGCAAGTGTTACATAAAGAA